>JAUDQA010000030.1:0-534645 GCA_030407065.1 Armillaria nabsnona
CGATGCATCTGTACACTCGCATGCCCAGTTTGTCATTGAACTTTCATGCTTTATCGTACTGGAGGATGACGATGAAACAACTTGTGCCATCCCAACATTGGACTATGTGGTCTGTCCTCGTCGCTCAATAAATCGCTGGACGTATGCCTACCAGATTTCTTAGCACTAGCAGGACCCAATTCCCAAGTGCATTTTACCCACGTATCAAAATCATCCGCCGACGCGCCATCTTCGACGACCTAGCTATAGCGTCTTGTTTCCAATCCGGAGTAACGGACAGGATCAAAGATACCCTACCGATCGAAAAAGTATGCCTTTTGGATCCCAAAGCAGAGAAGGACCTGTCGCCAGAAGACGGAGATGGTCGGTTTGAGTGGTTTCTGTTCGGGGTATGCTGACGGTCTTTCAGACTTTATCATCACTAAGGAATTCTCGGTAAGGCTCTCCGAAACCCAGCGTATAAATCATGCCTTGAAACGGCACAGGGGACGATCCTCCACGAGACAGGACTACGGGCCTTGACACGACGACTGGGGCCCGCACAAACCACGACGGATACTGCCCTAGGTGTCACGAAACTGGTCGTGGAAGATAAAAGTACGCGTTTAATTCCTGAAATGCGCGCGCAGTTCATTGATCCATCTATATAGTCCCCATTGATAAGATACCCTATGTAGTGAGTCCAGATACAATATCTTCTGGTCGCAGACTAGTATCTGCAAAAGACCTCTAAGCAGGCTCCTCACGGTATGGTCGGCGGGATGACCGCGGTTGATTTTGCAACAAAGTTACAAAAACTCGGCATCATGCCACCAATCAACGGACAATGCTGTCACACCGGCCCGATTGCTCTGAGTGCTGCACCTCTTTGACGACGACGACGACGACGACGTGCTGTAGTAGGATCTTTTCGGTCTCTAAGTATTATCAATTAGTTTCCCTTCTACAACGCTTCATTATTTCTGTGTATGATATATCATATTTTGAGGTCGTCAAATTAGATATGCCGCTTGGACAACGCTTGGACCGAAACTGCCAACCGTGGCCACAATAAAGCAAAGTTGTTGAAGGATCGGTTCAGCCGGCCATATCGCCCCCTCCCTCTCAGTGCGTCTCACCGAGCTCAATACTATATCATCGGCTCACAGTCTACACAGTGCAGAGCATTTGAATCCTGAGCGCTCCTGAGCCCAAAAACCAAAGGGAAATGAATCTGAATTCAGAGCCCGCGCGAAACGGAGATGAAGAAATAGGTAGAGGATAAAGCAGATGAATAAGTCGAAGGAGTTCGCCACCCTGGCAAGGGAAGAAAGACTTCAAGAGATCAATACTCGTGTTAAGCACCAAATAATGCCGGCCCATTGAACCATCTCGTCCTAGGCCTGTTCCGAACTCACTCCCCAGATCTTATCCTGCATCCATAGTAGCAGCAACTGATGCTGACACATATATCTCTATAGAAAATCATACAACTTGCAGGGGAACGCGAACTTGCCACTAGTAAAAGATGACTTGCGCCTATCCGAATTTTTACATGCTGTTACACCCATAAATATTAGAATTAAGTCTACAGAAATGTGAGCACAGTGCGGTTTCCGGGGTATTTTGCTTGAAGCAGGTTTAACAGGTGGCATCGTTCACACAGGCCTGGGGTGCCTTTTCCTAGGGAGGTTCCTGTCCTCCAAGTACATCCCAGGTTGCCAGCGCAAGCCGTAGTAAACCGGGAACTGTTGGAAAGAGCGCGACGAATAAAAATAACACAGGACAGCGGGTAGATTGACTTAATTTAGAACATGAGGTTCGGTGGCAGCATGACAATGATGGTCAACAGTGATAGAAAATCAACCGCGGTCATCCCGCCGACCATATCACGGGTCTCTCAGATCCTCCGTTTAGTACAGAGACCAGTGACAGGTCAAAGTCAAGCTACTTTACGACTCCTGGCTGTTTCGTATTCATTCGCCTGGATACTGGTCGTTGTTACATTTCTGTTCAGGGGCACCGACAACTAATAAAACCCCCTTCCTTCCTTCAGTATGCTGAGACCCGTAATAACAACCCTTTACAGGACTACCGGACAATCACATTCAACCCCAAAGAAAGCGTCGAAATGCCTTCCAGTACGTCTTTCACCGCGCAATTGCTCACTTACCCACACACAAGATACATCGCCGAAGGCTCAGAACCGAGGAATGCGGCAACTCTTACACGAGAACCTCAACAAGAGCTTCGACTTCTGATAGTGACGTGATAGATTGAAGAAAACGGTCTACAGGCATACCTAAAACTACATGAACAACAACAGATATATGTGATAGATGTCCTCATGCTTGTGTAATTAATAACGAGACAGATGGATGAAAAGCGAAAATGAAATATGCGAGTAACAATACAACCAATTACATATATATTACGATGAACCCAAATAGAAAAGAAAACATGGAAAGCAAGATAGTTTCTCATGAAGGCGGAGCAGGAGGCCTATCCTCTGGTTTGGGCTTCGCGTCCCACGGCGCTGGTATCCTGGCGACGTCCGCGAGATTGGCGTCAGCCTTGACATCGTTCAATCGTTCGCGCTCGGTCATGTTCATCCGCGCACGACACCGCACCAAACGCAGCTTCGTCCTCTTGATCCCTGTAACCCAACATTCCATCAACAAGGCCAACGAGCAACGGTTAGAAACAACGTACAAGTACCGATAGTCTCCCTATCCTCATCCATGAACGGGTTCTCTGTCTGCAACAGATCATCCTCCAGAGCGTACAAGCACCATAATGACTCTTCATACAACTTCTCGCACTCGTCCGGGCTGGTAGCTTGATCTAGGAGTTCTTTCCGCGCTGCAGTGCGACTCTATCATAACAACATCAATATGCGGGTTTCACCTCCGAACACAAGTGTGGACTCACCAATACGAGCGCGCGGTCATAGACCAGTTGGTCTAGCCACGTCTTGGGTCCGTCGTACTGGGCCGGCAACCACGTCTTGACCAATATCGCTCTATCATTACACTTCAGATAATGATTCTTGAACCACGATAATGCTATCATCATCAACCCATCAGCCATCCGGATTTCACATGAAGAGTATATGAAAAACACACCATCATCAAACCCTTCACTGACGACGAAATCCCCGTCAGGACGCCGCATCTTCATATGCTCTTGATGGTTTCGTAGTTTGTTGATGCCCTTCTGCGAAAACGACATGAGGAGCATATACACCGCGACACACGTAACAGCGTTGTATTCAGCTTCCATCTCGCCAGTCTTCCGTCTCCGAGCCTGTCGATCAGCCTCCCCATCTCGCTGAGCGAACCTGTTCGGATCGGCAAGAGGTTCTGGCGGTGACTAGAAGTTAGATGGGAAAGGAACGGAGAAATCGGACTTACTCTGCGGAATGGCCTTGACGTACTCGTACATTTCGTCAGCCCAATGGGTTAGCACGTCGGTTTTCTGTGCTAATTCTTCCAAGTCAGCGAGGAGCTGGTCCTCGAGAGGATCTCGTTCGCCATCGCCATCTAAGGCTATGATCTGTGGTCTTCGGGGCGAAGAAGGGGCACTGTAATCACGCGATGGGGATGATCGATGACCAAACAGCTTCTTCGAAGCTAAACTCAGTGCTCTGTTTAGTGCATTCGTAGCAGCTCTCGAGGCTATGCTTGACGGCGAATGTGACAGCGGTGGGGCATTCGGGTGTGGAGGAGGCGGGAAGGTGATATCTACTGCCGGGTCTTCGACTGATGGTGAAGGTGGTACACGCCTATCATTTAACGGTTTTCGAGGAACGGAGCTCAGCTCTGAGGATAGACTGTAAGTTATCTAGTACGCCTGAGTTGCAACACAAAAACACTTACCGTCTATTGCCCGATTGAACTCCAAAGCGCGACTGTCCCCTACCAAAACATACTCGCGACGGAGAATCCCATCTTCTTCAGTCTCCCCAGGGATGACAGAAGCTTCTACGGGTATAGGGGGCTTTTTCTCCGCTATAACGGGAGCATGAGCCGACTGCAGCCTAGATATGGGAGGTGGTGGCGCGTGTTCCCGAGTCGGGGTCGGACTATGTTATAAAGTCACAATTAAGATCAAAATAACCACGGGGAACAGTCACGAACTATACAGGTGTCTCCGTCTGCGGTGCATCACCTAATGTTGACATTCTCCGGAAGTTGAATTTGCTTGGAGGAATCATTGCTGTAGGATCCAACACCTCCGGCGGAATGATTCTATGATGAGGGGGAGTTGGCGGGCGTCCCGTCCAAGGCCTTCCGTCGTCGTATGTGGATTCCGGCTCGGGAGAAGGCTCCCGTGGTTTAGGGAACTTTGATTTCGCCATAGCTTGACTGCCAAAGAAGTCGTCAAAATTCGCGCGTTCGACCGGCTTCTGTTTAAGCAAGGCACGGATAAGCTTCTTGATATCATTTGGTACAGGAAGGTCGGCGCTGCCACCACCTCCGCTCTTTCCTGCTGTCGACTGGGGATCTTCGTCTGGGAACTTGATGCTCTTCGAGTGCTCAATCTTCTTCAGAAGCTCAATGTGGTTTTGAGCGCGAAAGGGGGGCTTTCCGACTGCCATCTCGTAGAGGACCGCACCGACAGACCATAGATCGGCTTTGGCGTCGTACTTGTTGTAACCGAGTATCTCAGGTGCCATGTATAATCTATCAAGGCGTCATATGATACCATGCTGTGACAATGAGGCACGACATACGGTGAACCACACAGTGTTTCCGCCATCATTGCACTGGGGAGGGAACGAGCGAACCCAAAGTCAGCTACCTTAAGGATCGGGACGCCTAGAGGATGGCCCTTGGCGAGTTCTTCGGGTGTAGCAGGTTTCAAGAGTAGATTCTATAGCACATGAGTGTAGTCCTATACAAGACGAGATTATGCCACTAACCTGAGGCTTTATGTCTCTGTGAATCAGATTATGGTGCCGCAGGAATTTGAGGGCCCTGGCAAGTTGTCGCAGGAAACTTCGCAAAACGACCTCGTCCAGACCGCCCGTCCTAGGATGAGGATAATACTGTGGTGCTGCACCAGGCGACGGTATGTACTCGAGCGTCTCGACGCGCCCCCGTTTCTTGATGTAACCGGTGAGGTCCCCGCCCGAGCAGTATTCCATGATTAGGTAGATATGATGCTCTGAACGCTGTGCGACGGTTAAATACGCCTCAAAGAACGATACTAGCAGCCTACCACGATGTCGGTGAGCCTCGTTATATGCCGGTGAGAGAGCGATTTGAGGATCTGTATTTCGCTCTGGAGATTGTCGAAGAGCTTGGCAGAGAGATTGTCTCTCTTAACGGTCTTTATTGCGACTTGAACATGGGTTTCCTGTATTACATCCGCACTCAAGGTCAGGGTCGCCGACTGCGAAAGAGTACGATACGCACCTCGTGATATCCCTTGTACACCGTCGCGAAGCTCCCTTTGCCAATCTCTGATACAATGACATACGGACGGACTTCATCGTCCTCTTCCCTTCTCGTTGCAGGAATGGCGGTAGATACCCTGCCCGTCGACGGAGGATTTGATATCGGAGCTGGAGTCATGAGTGGCAGTTCGCTCTAAGGGAGACGTCGTCGGTGCCGGGTGCTGTGTGCGTGGGACTGTCAAGACTTGCTTATGAGGACAATTGTTTTCCTCAATGTTGTCGACATCGACGGAAAGAGACAAGGATAGCTGAGCACGTGCTAATGACGACGCCGGACGACGAGCACCCTTTCTTGGAATTCTCACCCGCCAAGGTCCTTGCACTGGATTCTGCTGTGGTGTTTAGTGTAAAAAGTGCCCATGTGCATATATGCGCGAAATGAAGCCCGTCGTTCGGCACCGGGTATGAATATCGTAATTTGAGATTATTGCCCCTTGCAATCGACCACGATGACGAGCACGACCACCCCTCTTGAGCCAATATTCTCCTTCGTTGCAGAGTCCTTGCTGGCCCTCGAAAGGGCCTTTTACAAGCTGCCGGGCTCTGGCGTCATCGAGCGGTATGTCAGGAGTTCCCACCAGAACGACCCCGGTCGCACGCTGTTGGAACTCGTCCTTGTCGCGTTGGTCGTACGCACCCTTCTCCAATCTCGAACACGGGCAGACAGGACTGGAAAAAATTTCATCGAGTTTTCTGAAAAGGCGAGTGGTATATATGTGCTCCAACGGCTGGGGTGACACGGACCTACAGGAAGTCGACGAGCTCGTTGACGAATGGGTACCGGAGCCTCTTTCACGCCCTTTGACCTCTCAGGAAGACCACGAGCTCTCTTTTGCGCCAGTCATCGTCGGTCAGAACGGCCCCAAGCCCAGACTGGCGTCGACAGGCAAGGTCGCCGTCAACTTGTCTAGCCTCAACTTTACCGGTCTGGCTGGCAACGAGGTCATCAAGGAAAAGGCCGTAGAAGCGCTCAGGAAATACGGTGTTGGAAGCTGTGGTCCTTGTGGTTTCTATGGCACTACTGGTACGCTCGTCGTTAGACATTGCGTTTACCACAGCCAATTGACTGTTTTAGACGCCCATCTGGACCTCGAGCGGGATATTGCCGATTTTCTGGGTACAGAAGCCGCTATTCTGTATTCTCAGGGTTTTTCTACCATCACATCAGTCATCCCGGCATTCTGCAAACGTGGGGACATTATCGTCGCCGACCGTGGTGTCAGTTTCCCTATCCAGAAGGGACTTCAGATTTCCCGTTCCACCATTCGCTGGTACGACCATAATGACTTGAAGAGTCTCGAGGAGGTACTCCAGAGCATCGAGAAGGACCGAAAGAAGAGACGCGCCCCTCTCACCAGACGGTTCATTGTTACAGAAGGAATATTTGAGAAGGATGGCGTCATGGTGGACCTTCCAAAGCTAGTGAGTTTCTACTTCCTGTACCTTTGATTGCGCTCACGGTCCCCCCCTCTTAGATCGAACTAAAACTGAAATACAAGTATCGTCTAATCCTCGAAGAATCGTACTCGTTTGGTGTCGTGGGACGGACCGGCCGTGGTCTAACCGAGCTCTACAACGTTCCCGTATGTCGCGTCGTCAGAACCCAATACGCCATTCTAACAACCCACGACAGGCTTCGAAAGTAGATATGCTCGTTGGTTCTGTCGCCATCGGGCTCTGTGCAGCTGGCGGTTTCTGTGCCGGAACGCAATTCGTCACTGAACATCAGGTATGCAAACATAATCTCACAATTACCGATATGTTCCTTAACATAGTTTTCTCAGCGAATCAACGGTACAGGCTTTGTCTTCTCCGCCTCCATGCCTCCGCTCCTTGCCGTCAGCGGTTCAGAGGGTATCAACATCCTACGCTCCTCCCCATCCGTCTTCGAATCTCTCCAAGAAAATGTTCGGGCAGCACGCGCAATCCTCGATCGCATCGACTGCATTACTATACCCTCCCACCCGGCCTCCCCCATGATCCACGTCCAGATTCGCTCACCCACCGCATCAACCCTACACCCGTCTGCTGCTGCACATCAATCTCCTAAACCATCGAACCCGTCGTCCATTCTACCAAGGGATGCGAGCAGGTGGGATTGGGATACTGAGACGGAGGAGGTGTTACTGCAAGAGGTCGTTGAGGAGGCTCTATCCCAGGGAGTCATGATTGCCAAAGCGCAGAGGTTGCGAGGTCAAGAGATGGTGGAAGTTAGGCCGAGTATCCGCCTGGCATTGACTAGTGCGCTGACCAAGAAGGAGACGGAGAAGGCTGTCGGCATTGTGAAGGCCTCGCTGGTGAAGATTCTTGGAAAGAGGCGACTCTAAATTGTTCAGGGTATCCTGATCTTTATACTATCTTAATGTTCTCTTTAGACCGCTATTATCACAAGACTATCTTCCATATATGCTACCTGACGGTCCAGTAGCAAAAAGATCAGTGTAAGTTATGCATAAACAACGCCGCAACCCAACGAATCCTACTGCCTAGGATGCCAAAGACTGTTCATCATCAAAGAAAGCTGCCGACGTTTACCCCCCCTAGTTCGCTGTTGCGACTTTTCCTGTTCCTTACTCGCCCGAATATCGCTAATAACCATGTCAAACGTCCTACGCCATTTAGCTCTCGTCTTTTTCCTCCTAGCCTCAACATCGGCCGCCTGCTTCGCAGCTTGTCCAACCAGGACCTTCCATTTCCGAAATTCTACTGGATCGAGGCTCATACGAGCATCACCGGGTTCACCGCTATAGAGCGCGTCCAGGGTCCGTATGAAGGATAGAAGCGCGCTGAACATCTCATCGTCGTTTGATATATGAAGCATCCTGCTTTTGGGTTCTCGTTTGATGTTCAACAACACGCCCTCAGAGATGCATCGTATAACCTCATCCCGCCGCAAATTCCGTGTCCACGTCTCGATGGCCCGAATGAGCCGAAGTGCATGCCACCGGATCGGTATCACTGGACTAGGGTTATCAGAGGCGCAAAAGAGAAACAACTGAAGCAAAGGGTCGAGACGAGAAAGTAAAATATGATGTGGAAGAAGCACTGAAGGTTTGAACAGTGAGCATGCCGAAGAAATACAGAGGATCTTGACGCCTACATAACAAATGAATGCTGATTCTTTTTTTCTTGCTCGGTGAGAACTCACCTTCAGGGAAAAGATCCCATTTTATTACGCCGCGGGCTGGCGCCGCAGGATCCCGAACATTGATAGTTCGAAATAGCAATTCCAACGCGTGAAGACGCGCCTCATTGTCAAGATTCTGATGATGTTTAGCTAGATAATTAAACAACGCCGCATCCATCGAGACTTTCTGGATCGGAACCTCCGGTACGCATTCGAGGGCGCGAGAATTGTTCCACCCTAGATCCGAAATGCAATGAAACAGCTGCCTGACCATGGTCAAATTCTGTGAAAACTTTTCATCCAGCCAACTGACGCCACGGGCGGCGAACCGGTCGAAGGAATTCTGGAAGTTACGCGTCTCTATGGAGAGCCAATCACCTCGAACATGCTGCTTCTTGAAACCACGGAGAAGAAAGAGGGTTGCTTGCAAAAAGGCCCAGGATTGGGGTGATCGATAAGCACAAGGTAAACGGCCGCCGTTGCGCAAATGTATAAGACAGGGAAGAACGGTTGTGGCTACCACCACGAGGAAGCCAAGAACGATGAACGAGGTTACGATCGCTGCAACCACGCTGTCCAAGCTCCATAACAAATCCATAATGCCTGACAGAAAAAGGACAAGAGCGACTTGAAGAAGGAGCGGCAATGTGGCGAGGATATCACGCACTCTCCAAGCTTCGAAGCTCTCATATCGCAATTGTCGCAGGGCAAGGGCCTCTCGGTATGGTAACGAGGGGTCCTTTTGGTATTCTCGCAACCATTGTTTGCATAATATGCCAATGACCACTGTCATGAGACTCAATGTGAGACTGAGAAACCAGAACACATTGATCCGTCTCGAAGTATGGGAGGGTGAAAAGTCAGCGACGCCGTTCGCCTGGACTGTTGTGTTGGGATCGGAAAGTTGCTGGGATATCTGCAGGAGTAGCTGAACAGATATGTCTGAAGGGTTTGGCTGGAGCCATCGGTAGGATTCTACTGTGAATGCCGTAACCGCTGCAGTGAAAAGACCAGTCTATGAAACATTGTCAGCGCTTACGACGAAAAGGACGGCGGCGAAGACGACGAACGAAGACCAAGAGAGTGTCGATATGTTCCTTCCACCCTTTGCACAATTCGTTGTCGTATTTTTCGATCTGGTTGACGCCTGTCTCCCAAGGATCTCCAGTTCTAGATATGGGCTGCTGGGCTTGTTCGTCGAGAAACTGTGCTCCCCTAAGCCTTTTCAAGCACTGTGACTAGATAATCGCGTACCTCTGTAAACCTTCGTGCTCTTCCATTCATAAAAGACGCGGTAGATGGTTCTTATAATTTCGGTATCAGTAAAATATCAAGGCAAACATCATTTATGACTTTACCGGCGCCGGAGTCACTCGCCGTTGATGCGCCTTGGGCGAGGCTAAGGCCAGCCATCGCGAGAGACTTCACCGGTGAAGTATTCGTATCCATCGTCGTCGAAACGAGCGGCAGAGAACGGGCGCTTGTTGGAGGACCGTGCCATGATGGTGGCGAAACAGTACCTTGTTGCTGGGCGCTGTCGTCAACTATCATGATCTAATGCCTTACGAGCTCTGCCTAATTCTGGTCTTCAAGTTTTTATATCTACCCCAGACTGGATGACTGCGAGCGCTCGTTGAATATCGCTCCCGGAACGAATCAGAAAAATATTTCTCAGTCTTGGAGCCTGTAGTCGGTTTTCAAAATATGTCTAAGCATTGCGAGCGGTTCCTGTGCACACGATATCTTCACCTCAGCAAACTTCCTGTGAACGAACTCGTTGGCCATTGGACGTTACATTCAGAAAGACACAAGGCTGTACGAAGGGATAATGCAGCATTTATAGCAATTTTTCACTGACATACCTGATCTGTTGCATGTTGTCATAGCCCATTCTTACCTCCTCAGGTAAGACGCTCAGCAATGAGCTGCCATGACATTAGAGCATTAATAGCGTGTTAGGCGAGTACAGATATTGCTCACGCCGATGTCGCGAGCTGATGATGTCGTCATGTTTAAAGTAACCTAAGGCTCTTTAGGGCCTATGTGTACATCTTGCGCTATGTGTCACTACGGGTAATGTATCTAAGTATGTGTTGTACGGTACTTGGTAGAGAAATCTAAGGTAACGGGGTTCGTTCTTTGCGTGTCGAGCTGGTGTAGGTGCCTATGAGTTGGTGGTTGTGAGCTGGGGGGGAGAGACTTTGAGTGAAAGGGGTGGCCGTGACGTGGACGGCTATTGAAGGGGGTGGAGTTGGGTACGCGGCGGGTTGATAAGGTTGAATGTTTCGCGGGTGCCTGGGCGACTTGCCATTGATCTCCTCGTCAGATTGAAGCTCTTCGGGGTCAAGCTCTGCAGTTTCTGGGTCTGATTTTGCTCCGCCTAAACGTCTAAATATATGATACAGTCGTTAAGAGGAATTACGAAGTGTAGGCACAGTGGAAGATAACTGCAAAAGACGATATAGTGCACATACATTAATCCGGGGGACAACAACCAGTATGGGTATTTACATGAAAGAATACTTAAATAGAGGGTATAGCGTGTGATGAGGATAAAACCAAAACTGTAGTGACTAGGTTCACCAGAATATCATCTCTGATCCATCTCCATCGATTTCCTGTTTCATAATTTTACCCTTCACATTTCGAAGCGGCAAAGACTAGAGAACATCGTTAATCAACAATACATGAAATTGCTGGTAAGGAGGTAGAGCTCACGAGAGTTTTCTTCTCTGGTGGTTGGAGCCTTTGAAGATCAAGTTCAACGCATACGTTATAAACGGTGTTTCTGTTGTACGCAGTGACATTGTCTCCGTCGACTCCAAACAAAAAGTGCCGTCCATTAACGGCAATGAACGTCTGCAAGTCGAGATCCAGCGCCCATAACTTTCGGTGCAGATTGAAACACTGGACGCGCTCTTTCGGAGGGATGAAGTACTGCCAAACCTCCGGGACAAGATACTCTTCGTCGTCGGGGGAATTTATCCAGCCCATGATTACTATGGATGGATGTGACGACGCAACTGCTAGACCCTCCCTGGGCGGTAAGCCTGCAGCACGGGGTAGCGGAATCGATGACCTCTGAGAAGGCTTGACGGCATACGAATTATACCACTGGAGTTCGGCCGGAAATTTGCCATTTGTTTTAGACGCGCTTTGGAAAGTTCTGTTTTCAGTATGGAAAAACATCACGTTTTGCTCGGACATTATAATGTCCTGCGGTAGTAGAGTAAACGATCAATATTGAATATGGGGGTAAAACCGGAATACATACGCACCCCATCAACCTGAACACGGCCAGGAGTAAGAAGGATTTTCATGCCGTCGTAAACAGGAAGAGCTCGGCCTCCAAAACCGAGATTCGGGACATCGGTGGTGTATGGTTCATCTTCGATTATCCAGGTCCAACAGGAATTAACGCATTCTGCCACGGAATATGAACGAAGGACGCTATAATTCTGAACATTACCGCTTGGACGACCGCCAAAGATGTAGAGCCGGTTGTCAACTCCCGCCATCGTCGCGTCTATGCGGGCATGAACGTTTCCTGAGACATTGACGTACGCCCACATCTTCGCCTTGACATCGATAGCAATAAGCCCTGAAGAAGGGTGTGATCCATCATCGTCCAGCCTTCCACCAAACAGAAAAACATATTCGCATCCGTTCATTCTCAAGAATGTAGATGCCGCGCGACACAGACAGGGTAGTGGTTTGGGTTTTTGGAACGGGAAACCCATAGAAAGCTGAATATCTTTCATTTAGACGAAGGAAACACGGAAGATTCAACAGGAACACGTACCGTCCACGTCTGCCACGACATCTCAGCTACACTGCAGACATAAAAATCGCTAGTCCAGTCCAAACAGCCCTGCCTCTGGCCTCCGTACATGTATATCCTTCCATTCGCGTCGTCAATAGCGATGGTACTATTATCATTGAAAAACGGAAGATCCCCCATCATCGGGACTTTTTGCAGGCCATAAGCAAAAATGGGTCCCACTACAGGTGTATCCGATCGACTTTGATTTGGCTGGGCAAGACTGGCGCTTTCGGGTTCATTGTCGATCTGAACGTCAAAGGAAATAGGATTATTTCTTCCGCCGTCCCGATTACCTCGTTTCCCCTTTCGTCCGCCTCGGCCTTTAAATTTGCTTCTGTCTCCTCCCCTCCCTTGACCATTTGCCGAACTCATAAAATTCCCTGATCCGGTATCTTCCGAAGTCAAGGAAGGTGTGTTCTGCAGAGCTCGTGATCTGAGGGAAGCTCTTTCCTGTCGCTCGGACACAGATGAAGAAGGTACGGCTGGCATACCCTGAACGCGTACGAAGTAACCCAAGCGAAGTTCAAACCGTAGGAAAAAAGTTCGTGACCAGCACGTGACGCGAATCGACTCTACCACTTGCCAGTGACTTTGAAGCAGCGACCCCTTTGGTTTTCACTGTCTGATCACTTCCACATTCCGGAATTGTCGAAATGTGACCGGGTTCCCAGGAAAACGATATGAAAAAACGAACCCGCCGGTTGAGACTCGGAATCAGCTCCTGTCGCGGCTTTGCAATGACTGGAAACCCTGACTGCACGACTCTGATATGGAAGATGGAACCGGTAGATAGACCTTTGATATTGTGCGCTCACTTATGAATCGCCTTTCAACCTTCTTCATATTCTGGTCTTGGTGATCTGCTCGCCAAAGGAAATTCTTTTTGCACTTGCGTTCCCACCTCAGGTTACCTATTTTCTAATTACTGGGATCAGCCAGTAGTTTTCTTACCACCGAATTGCTTCTCTGGCTATGGATATTATTTGGAACGCTAGTAGACACAGAGGCCCTGGTGACGACGTGCTCATATCAGCTCCTCGATGTGGTACCGTCCCTAGATCAGTGCGATGGTCGACAGTAGCCTCGTTGCATTGTGCCCTTCCATCGCGTAGTATTGGTCACGACCTATAAAGGCATCTTCTATGAGATCCTTGTGTGATGGACTACGCTCGTCGAAGCACAAATGTTCTGGAATGAATACTTAATCCAGTAGCGGCTGATTCTTATCATTCACCTTGGCAATCGTCAACGCGTCTACCTGACTTTTTGGACTGGGTCCAGATCTATGAATATTAGACAAGACTGGGAACTAGGCATTTTTCCCAGACATTCAGATTGTCCTTAATCCTACGAAAGAATTCCATCCTGATCTCGGAATTGTCATGCCGGTCTTCGGTTTTATAGTACCAATCACCGCGAGCCTGTCCGACTCCTTGACCTCCTATTCATTTCATGCCTGCCCTATGGATGAAGGTGTGTGCTTCTCGTGTTTCGATACGCAGTGTGGCGCGTGATAAAGCTCATAATGTTTTTATCCAGTGGCGCCTAGGCCAATGAGACTAACATTCGCGGTAAGTTTAGACCCATTCAGTGGCCCCGTGAAATCGACTATAATGGTACCGGCGCTGTTGAATCTTGATTGATGGTCTGGATTCATAGAACACGCCCAAACGAGGTGAATATTCTACATCTTGCAGCGCTTCATGTGAATCGAATATTGATGAATGGAAGGCGTTAACTTGATGCCACAATTGAACGTGGAAAACTCATAACAAAAACCGGAATCGCAGATGGGTCCTGTTCGTTGGCTTTCGTCACTGATGAACATCGTTAATTGCAAACAATGAAATCCATGTGGTTAACACGTTCCCTGAAAATCTCGCGTCACCACCTACATAACTATCTCTAGTGCGATCATTTCGTTGGTGGCGGCCTGGCTGTTGAAGCCAGGCAAGCGAGATCTCCGTGTACGAGTCGCATGTCATCGGTTACGAAGGATTCGTCGAGAAGCTACAGCCTGATGGTCATCTTTCTCCATTGTCTAAATATCAGGGTTATCTATCTAACAAGCTCCCACTAGGAACACGAGGAACCCTTTATTCAGGCTCGGAGAGAAGAGAAAAATGGTATTAACATGCACCGGTGGAAGAATTCCTCCCCACTCTGATTACCGACGATCTCAGTTCGACCTGCATGCTGCCTGTTCTTCTGTTCTTTTATTTACGAGGAACCTCCCTTCAGCAAATTTGCCGTTAAGGTCGGTGTCTCTTCGGACCCGCCAATATCACAGGAAAGTTACCTTTCACATTCGGTAGCTATGAATGGGGTTATGCAGAACCGCGAGCATTGTGGCCCTGGCTGCTTACTACTCTGCACTCGTTGATCGTATTTATTCCCTTCAAGTTGAAGTGCGTTATTACCCTGAGGATACCCAAAATACTATCATTATGAACGTATTTCGTATTTATCTAATATACTGCTTCAACAAAGATCTAGTCTAATCTAAGAACTCTCATCTAATATTTGGCCGCCTTGTTGAGGTCACCTACGGACTGCGTAACGTAGTCGGGGATGATTGAGGAAGGGTTTGGTCCTGTGATATCGTCTTCCACCGTGATTCCTAATCTTTATGAAGCCCCATACCCGCGTGCAAGGAAGACATAACCTACCGGTCAGAACTAGCAGTGTAGAAATTCCACCATTCTTGCCGAACAAGATGTCCGTATTGAGTCTGTCACCCACCATGATAGTGCGCTTGGGATCATAGTTCACTCTGTCAGACAAAAGAGAAAGGCTAAACACGAATTGCGGCGAAGAAGATAAGAAGAGCACACATACTTTGCCTTGATGCAATCCAACATGGTACTTGCCGGCTTGCCAATGCTCACAGGGTCTTTACCCAGTGCAAAGCGCAGGGGCGCACTGACAGCCCCAGCCCCAGGTAGCAGCCCATCCGCACTGGGATACGTACTATCCTCATTCGTAACAAGAAATTGGCATCCGGGGTTCCGCGTAAGATACTGGAAGGCCTTAGACAACTTGGTATAATTAATCGTCGTATCAAGGCCGCACAACACGGCAGCGACGCTCTCATCGAGAACAAAGTTGGCTAGAGAGAACGGCTCTAGAGTGCGATCCGCGGGATCCTGGGGGGGATTTAGAAGTGAGTGTGGAAGTAAATGTGAAGTGAACGGGGTGCACACACAGTTCCGCCCAGGTAGGAGACGCCTTCATCGCGCAGTTCCTCCTCTAGGCCGGCCATACCAATCACATACACTTTCTTGTCTTTCGGTAGCTTGATCACAGAAGACAGATACACGGCTGCTGCGTATGCGGACCCATAGATCTCATCCTAAGGAAGATAGCTGAAGAGTTAATCCCGACTATTCTGCATCCTAATAATTCCGCTCAACTTACCACATGCGCCTCGACGGCCAACTGGTCGAATTTACCCTTGTAGCTCTTCCTCGACTTTGTAGCGTTGTTCGTGACAAACAAAACGGACTTTTCTGTTGTTGAAGGCGAGAACGGAAAACAGTTACATTACTCGTGCTTTTTTTGGAAAGACTAGTGACCACATACTTCGATCCCGAAGGAGGCGCAGGACGTCGACAGCTCCATCGATGAGACGGTCACCATGCCAAAGTACTCCATCGCAATCGAACATCCATGTGTCGTACTTGTCAATCAGTGATACATAATCTTCAGCGGAAGAAAGGCGAGTGCTCATGACAGGTAATAATGGTTGATGGTGAATAAGTCCAGGCGCCGTCACGCGTTACTAACTCAGATCTGAACAAGCTATTCTCCTCCATGAATGACGGACAATATCTAGTAATTTCTGACAGGTGGTGCATTCATTTCATTAATACAGGTTAAATGTGTATCGTCCTATAAAGCGTCCTGCAAAGCATTAATCGCGTCGACAGAAATTACATCAAGCATATTGAACAAATCCAATCAATACAACAAATATCGAGATTAGATACTCTCCCTCTCAACGAAAGGGATTCCCTGTTTGCGGCAGGCGCGCACTCGTCACGTCTCTCTCAGGTTCTCTTCTGCTTGGACCATCGTCGAAATCGGCGAAGGGATTGTCGTCCTTCTCTGCGGCAAACGCTCCTTTGCCATCGCCCCCAATATAACCAGGAGGCTTGTTGTCCTCCATATGTGGAGGAGGTCCGGGGGGCGGCGCATACGCGGGGGCAGACTGGTATGGCTGTTGGGGGAAAGGACCTCCGGCGTATGGCATGTTGTAGCCATACCCCAAGTTCGGTACAGAGGCATTGTATGGGGGGTTGTAATGCGAAGGGAAGGCGCCTGCACGCACTTGGTTGGACGGTGCACGCAAAGCATTAACAACACTTGTAGGATCTAAAGCTTGGCGGTAATAAGCGAACGCTAGGGCGTTGAACATGCCGGCGAGTACTGATTACCATGAGTAAGGCACGTGGCACAACATTAATTGATACGCACTGAGAGTGATGATAAGAGTAACGACATCGGCCCAGGAGTCGTGGTCCCATGCATTACGGCACCCTGAAATGGTCTAAGCACTGGAGAGAAACAGTATGGTATACTCGACATACAATCCTGAGCCTCGCTCGGGGAAATTGTATCGTGAGATACTGGACCCCAGAACCCAAATGGATAATATAGGACTTGTGCACCAGTAGAATATCTGGCACATTCATTGATTATATCATTCTATTATGGGTCAGCAATTGTACTAAATGTATATGGCGATAACATACCTTGAGAGAGAAATGAATTATAACTTGGACCAGCCCAGCAGCGAAAACAATAAGCGTCGCTAGGGCAGAAAGATAGGCGTATATCCTTATGAATGGGAGCCGTTGCTACGAGCATTGCATTAATTCGGAGAAGGCAAGAGCATCAGGAAAATGTCTCACGGTATAGGCCGCGAACATCCCGAATACCTGGCCACTATGTCAGTTTATTTCCTTACACAATTATTAGAACAAGACGCACCTCGCATACAAAAACTCCCATGTGAAGAACTCCCAATACAATGCCAAACGTGACCAGTGACCCCAGCCCCTCTGAAGAAAATTGAGATATGTGAATCGTATTAATAACCGAGACGTACGGTCTTTCGCTACTGAAATGCTTCTAAAGTTTCCGATCTATATGTTATTCATTTCATTCAACAATGCTCCTCAAACAAAAGCGTGGTACGAACAGCACTACCAAAGGAGCAGGGTCAGTACAAACACTAGCAGCAACAGAAGAATAGACGCACGAGAATAATGCCCACAGGGCACTGAGGAAAGCGCCTGTTCAACATTCATTAATGACCTTAACAAGTCCACCATTGGGATTCACGCACATAACAACACAACAGGCCGAAGATTCCGTTGATACACCCGTGTAACAAACGCATAGGACGGCGGGGCTCCTATACATCAGTGAAAAGGTAAGATGGTTGCAACCAATGCCGAAGCTGTTGACTTGCCTATATGACCGGATCAGTTGAGCGCCCATTCAACGCAAAGAAGACATACCTTGAGGTGGGGGTGGCCTAGAGCTCATCATGACTGGACACAGAAGAAAAATATAAGGAAGAAAGCAAGTATAAAAGGGGAAGATGGCTGTATAAAGGCAGGAGGCGGTAATGGCGGTGCTCCCGCGGCTGAGCAACGTTGTCTGTGTTTGTCAATGTCTTCAGCCGCGAAGCCCGCATCACGTGCTTTGCCCTTGTTAGCAACAAAGCGGATTTCTATTTTTATACCACATACCTTGTCACTGCAGTGGTATAGCAATTAGCTGCGGTAGTCATCGACATGGTTTCCTGTAGTCGCTCTGCTTGGTGATGGCCATCTTGTACAAGTTCACAGCATTCAACACCGGCATTGAAGGAAGCAACTACTATTGATGGCTTCCTTCGTCGTTCGTATTACTGATTGTCACGTTCATAGCAGCATCTGTTGGCGGTTTATTTATACCCGCAGCATAGGGTAGAGAAATTTCTTCCCTTATTCTTCTCCATTTAATGACATGGTCCGTCCGCCCCCCTTGCGACTTCATGGTAAGTGCTTCTTTTCTTACTTAGTGGGAAATAATGGGACCGATACCATGTGTCGACAGATGATAATCTCAATCCTGGTCCCCTCTATGATTCGTTCTACTCTGGGAGACCACTCATGCGATCCGGACTGCCCGGACGTTTTTTTTCACGAGTCTGTGAGTCTGATGTGAGATGGCTGGTAGCCGCTGGTACGTTCAAGCGCGCTCTTCTTAATCTTCAGCCAATTCTAATCATACCCTGTGCCAGTGACCGTTATCAACTTTTTCAGGCTTTCTTACTCGTATGTGTCTCGTCTTCAGTTGACCCTCGTGTGACTAAATTTGCATCGTAGAACGGTACGTGCCTGCCTAAACTGAATTATGCTCTCCTGAACGCGGCATCTCAGTTGAACGCTTTTCACGATGCCGATGTTGATAGCAGCCGTTGAGTGATATGAGCGTCTTGTGTCACTATTTCCCTGACACTCGGTGATTGTAGACGGGGCCACGAAGCTGGGTACAGTATCGATCACGCTGGGCGTGGTATTTTTTGCAGCCTGCCTGATAGAAATCTTTGGCTTTGTGTGCGCCGTTACGGTGAGGCCTTTTGATCTTGGAAACTTTGCCTACGTCAACGTTGAGCGCTCTGTGTTAGCGGCAGCTAGCACTTGTACGAATATATGTGAATCTGACATTCATATCCGGCGTGTCGTTGGCGGCCGCCGGCATTATCGACGCTATCGCATACTTCGCCTTCGCGGTAAGTCATTCTTCTGGTCTCGACCACGTTTACTGACACGAGTCAGGACGATATCATTGAGGAGTGCCGATCGCTCGCTTCCAGCCGTGCGTTTAGTGCAGAGTCGCTCTTTGTACGTTGTCCAATACCATTGCTTCAATTGAAGAACCTCATCTTTCAGTTGAGCAGCGAGGTAGCCCATGGCCAACGCACTCGATCCTCTACATGGAGAACGCAACACGTACGTTTCCTCTCGCGGTCCTATATCGTCTCTCACCTATGGTCCAGAATGCGGCAGCGCTTGGTCAAACCACGCATCTAGCGAAATCCTTGCTATTCTTTTTTTCTACCTAATTCCTTCAACCTTATCTTACCTTCTTGCCTACACATACCACCGACGAACGCACGACCAGCAAATCCGTCGTCGACGATCAATCCGAATGGACCGTTTTGTCAACAACAGCGTCAGCATAAGTCCGGGATACAATAGCTATTCTGATCGCTCGCCTGGAGGCCCAGAAATACCCAAGGGAGCTAACAGACGAGGGGCACCGCTTACATCGCTGGTGAAAGGTAGCCGCTGGAGTGATTCCTCGACTGTATCTGTATCCTTGTCTCCGGGTCCGCCGAGCTATGGTGCTGGGACTCGTTTCGGGCAATACGATGTTCATCTCACTGGCTACGCCGAGTGAGAGTCTACTCCACTACATCCCATTCCGAACTCTTACTTCCCTAATTGTCTAGCACTGTAGCTCTAGCGTCCTTGGATAGTTTCATGATTGCCAAATAGTCTATATACTGCTGTGTAATCTAGCCTCGAATATTACTATCATGAGACCGCACATGTGGAAATGGAGTTCAAGAATGCATGATCTCTGGCGAGTGACCAGACGGCGATATAGCTGTAGAGACAATTTGGATATCGATTTTACCGGGCGTACGGGACCAGGGCTTAACAGGCAATGCAAAGAAGAATCATTTCGGACGGTTCTTGTCCTTCGATGGTAAGCCAAATGTCTTGGATATCACACGAACGCCAGCAGGGCACATAATCGAGCCTACTCCACTTACAAAAATACGCCCACTCTCTTCTCCTTGGATTCCGCGCTTTTTGATTTGCTTTCAATTGAACGGCAGCAAAAGCCTCGATCACTAGGAGCGCAATTCTGTCCGGTAGGAGCGACAGTGCATCATCATTTGCTTGGAATTAGCAGTTGAGGTCCTATGATGTACCTCGATCAAGTTTAGCGCCATCAAGGAAAATACCGACGTGCTTCTTCGTCTTGAATGATACCAATGAGTGGAATGCAAGCATTAACAACGGGATATTTATCTAGGAACGCGGCGATGCGCTAAACCGGCGGCAGGACAGCCAGATTCACAAATATCACAGCCACGGGACCAGGTTGATGGTATCGGGATTCGGAAGGAATCATCAGGCCAGAGCCCCCAAACCCACAGATGACCCGTGAAACAAATGAACAGTCAGCATCCATCTATGCAACCTCTTGTCAACAAAACACTTAGCAACACAAGGCACATAGGGCTCGCACTCACTTACACGGATGCATACCCTGCATTGTAAATCATGGCAGTGGACGATGTGGCTACAATCACCGAACTGATCGAATCTGCGCCACAACCCCAGTAAAAATCACATCAATGCCCACGAATACTGTGGAATTTGCATAACCTTACCTTGTATTATTCGAAACGATGAAGTTCCATATATGACCATCTTGACACCACAGGCCCTAGAAGCATCGTTTTGCTGCGTTCCCATCGCCCATTTTGAAGTATACCCAATCTATGGACTTGCCTGATTTTCTGTGACTGTACCTGATAGCACAACTTTGCCGTCAAGCACGGCACCTTTATCGGGTATCCCGGAAATAGATCGACAAGAGCGCGCTAGTAGGAAGAGTTGCCACACCTAAGCCCTATTCACTACTCAACAAGATCGTGGTGAAAGCGACATCTTGAAACCTATGAATGCATACTCTTGGACAGACACCCCGTGTCACCAGACTTGGCCAAACCCCGAGACCGCAGCATGCATTCCCGCAAGACGGCTCTTTGTGTTTCGTCTATAACATCCTTGATATCTGGACGGTTAACTCCGGGCTAGTAGTAGTAGTAGGGATTTTCGTCGACGCCGAAGAAGACACACTAGACGAGCATCAGGTACGATGCCTTCGCAGCTTCATAAATTCCTAGAAGGAAATAGACAAGCATTGCAGTTTTTATTGCTTCCTTGCAAGCTGGAGTGATGGGCCAGAGGGAGACACTGATGCCTAGCCACATTCCGGGAGGAATCTTCGGAGGAACGTTACCTGAATTAAGTCTCGGTGAAACATTGCAACTAAAAGTGGGTGCCCGGACCCACCTGTGGGAATGCTCCGCAAAAGATTGAAGATGAACAGAGCGCAAGCCGCTCTGTTCACAAAGATTGAGATCGCATGTTTATCCCACGACGGCATAGGAAGGGTCGCTTCAAGGGTCTCCATACATCAAATAGACGTCGAAGACAATTGTCGCCGGACGTTCGAGGCGACTTTTTGAATGGCCGCGATACCGAAAGAAGCTCTATGAGCGAATCAACAAACACAATGAACGCTATCGGTAGTGTCCGGCGACTGGGCTATTTTTCGAAGACCTATTTTTTGGAAGAAGTCGCGGCACCGCAGTTTCGTCGGATTTGAGGAGCAGTGGACTTAGGGGACAGTTTGATCCACGTCCTGGTCAGCAAGTAAGGTTTGTTGATTTGAGCGATACTCGCAGAATCTGATTCGATATCGGTTCGATCGTCGGCGTTTCCAGTTATTCCAGCGGCAAACAAACGGGGACCCTCGGGAAAGTAGTGACAGCTTGGAAAGCCTCCCGTACCGCAATCAGCGAATACCATGCAAGTGCATACCAGCGGGAGTAATGAAAAACGAGGAATGTGAATCACATTAAGGAGCAATGCAGTGACAGTCCTTCTGATGGAACTCTGGAGCATTTTTGACAATAAGAGGTCCATTTTTGTAGTCGACGGGCGGTGTATAGATAACGCACCGAACGAGGAAAAGAGTGACATAAGCAAAGTGACCAAATAAGTGTTATCTTATCTTATCCTGATCACGTAATCGTTATCTCCCTATTTTGAGCTTGTCCTCTCACCACGATGACCAAAAGGAAAACCAAGGCAGCTACAATGGCTCCCGATGGCGCAAGCGACGTTCCAAACGGCGGTGGCGTACCAAGGAACGAGGTCGGATTTTTCCCTTTTGCTCGGTACACTTCTGTCGTCGGTGTCCACACAACTTTACTTCTCTTCACCGCTTTTTTTCTGCCGCGGACAAAAATTCTCTCGGAGTTGGCCCAACGGAGTATCGATTTTAGTCAGTTGACGTCGCGTGACAGGCCTCAGCATCATTTTTTAGAGGCTCTAACCATCAGCCCAGCCATGACTGTCGCGTGCATGTGTGCTGGCAGCGTCGTGTTGCAGGGCTGGTGGGGAGGCTGGATCAGAGATTGGTGGTTTGACTACACCTCGAGGGGATTTGAAGATAGTACACGTGTACAGAAGGCGGCATTTAACAGCCGGAAACTGTCTGTAAGCGCCCTGTTACGGTGTCCATCTGATGAACATATTTTTTAATTCTATTTTACCACAGGCACTGAGAAATGCGTGGGCACTGACCCTCGCAAGCTCCGCCGTATTTCATGGCGTACTCGTACTTTTCGGGGCACCGCTTTTAAGGTTGTTAGATCTTGTCCTGGCTTTCGCATCACAATATAACTTTTGCATCAAGCCACTGGTTGCAGACCTATCTTCTAGCGTTTTTCTTGTCTATTCTCGTCATCTTTACGCCCGCCTACACCTATGGACCACCCACGCTGTCTTCTGATACAGAGTCCCTGGTCGTCAGGATGACTTGGGTCAGGCTTTTCGCCGAGTTTTCGTGAGTCTCGTTATGCTACTCCCGACAATGATGTTCTAACGGTCGAGATAGCGTAAGGACGCCTGTAGAGCGAGCCATTGTCTACCCTGCTGTAGGTACGTTGGTCGGTTGTTGGGTCGGTGCAGTCCCCATCGCGCTCGACTGGGATCGGCCATGGCAGGCGCGTTGTCTTTCTTGATCGGCGGTTACGTCTCTATATCTGAATATCCATACTTAGGCATGGCCGTTAACACCCACCTTTGGCGCCTTGGCAGGATACATCTTGGCATCGATGGTCGCACTTACAGCTAGTGCAATTACATCTCTAGCGATGGAGAGTATTCGAAATGAGCGACAGAAAGTTGTTTAATGCAATCGTATGAATCTTCGTGAGTACATCCAACAAATACACTTTTGGTGATGCAAACTAGGAAGGCCTTACTTGTCGGACAGGACTGTACCGCCTTGTATTCTTATCCAGCTGGAGCCAGCTCGCTGTTTGAACTAGAACACTTATCTGTTACTATTAACGGTGAACAATGAAACCAGCTATACTTGGTCCGCAGTTCTGTCCTCTTCTCGATAAGACCTTGACTGGCCCAGCGCCTCCACTTGCATTTCAATCAGTGGACGCTTCTATATTTTTATGATTCATCGAATGATATCTCCATGCTAATTGTCATTTGGTCCACAGGACATGGACAATGATAGTACCTCAGCGGCTTACTTGGTCAGCTGGTGCAATTGCTTTTTACGTCGGCCGACCCAACAGCACCGCTCCAATCGCTCGGTATTCTCCGCGTACATGGCTTCCTTGGACACTCGGTAAGTCGATTTCGGCGATGTTGAACCTAAGGCCTGAAGGCCAACATACCCAGAGAAAAACATCATACGGCGCCAATTAGGACCAGCGGCCATCACTCACCACTGCTCTTCTCTGAGCGTCATACAGGCGCATTCCCATGCGGATGATCTTATCTTGACTTTCGGTACGATCCGACAAGATAGACAACATGAACGGCGATCTGAAATTCATGCTCATGGATATGAGTTACCACTCTCTGCCATTTGATTGTTCTTTGTGGCTTTTCATGTAGCCGTTGCATCTCCTCTTTGTCGCTCCGCATTCTTTGACCTTTGATTATCACCTGAGCGGGAGAATGCAGTGTCTGATTGATTTATTCTCAATGACAGTGCCGGGCCGCCCGCCCACATGCTCTTATTCTCGCTATTCGATTGCAACGTGAGTCATAGTTAAGTCCTATCTACTTTCCCTGTACCTGACTCCGTTGCTAGAGCAAACAAATTCAGACACAACCATTTTGATTTCGTGGTGTCTTCAATAGATTGACGGGAGTAGGCTTCATCTTCACTCCTTCAATACTTTTCATTGATATCTCGCAGATAGTAGTATCAAATGTCATCAACGCCCCCAACTGGTTCTTGCCGGCCCTTCGGTTTGGGATTGGGGTTTCCGTCTTCTTTGCCCTTATCCTCCTTCTCCGTGTCCTTCGTCTTATCGGCGGTCTCGGTCTCGTTCTCGCTGGTGTGGTGAGATTTTTCAGGAGATTCGGCGGAGCTTTTCGAATGCTGAGGACTCCCGTCCTTGGATGAATTATCGCTAAATTTATTCTCTGGGAATCTCAGTGTATACTGCTTCGAAAGCTCCTTCTGAATCATTTTATCAATCTCCTGCATCTTGACCTTTAATCTTCCCAGAGTGATGTGCATTGTCTCAGCGAGAGCGCTTCTGTCACTGTTGGAGAGAAACGAAATGAACTCCGATTTCTTTCCTTGGAAAGCTGTGCCTTTGGGTATCCCTTCGGCATGGGCGTACGCAGGTGACGTTTTAGGGACGGACTGGATGATTGAGAAAGGACGCCCATTTAGCTGTTCAACACTGTCTTTTGAAATTACAATAGCATCCAGACAACCGAGAGGGCCTAGTTCTTTCAACTGAATGCGTATTTCAGTGAAAGAGGACAGTAAAATAAATATTCGCTTACCGTTCGAAAGTTTGTTCCAACCAGTCTTGTGGAGTGTTTGTGGAGTTTGAAATACACGGCAGTGGCCTGAATGTGTTCAATTCCGGGATGGGTTTTGATATCTTGATATTCAGCCTTCCGTTTCCTCTCATACCAATCTAATAGCTGACGGCGTTATTGCATCAGCCATGGGACATACATCTATGGGCTTCTCGACTTACAGGACCCACTGCAATTGAAACGAGATTCGCTCCAGACTGGGCACAAGCTGCCGCGTGGGCTAATGTTCCAACAAGATCTAAATTGGTGAGAATCTGGCACTTGCGCTCGAGATAATTCGAAGCAAGGATTCCTTCTTCTGTGGCAGGGATCTAGGTTCTGGTGAGAATCACATTACCCGCAGATGACGTATGTCGCTTACAGTGACGACGATAGAGTCCCTATTCACGCCGCTTTCCTCGAACATATCAATCAACCGAATGGCGTTCCTCAAGATTCTGTTGGCGTTACCATGAAAGCGTGGGTCGATAAAGGTGATATGTGGGCCAGGGGCTCTATCTATCATTGGTTTTCCGAGTTCAACGATCTATGAGTAATCATCAAAAACCGCGTTAATCGCAAAGGCCTGGCAAAAGAAACTGACAAGACGCTCTAAAACAGCCGCGTTCAGACTGGGAGCCTTCATCTTGCCCTTGTCACTATGGGTGGCGATTGATAAGTCTTCCGTCGATTCTATTGGTGCTTAATTAACTTACTGGTCATCCAGCGACATCTTCACTGCAACCCAGAGGTGGTAATAAATGTTAGGCGAATTAAGTGCGTCGAGAAGATGCGTCGGACTTAGGATACTTCCGTCGAGGTCGTGATATGAGAGGCCTGTCGATCACGGTCAAGTCCAAAGTTTTCCTGTAATAAGTGTACATACTTTCCAAATCAACCGTTTCCGTCATGACAGCTGTATTTGCCTTTCTGAAGTAGTTCCGCAATGTAGGAGGTGTTATATTTCTGGGCTTCGCAAGAACTGTCCTCTTGCTGCTTTTACACGCGTAACTGATCGCGTTTCTCGTGGGGAACAGTGATGGAAGTGGATCCTGGGCGCTGGAAGTTGATGGCTCCGGAGACGCAGGTCTCGATGAGAAGGCGGGCTGATCCGACGGAGCGGGTTCGTGTAGTTGGGTCATGGCGTCTGTGGTTGAGTATATGCGAGGCGGGTGGCATGGATAAGTACTTATAGCACCGAGATGCTTGGTCAATAGGCCACTGAATGACCATGTTATCGAACAAAGGGTGAGTGGCTCTGACCCGTGATCGTGCCACTCATGACACTTTGTAGCTTTGTGTACTGAGACCAATCATCTTGTGCGACTTCGCAATTTGACTTATCATCGATACCATCACTGCAGCCTTCATTTCGACGCGGATAAGATGAAACAGCGTGGAAAATAGGATCACACGAAGATAAAATTTAAGCGAGGTCAATAAGGAGTAAAGTCAAGTATACACACGGCCCTCCGAGCCTCGAAAATTCGCAAGCATGAGAAATAATCCGAACACCGCCGAAAGACATTCTCCTACAGACGGGAACGGAACACTGTAAAGATTTTTTTCCTCCATTGATGCGGCACTCTCCGTATATTTCATCGCGTGTTGTCCGATAACAAAGGAAAACGTTGGCTTGAAAGTGGGTGTGTCGGGAACATTTCCCTGCTCGCGACTTAATATCTAAATTTCAATAGTTCGTTGGTCCCCAGAGGTTGGTAGTTCGGAGAATAAAAAATCCTCCTCGCTTCGGTAAACGCGTGTCTTTGACCCCTGTATAAGTACAAGGCGGAAGACCGAGCCTCGTGTATATCGGAACAGAGCTGTATAGCTGTTTCGCCTTTGTAGTACTTCTTATTCAAGTAGTACTCGGACTCAGGCTCGTTTTGATATGATCAGGAACATATCCTGACGCGCAATTTCCTTTGCCTGGACCGCTGCATTACAGTGTTTGACATATTTTCCTGATTTTCGAATCACGTCCTCCTGTCTCTGACGTCGTTGCTACTTTATGCCAGGATGCCAATCTGAGAAATCTTCAGAAGCACCGTTAGTACTTTAGCGTCCTGGCAGGAACACGACAATTTAGAGCTTGTGGCTCTTTGGAATCCATCACAGTGGTGCTATAACAGAATTTATTACAGACGCGTGGTTGGGGAAACGAAAATAGAAGGGTGACAAAGTAAATTGAAAATGCTGCGTACTTTGGGGTTACGGAGCAAACACATTGAGGGGAAAGATTTCCGAGCCGCCCGAAGACCCGCAAATGTCATGCTGCTTATATTTGAGAGACTGTACACTCACCAAGCAGTCTACGCTGGCTTTTGTACTATTTCCAAAAGCTAAACGACTCGGTTCTCGTAATGGATCACCACACCGATCGCAGAATGATCTACCACTTACGAGATTTTCTCTCGAACCTTTCCTTCCATCTTCGATTATCGATATCAGGTGCCATAATGTTGCCGATATCTTGCGATCGGAATCTTCGTTGTTGCTGAACTATGATGGTGATGAAATCAAAGTCAAGAGAGCGAGGGTAAAAGAGGTATATTCAACGAGGAGAATATAGGTATGTAGGTATTTCCAAGGAATCCATGGCAACGACAGCGGGGTATGCATGCTCTACAACAACACGAGTAAAATACGAGTAAATATACAGAATGTTTAAAACACAGTTCAGCAAGACAGTCAACGATGAATGGGAGCCCGTTCAGAGGAATATGAATGCCAAGTGTCCATCCCGTGGTCTGGCTGAGAATAGAATGACGGTAGAGGGTTCGAATAATGGTTCGTTGTATGCGAAGCATGGTGGGCCTGTGCGAAGACGTCAATCCAGACAATAAACGCGAAGCCAGAAGTCGCGAACTTACCGCGTAATTTTCATCTTCCACCTTAACGGCCCCATAGTGCCCGCCCCCATTCGAGTGATTCGAAAGACCTTGATGAGAAGAAAGCGGCGGACGAGGGTTTACTGGAGAATTCGACGGATGCATTTGTGCAGGCTGTGGGGGTAAGACAAAAGAATGTCATTATACGGTCCCAAAGACCCCCCTCGGTGTTGGTGGGCTACAGCAAAGCCGGGGAGTGGTAAAAGGGAATAACACTCGCCGAAAATGGGGGACTGGATGTTGCGCTCGAGCCTGAGGGGGTGTTGGGCATTTGGAACGTAGGGGTGTTGATGCTGTAGAGCGAGTTCGACCCCGAATTGTGCGAGGACACGTTCCCGTATTGAGACCCGTGTGGGATCGTCAAAGGAGGCGGCGGTCGGAGGTCGTTCATATGCGTCGGCGCGTCCTGGCGGGCAGTGAGCGGGGTGGCGGGAAGGCGACGAAAACGCGCGACATACCATGTAGACTTGGTCGTCCATGTCAGATTTTCTTCGCTTAAAGTCTCGATCCATGTTCCGCGAGTCATGGGAGATCGTCCGCCGCGTGACCTCTAGAGGCAAAGGGCGGCCGGCGGAGGTATCAGAAATCATGCGGCGAAGCTCCTCGTTTTCTTTGTGCAGTCGGCCATTCTCTTGTTCCAGCTCGCGAATTTTGATGAGCGGCGGTGGTAGGGCAGCGACCTGGTCGGGGGATACGCCGAGCGCAGTCTGGAGCTTGGTCACGGTCTGCTCCAACTAAAAATTGACAGGGTGGTGAGGGTGCGTCGGACAGCAACACATGGAGACGGACCTGTTCAATGTAAGCCTTTCGCTTAGCTCGATGGCGGGCTTGAGCCTTCGCATTACGGCTTCGCTCAGGGCGTTCTGTGTGTGCCGAGAGGGAGGACATCAGGGATTAACGTAAAGTTGGGGGGATAGTGTTCGGAAAGTCGAGGTCAGATGTGAAGTGGAATCGAGTACCTTTATATCAATGAAAAAGAGGCTACCGCCCACCCTTCAACCTGCTTTAGAGGATTCCATTTTCGATTGATTTGGACTGTATGTCGAAATTTCACTGGCACGGCTTATTCGCTTTCTTCGATCAGCCGAGGGCCCAATGCAGTATGACCCTGAACCGTTCCCTGGGTAAAGAAGATATCCACTCAAACGGAGTCAAATCTCCTCGAAATTTCGAAAAGATTGGAGTTTCAGGACCTTCGATCGACTGCCTTTGGTGAATAAACTCGGACTCGTCTCCCTGATTTCATATGAGCTAATTCGGTGGATTGATCTCTCCTGGAGACCTGGTCCATTTTGCAGATTTGCCATGCACCCGTGGAGGGCTGACATATTCCGGCAGCCCGGCAGTTGCAAGTTCTTTTTCCTTCTGGCTGATTCGGACACGGGCGTCGTCGTGCCTGGCTTGCACCGTGCTTGATCGGGGATCAATCCAAATGCTTCCGTTTGTCCAATTTTGTTTTGGTTCATGTCCAATGCGGCTGTCTCCGGAATAAATTTAATCCCCGACTCCGCTTGAACTCCGCGACCGTATCTGCATCTGGGATCTTAGATCCATGTAGTCTGGCTGCTGACGAGGGAGATGTGCGTCATTCGTCCCAATGGTTTTGTGGCGTGGTCGCTCTCTGCGAGGATGCTGCTTCCCCCTGCCTATCGTCGACGCGTCACCAGCGCGTCCTCGGATCCATGGACTAGCCTCTCCTTTCCCCGCACGTCAAACACTTTTCTGCGAATAAAACATATAAAGTAATCAACATTCATGCATCCAAGTTCCGTAGCAGTAAAAATGGACGACGTCGCATTGTTCCGAGTCCTTCGTTGACATGCGAAGAGGTTCACTGCGAGTTTCTGAGATTGCGATGCCTCCTTTCACTTTGTACTACGACTCTCCTTCATGCCGGCGATCGAGAGCCTTTCATTTCCAGGCCAAAATCTCGTTTCGTTTCACTCCTCGGCGATGCCGCTGACCAATGTCCGAACTGCACGGTAGCAAAGTCAGCCCCCCCCTCCAGGCTCCCGAGTGTACCACAAACTTTGACTCTGAATTTCTGTAAATGACACCGGCCTTCTCCGACTCCATCTATCTGCAATGCGGCGGATATATGGGTCCTGTTAACCATCAGTGACTCGCGAGCCTGAGATATATTTATCAGTGCATTCGAAGCCCCGCATGTCAGGAGGCCGTCGTGACCGTGCAATAATGTCAGTACCGACGAAGACTTGCATATATCCTGTTTTCTGCACGCGACGGCTTGTATGAACGCCGATATAGTGTCGATTTAAGCGAGCCACCACATACTCCAGCCTTTACCGGATATGTAGGATCGCCCGGACAAACAAAGGCGGCGTGTTTCCATTCTCCAAATGGAATTGGATGGATACAAAGTGGGGGGGAGCCCCAATCGTTTTCCCCCTCAATTCATCAATTGTTGCGTTCCATCAGAGCGCAGTACTGGGAACCCGCCTTGGTCAGATCATCAACACTAATGTGCAATAGGTATAAGAACGGGCCACAATTGAGCGGGAGAACACCTACCTTAGGCACGGCAGATGATGGTTGACATTCATTCAGGAGGACAAGCGGCAGGCTAAGCGTGTAGAAAAACTGCAATGATAGGCTTGGTACAAATAGCACAAGCCACACATACTTCCTCCTTCTAGGAAAAGCTTGAATTGAATGTGGTAGGTGTCGGAGTGGCTGCTATAATTGACCCTCTCTGCTGACTGACGTCCTCGCGCGTCCTGAAAGCCGCAGGCCAGATATGCCAAGCGTCTTCATTCGCTATTAATATACTTTTCCTCCAATGTATTCGGAGAAAACGCACTACAGAGTACACAGGACGGCCATCACCGAGATATATAGGCCATACCGGACCTTGGAAACTAAGGGCCCCAAAAGTAGCTTGCGCGCCAATCTCAGGGGATCGGTCTAAGTCAAAGTGAACCTGAAGCCAAACTCCAAGAGTGGATGTATGAAAAGGGCGCGTATTTTGCGGTGGCGGCGGGGGGGGGCATGACCTTCAAAACGAGGATGCAGTTGTTGTGTTCGAATAAATTGGTCTTTGGCCCATGAAACGCCGAACGAGCGTCATCATATCTGTTTGTTCTGAAATCAGAGTGGTGATCGGACAATTTCTGGGGCAATCACTGATATGGTATGCGCGTGGCTAGATTGATTACGGTTGGCAATGAAGGCCATTCATATAGGGTGCTATACAGTATGACACCCAGCGGTTATGAATTCGCAGGTGTTGAGTAGAATTGATGGTCGAGAAGGTACTGGGCTGTAAATGATCGTGCAGGATGTCATGGTTGTAACGACGGGCGAAAATCTTCCCCCTGGTAAGCGCATTGAAGGACAGCTGGCAGTCCACTTGCGAAAGGGGGAAAACATTCGCCGGGTAACGATTATCAGCCACATATAGTTGAAGGGTCTGCGCTTCCGACGGTTAAAGAGAAGTCGCGTCGGCCAAAAAATTAAAATACCCCGCTGTAAGAACATCTCTATTTTCGAAAGAGGCGTCAGTTCCAACAATCGGATTTATTGTGACGGCTCCCCGTTCGTCGCGCCCTCCACACCCTCTGTCCGATCGCAAAAAAAAAACCTTGAACCATTCATGGGTCAACCACCAGGAGATTCAGAAATAAATCGGTCGCCCTCTCCTCCATTTAGTACGGGGGCACGGGTGCTCTCGGTCATGGTGAGTGGCGTCGACGAAGATCTAGAGTTTGGCAGGAGGGACCCTAAAATCAGATGCAGCGCAAGACAGACCCTTGGGCCAGTTCAACTATCATCGTGCGGGGACACTAAATAAGAAGGAAGGAATCTGGCCAAGCCCGCAGTCAAGATTCGGGAAATAAACCTGTGGTGGGTCCGGAGTTTACAACACACTCCGGAAAACACAAGGATGTGACCCGCTTAGGTGGCGACGATGAAAGCCGGAGACGCGTCTCAATCTGGGGTAGGCGTGTTTACTACCATTCAACATGACACGACTAGGCCGTTTCGTCGAGGGGAAATCGGGCTTCGTGTTCTTCAGCATCTCCCGTCCTACCGAAAGGAACCGCCCCCATCATATACACGAGGTTCCTTCCCATTGAAGTAGCTTCTCCCCGAAACAAAGACATAAAATTAACTTAGGACGAAATAGTAAGTACACAGAATAAAGAAGAGAGCCACAATAATTACTCTTCCTCGTCCGAGACAATCAAACGACCTTTCCTCCTCACAGGGAGTGACGACGGACTCGCCGGCTCGTGCACCGGCCGCTTAGAGACAGTCTGATGATCTTCCACCTCCTGTACTGCCGAAGACAACGGTGTGATATCCGAGGTCCTGGACTTGTATATGGGCTTGGGCCTCGGTAGTGCAGGTGGAGGCTGAGGTCGCTCATCAGCGCCTGTCGAATGCCCCCCTTCCTCCACCTCGACGTCAGTATCAAGGTCCGAGTCCACCTCATCAGACAACACGACCACAGCCATATTGTCTGTCTCTCCTTTCCGTCTTTTCTTGTCACCCTTATCCCCTGCTTTCTTTCGACGTTTCTTCGTGCCACGCGACTTCATCGTGGCACTTTTCCCCTCTCCCAACGCAACGGATTTACCCGCAGCTTTCTCCCGTCGTGCTTTCTCCTGAGCCAAGAACGCTTCCATATCGCCGTACTCCTCGTCACTATCCTCTATGAATTGTGCCGATTTGTACTGCTCTTCCTCCTTCTTCCTCTCCGTCTTCTTTCGCCGCCGAGGCTCCTCATCGTCACTGGCTTCCTCATCTTCCTGGTCAGATTCTTGCACGCGGGTCCTCCGTCGCCTCCGGCGCGTCTTCGCCAGAAGTTGGCTAGCCTTTTTGCCGTTCAAATCAATCGGAGACTCCAAGAACTGATTGATAACCGTCAGAGTTCTACGCAGCTCAACGGGACTTATGGCCGACGGGATGTACCACTCTAGTTCGTCCGCATCTATATCGTGGGGAGCGCTGAGTATCAGGGGCATCTAACAAAAATATATCTGTCATACCTTCGTTCTCAATGTAAAACTTGCACAATCGGAAGAGAAGCTTGAGTTGAGGATTCTTCGTGACTGCGTTCGCATGCTCATCCTTGGTACATGGTATCCCTAACGATGAGATTCACTGTCAAAAAAAATTGACAGAAAGCATGAATTATCAGTACTCACGATAATCTTGCATTTTGGCAAGCGCCTCTGATGACGGAGTGTCGAGGTTTACGGCAGGTCTCTGATCCTCATCGTCCGCATCGTTGTCTTTGACATCGGTCTCCTCGATGATTTTTTCGCGTTGGGCGATAACTGTCGTGAGAATCTGGGACAGTCGGGAATGTTAACCCCATGCAGGCGAAGGATGCAAAAGCACCCACCTCCTTCGTCCAGTCCACTAAATCTCCTTGACCGGCATCAACTAGCACAGCCACAACGATACCGACCTCTTCGCTCCACGAATGTCCTTTCTTAACATGGACATCGGCCGGGATCTTCACATCCTCATCCTGCGCTCGCTCTTTCGTAGTCAAACTCTCTGGCTCATAACTCGAGAACACCTTCCAATGACCGCGATTCTTGGGGAAGAAAGCCTATTCACGGGTGCTGTTAAGCGCGCTCTTTCAAATCTCTGAAATGAAATCCACGCGTACCTCGATTGCCAAAAAAGGGTAGCCCTCGAGGGCTTTGAAGAAACGTCGCAGAATGAAGTTTATGAGATTAATTAAATCTTTATAAGACTGCTCTCGCGGAAAAGACCGTTGATCGGCTAGAATTGTTTTGAAGAGATCGAGTGTCGATACCTGCACAGAAAAATGGTCCAGGACTCTCGGGGATGAATGTCAAAGAAAGTAAGTCCAAACCTTGAAGAATAGGCCTTCTGCCTTGGCTCTAACGGCTTGGCGGTGCAGAAGGTTGACCACCCGCTTCATATGCTCTGACGAGCTAAAGTCTTTGTATCGTGCTAGATACGTCAGAAGCGTATGGTTAATATCTGTGTGGGCGAATTTCTGAAGAGATGAGTCAACTATCAGATCACGGCGGTCTAATCGTCAACTCACCATCTCAAACGCTTCGAAAGTGAACATGGTTTCATGAATTATTTTCTCCTCTTCGACTTCTTCGTCCTCGACATCTGGGACGCCCCCTAAAGTGTGTCATCAGTTCGAGATCCAGTCGTACGAGAGTAGCAGCAACAAACCTTTGCTCTTCCCTTTTGCTTTCTTCTTGCGAACATACATTTCCCCGGATTTTTGCTTCCCCCAGCGCTCAAGCATCCTCAGGAGCGAATATCCAAGATACACACTTGAATCGAGATACGCCAAGGACTGAGTGCCTTCCTTGTACGTTCTAAGACTCTCAAACGCTATGTCTAACACTTCTCCGTTGTAGATCAACTGCTGCTGCAGTATATCGGCCGCCTCGTTCAGCGCCGGGTCCGTGATATCGGACGACGCCATATTATCGATCAACAGCAGCAACTGCGTAAGGCATTCGATTCCGGCTTGCAACTCCGTCCACAGTTTCGGCTAGAGTGGGAAATCGAATCAGGATAAGAACCTGGCGACAAGGAGATGAGACCGAACAAACTTTTTCTTCGTTGGCCTCCCTCATCCGTTTCAACACCCATACGATCCAGGTCCGCTCCGTAACCTCCGAAACGAGATCGAAACCCCATCCCCCCTTGTCCTTCTCCTTCGCTCGCATGGCCAAAAAGAACTCGAGGAACCATTTCGTAACGTAGAGTAAACGAAGATTGTCCTTGTCCGTGATCTTTGCCCTTTCAGACCGAATATCTTTGATCAGCGCAGACAAGAACGCTAACAACGCGAACAAAGAAATTTTTAGTGGAGTGTCAGTAGATAGATATCAATTGCACCCACAGTTAAAACAGCCGTCCAAGAAGTTAACGGCGAATTGCCGCAGTATTATCTTCGCTTCTGACGACAGATTGTCTGTTCGACTGAGTTCGTCGACGACCTTGTCTCGCTTCTTCGTTTGCTTTTTTTTCATGTCCCAAATAGTACCCGTGGATTCTTTGATGGCCTGTTGGCGATGGAGGACAAAGGGTTGGCTCTTTGAAGACTCGACGTCAGCTTCGTTACCCGCGTCCTCCGCCGGCTTAGGTTTCTTGTTGGGGTTTAGGGAAACGGCTATGGTTGTTCCGAAACGCGAGTGGCGTGATGATGCCTTGCGAGCGATCTCTTTCTTTCTGCGGTCTTCAGTGGCTAGGAGCCGGCGGAGGTTATCTTGGGGTTGCTAGGAAGGCGTTAGCGAGGATCATATGGATGTCGAGAAGAAGCCAGACAAACCTTCGCGGGATCCAAAGTGAGGGATGTAGGCTTGGTGCCTCGAAGTAGAAGGTAGAAGATCTCAAGAACGAGAGTGTTCCGGGTATTGAAAAGAGGGTCGTTGCTTGTATTGGAAGCGACAGTGAGGAGGAGCTCGAATGTATGCGTCTCTGACATGACACGGATGAGCTTCGTTTGCAGTGCGGAGAACTCGGCCTGGTCCGAGCTGAGGTGCATGTTAATGGGGAGGTCCTTGATGAATGCTAAGTTCCGGAAAAGGTAGAGTACAACGTGCACGATTTGTCCATCGCGCGGCGTACGTTCCTTATGGTGCTTGGCAAGTGGTGGAAGCAAAATGCCAAAGAGCGCCTGTATGACGCCGGGTTTGAGGAGCGCCGCCTTGTAGTGTAAATGGCTCTGAAGGAGCTGGGTGTAGTCGGTGCCCTTGTCGAGCTCGTCGTCTAGCTCCTTGAGCTCCTCAGCCATATCGATGGGCCAGGTCATCGCCGTTAAGAGGTCAGCACAGGCGATTGCTCGCTTGTCCTCGACCAGGCCTTTGCCCGCCGTTTCGAGGAGTATAGGGATGATATCGTTCATCAGGACGCGCGATTCCCAGAAAAGGCGGGCAACGGTGCGCTCATCGTCGGTGTCGTCCTTCCGCCAAAGTCTCTTGAGGTCCTTGAGACACCCATAGGCCTCGTCACCGAGCCTGTACACATCGCCTTCGTACCCGCCGAGCGCATCGACGACCCGTTTGACGACCGGTCCAAGGATATCGCGCCTCGTGAGCGGCTCCTCGTCTTCAACGTCCTGCTCGGGAATGCTTCTATCGTCGTCGTCATCCATTTACGCGTCGCGGTCGTCCAGGGTCGTGGTAGTGCAGTTGACGCGTCCGTGGCACATGTTTGCGCATGTTGCGCTGCTCCCTCGGCAAATTTCCCGTTTCGGATTTTATTCGATCTCCTTCCTGACTTTCCCCTCCTCCCCTCTGCTAGCTTTCCTTCTACATCCTTGGCGCCATTTTCTCACCCAATGACTCGCTATCAATGGAAGACAAACATGCTCAGACGTATGTCAAGCTGCTGCGCCCGATGAAGGGGTACTAATTCGTATATGACAGCCTCCAGGCACTGTCCACTTACATTGCCAGCCAAAAAGAACTACTTGCCCGCACCCATTCTGATATCGAACGACTGCACGAACTACAGAAAAAGGCATCCTCAAACCCAGCGACAGTCGTGGATAAGCTAGCGGAGGAGGTGGGCCGTACCTCCGTGCTATCATCTGGATTCGGTTCTGACCTTGGGAAAGCTGAGTGACAGGTCGTTCAAACTAAGTGGCCTAGCGGAAGATCAAGCCGGAGCACCGTTACATATTGATTGGTCGACGTACGATCACCATGGTTCGTGTTTTTTAGGTTTAATATCGTATAAATGTTCACGCCTGATCATCAGACCCTTCGCCTTTCCAAAACATGGCATGCACGGCTCGCATGACCTATGATCAGCGGAACATACCCCACACCAAGCAAAATTCTGGACTGTCCTATCTACAGAAGTATGTGAAAGAGGCTCGACAGACCATTCTGGATCCCATTTTCCAACAATTCGACCTTTCGTGGAACCCAGAGGTCATTGAAACTGCCAAAGTGCACGCTAGCCACGCCGAGATCAAGAGAGACTTCGAGAGAGACAAAATACGCGAACTAAAGCAGCGTAAGATCACGACTTCCTCAGGGTTGACGGTGTCTACATCTCGTGTGCCCATTAGCCCCGGTGTTTTCATTCGCCGTGATGTTGAAGACGAAAGCATGGATGTGGATATCTCCCTCGATGATACCACGCCTTTACTTACAAAACCGACGATTATCATACCACCATTATCAGTGCTAAACCGCAAGGCGTCTCGGGTGCGCCGTCCCACTTCAAAAATTCAAATGGATGGCGGCGGCGGTGGCGGCGATCTGGACTGCGATAATCTCGCTTCTGAACCCTTGCCGAAGTCCCGGCGGAAGCCCTCCAGCGCCAAGAATGATCTTGCACCAGACCCGCCTGCGAAACCTTCATTGGGGAAGCGAAACCGAGGTCCAGATAAACCGAAGCCCGAGACATACAACCAGGCGTGGTCAGTGTCGGAACAACATCTCCTAGAACGGCTACTGGACGAAATTCCAGAAGGGGAGAAAAATCGGTACGGACTTGTGTATTTTTGGGCTCGTCGTTGTTGATACTGATCGATACTTCCTTTGATACAGGTGGAAGAAAATATCGCTGGCGATGGACAACAAACGGACGCCGCGTCAGGTGGCTAGTCGAGTGCAAAAATACTTTGAAAAATTGAAACGGTTTGGCGTTGGATGACAGTATACAATTATTGAATAGAAATATTATCGTTACTACCCCTAATCTACTACTACAACCATCTATACTCAGCAATGAAGCTCAGCTGTTCACTTGTCCGTGTACTTTCTATCAACCACTGCGCCTCATGACGAAGGACGTGTGACAAGGCAAATTGTCCGAGCTTTTGGCGGCGATACTCACTTACACGTATCATCGTCAGTTGGACCGCATCTACCACCACCTCAACACGTACTCAAGTGGCAGCACAAATGGCAGGGAAATTCGATCCGCAGAATGCCCAGAATCTCGTTGAGGTATGCTGAAAATATGTGCATATAACATTAATTAATCAGCGGAGGGGCGGTAGATCGAAAAACAGTGAGCATCAGAGCACACTAGGAAGGTCGCTGAGGATTTACTGGTCACAGGTTCGCTGTCAAAGCCGTCGAGCAGGCGCAGGTAAGCTCGACTATATTTCCTTCCCTGCGCTTGACCGGATCGAATGCCACGTTCGCTCCGCAGGTATACTGGAACCTCCTCGAAAAAATCCCCCCACGCCAGCTCCGCCTCACCAAGTACGCGTTGCGCTGTCGTAACCATTGTCATTCTCCTTTGACGTCTCCCTTCGAAATAGACTCGACGATGAGATATTCGAACACACCCTTAAGGTCTTCCCTGAGATGACTTCGGAGCCGTACGACAAATTGATCAAGCTCGATGAGGATTGGATGAAGAGCAAAGAAGGCAAGGAACGCTGGCGAGCCTTTATCCAAACGTGCGCGGCTGCTTCTCCCTGTCCGTGTCAATGTCATTAACATGTGCCCCAGATATGAAAAGAAGATCCAAGACTACAATTTTGGCTCCCTCATTCGGACGGACGCTCGGGAAGAGTATGGCGAGAAGAACACGATTTTCGGTAAGAGGAGCAAACAAGATCTCTATGCATTGTGCCCATTTCTTGTTGTCTCTACGTATCTCTAGTAACCCGTATACAAGTAAGTCTCCGTGCAGTCCTCTATAGCTCCCTTTTGATCGACCACCCCAGTTCTACGCCATCGAAGTGGGTTTCCCCGTCTTTTTTCATGCTATAAATCTATTTTTTAAACACGGTTGCATCAACTTTGTCTAGATCTCCAGGAACAGACTTGGATTGAACGACGCCGCTCACGAAGTAGCCAAGGTCTCGGCTGAGAAAGAAAGGAGAGCCGAGCAGGAAAAGAAGAAGAAGACCAAATCATCATAGGTATCAGCGCTGGGTGCGTGCTCGTTGCTTTATCTTGCTACAGCTCGATGTGCAATGCTCACACGATCTAATTGTAGGCATAGATAGGTGAAATGTGTATAAGCGACGCAAATAATCGACTATCTGCTTTGTCCCACTCAAAAGACCGTGCTTTGTCAACTCCGGCAATCATCATCTGTCGATGATCCAAGAAGTCCTCGTTAATGGCAACTTCAATTACTGCTAGCTGCCAGCCAAAAAACGTAACCTTCGACGTCCCGAACCTCCTTAACGGAACGGGTGCAGTTTCCTACGAATCTGCACCCGTACCGTCCTTCACATTCACGGGATCTTCGACTGGCGTGTCTTCCGAGTCTAGACGGCCATCCGATGTCTAAGGATCTTTGAGGCTATAGCTGTGGAATGGAATGCCCTCGTGTGTGTATCACACGCTCCGAAGGGAACCCTTGTGGAAGTAGTATACTTAGGACTAATACCTCTTTTCTGTAGGGAACAATACACACGGGGCCCATTGTCTGAGCGCGGTAAGTGTTTCAAAGAAGGTACAGATTTGTCCATCTCGGACCAAGACAAAGTGTGCGGTTTGTCTTTGGTAGGCAGGACTAAGATCTCTAAGGCCATCGCCCGGATACATCCAGCAACCCGGGAAGTTACAGAGACTAGAGATATGAATCGATTCGGTGCTTGTTAGTCCTCTCTCTGAGTACAGAGGAGGTTAGACTTGCTTCGGTCCGACCGCAAATAGGAGACAGACCTGCCAGATTCATTGTTTTCTGAAGTCGATAAGATTTTTTTTCGTTTACGGTTGGTAGCCCCGTATCTCGGCTATATCTATCTTCGTGAGGATCCAATGCCTGTCGCAGTGGCGTATAGCAACGCGAGGAGAGGAGGGTCCGTCTCGGATGTCTTCTTGAGAGCACATCAGAGAAGGATATCTCGATGAGATGACAACCACTTTGCCTTCGCAAAATTTTCATTTCCAAATCGTAAGGAATACATATACCCAACATACGGGCGCAGACAGCGTCGGGATACGATTCATTGCCTGGTACGGCGACATCACGTGATCCCCGACGATTTCCCCGCCGTACTCAATGCCCAGTTGAATGATTCGTCTCAGATCAGACCTGGACGAAGCATTAGTGTCAAAAAGAGAATCCCATGCCCGACGGTATCGTAAAACCCTATGTGACATTGAATTTCAATGGTTTATTGGTTTTGGTGCTTCGACGTACCTTTCAACTAGTGTTCTAATAAATTGAGTATATCCTTTACAGGGTCGATTCTTGTTCGGAGGGTGAAAGGGGCCATTTCATCTGTGTTAAAAGACTAGTCGGCTGGCAGGAGTAAGTATTCATCAGTCATACAACTTACTACGGCTCACAGGGTCGACGGAGTCGGAGAAGGCTATTCTTTCCCTGATAGACGCCTAATTGTGGGTGCGTTTTTCCATTCGAGTGTTCCTTGCGACTCATCGGCTACAACGATTCTCCAGACAGTGAGAAGTCTGTTATACGGGGATTGGTTTGCGGGCCTGGCGACGAACGAGAGACTGTACCTGGCGCTTACCAGGGGACCTGAAGAGATGTTCGCGAGAAAAAGATCATGCGAAGCTTCATAGGTCCAAAGCGTTCACCGGGCCTTGAGAGAAGATAAGTTTTCATGATGTACAATTCCCAGGGCAGCACAAGCAGTTCCACGAGAAGCTGTGAGAGCGACCAGTAAGGTGCTGCCACTTGCTGCACTCCACAATGGAAGCTGGACGAGTATACCGCATATTGACCTCTCGGTCTGTATTTGCCGTGACGATGGTACATGCAATCATAGAGGTAACGGTAGGGGATAGCGGAGGCAAAGGAGAAAAGAAAGGTCGTCTATCCGGACCGTTTACTTCTTTTGCTGCGACTTGATCACCCTCTTAACAATCTTGGCCTCCTCAACCAAAAATGCCCGAAGAATCCTAAGAATGATAAAACAATGAGACTAAGCAATCAAATTCAGCGACAGTACGACGCACCGTGACTTGACACATTCTCCGCATCTCGAACCACCGTATGCCCGACGCACAGTCTTTTGGCGCTTGGAGATCGTAGCGTACTGGCGAGGCCTCAGAGCCGGCACCTAGAAGGAATATTTGAATGACTATTTTGTTTGTTCCACTTCGACAGAAACATACACCAGGGAGAGCGATACCACAGTCACCGCACTTGGGCGCTGTTGCAGGCTTTTTAATGTGGTGGTAAACAAGCTTTCCACCGGGGGTCTTTACAACGCGTCGGCGGTTCGAGGTGGTGTTGTAGGGTTGTCTTTTGCGGAGAGTGACGCGTTGGGCCATTGCGAAAGCTGGAAGACGATACTCGTCAGCACTGAGATTACATCCAAGCAGCAGCCCGAAAAAATTCCATCTTTTCCTGGCAGCAGAACAAAATGGTTGCGACTCACTTTGACCGGGTTATACCTATAGTAAAGGTATTAGAGTCAATAAATTCGTCGATGAGGCAGCAAAAAATCTCACCTTGTTCTTGAGGACGTCGATGCCGGTGATGGACTGAATTGGGCAGATGGGTGGCTGAACAAACTGCACAGTTTTACGGCAATTACCGAGCACGTGAGGTCGGCCAGGCTGATGCCAATCGAGGACAAACTTTCATAGCCGGCTAATTTGGCCCAACTTCCGGCAACTCTTCGGTTTTTGACATTTTTAAAGCTTTCACGATACATTACCGTTACGACTAGAGCTTGTTATCCGCTTCTTTTGCGTGGCTTATCATCCGGCCCGGGTCTCCCTTGCTTAAACATAGGTATTACCTCGCTATGAGTAGGATCCACTGGCGTATCCCCTTCGTTCTAGCCTGGAAGATGTGATATGTCAAATTCCGAGCATATGCCTGAAAGCCTACCAACGGTTCATAGTCGGCTATCTTTCTGCTTGGCCTAGTCAGACGATGCGGTTAAAACAATAGGCTTCCACTATCTTCAAGCAACGAGCTGCATCTTGTCTATGTCATGCACTAATCTTGCGGATAAACAACCGGTACTGCTCGCGAACAATCCCCTCGTCTTTGCGAAGAGTTAAACTATAAAAGTGAATCATCATGGTAGGAGCCACTCGACATACTTTCAATCTCAAGGGTCGACAGTCTGTCATGATTCTATCAGTTTTTCTCCTGGCAGCGGCGACTGCTACCGGTGTATCTGCCCATGGTTATGTCCCTCTTCTCAAGATCGGCAATACTTACATTCCAGGTTGGGATATCAGCAAAGGTATGCGCATACAGATCTTGCTTGCCGCACTAACAAGCGCCTTCCAGACCCCTACACAACGCCACAGGTCTGGCCTATTCTCTTTCTTTATCCTCCAGATAAATGATACCGACCAGCCCTTGCGCGTTGTTCGCGGGACGAAACTGGTAAGCGCTAGAGTCTTGTGCACCTTTCAATAGATATTAATTTGTTAATCATCCAGGACTCTGGCTACATCGCTGACGTTACTTCCAAAGACATTACTTGTTCCATCGGAAACTCTGCTTTACCACCCGTAAGCCGCAATGCGCCATCATTCCTTGCCCGCCGAATTCGACCCTTCTACAGGGTCCTATATCCGCCAATATCTCGGCAGGTCAGGTTCTGAGGGTAATGTGGAACACTTGGCCGCTTGGACACTATGGTCCTGTGCTCAACTACATGGCCAAATGCGACACAGATAATTGTTCAACATTCAAGGGCGATACGGGGTCTCCGTGGTTCAAGGTAAGTCGTGTCAATAAAATAGAAGCACGTCTCAACGCCTTCTGCAGATCCAAGAGAGCGTCTTTGAGAACGGAGAATGGGCTTCGGACACGCTAGCCAAGAATAACTACACGTATGACGTGACTATTCCCAAGAATATCAAATCTGGCAGCTACTTGTTAAGACATGAGAACCTCGCCCTGCATGGTGGTGCTAGTCTAGGAGGAGCTCAGTTCTATCCAGGTAAATAATACACTGCATCGCTCAGATGGTACGATCTGACAATATATTCCCTTATTTGCAGTATGCATACAACTCACTGGTACATGTTTCTACTTTGTTCTATACAAATGACTTGCATCCTCATATGGTCGACAGTAAGCGGTGGCGGATCTTTGGCGCCCTCCGGACTGAGCTTCCCGGGAACCTACACGGTAAGAACATATTCACCCCAAAAACTCGCGAACTGAAGTAATTCATACTAATCAGGCGACCGACCCTGGCATCCTTTTTAACGTGTACCTAGGCGACGCTTCGAACGAGGCCTATGTCCCACCTGGTGGAGATGTTTACCCCGGGTTGAACTGAACTGTCGGGCAGGGTCTTTTAGAGATCTTCACTCAAATTTGTACTATGCTATGCAGCCACATTCATTCCGAACCCTCTCGGGAGCATTCACAGTGACGCCGCAATATGATGGAAGCAAGGGACGCAGATAATGAAAAACTTAAGCAAAGCAACTGGGCGAGAGGGAAATTAGTCTCGCGGTGGGTCGCAAGCGAATGGAAAGCAGACATAGAAGGGTCCGCCAACGCATCCAGAGGTTTTCATAGAAATCGGTGTATCTACGATTGTGATACGGCGAAATAGCCTGGTAATAAATTGTGGGGTGGGCGGTCCACAATTTGATCAAATCAGCGGCCTGGTTGGTGGACATTGGACCTTCTAGTCTCTGGTCATTAAGCGGTGCATGCTCGTAGTACGCATATGACTGTCTGCAGCAATTGTCAGCTGCGGGGTCACAAGAGATTTCTGAAATGAATTCAAAATGGGGCGCTGAAAGATGGGCGCCAAGTGTTAACATCCGTCGACAGCGCGCAACAAATCAGTGCCCCGCATCATGATATGCAATCACAGGTCTAGACTCTAGAACCGGTGTCATATATTATACTAGCCAACAAACGCCTCTGCAATTCCAAGTTACTCTTCGACTCTCATTTCTTTTCCGAATTTCTGCATCAGATGTACTGTATTCAGCGGTGAGCGATGATTGACTAACCCGAAGTAGGGGGGTTGAAGATGAATTGAAATTCTTTAAACAAAAGATTTGCTCCGTGTCGAAACACTGCGCCACCATCACCTTGAGAACGGGGCAATCTGACAGGGTTCGGTGAAGTGCCCGAGTTAAATCAAGTGTGCCCCTGGTGTCTTATACGTGTTCACATCTTATGTGTTCACATGTTATAGGTTCTCTTTCTTTGTTGTTTTACCAATTACGGGGAACCACGTCGAGAACTTGACCATGCGTAGAGTCAATAGGTGTAAAGTCAAGAAGGAAGACGCATCGCATTTGAAATCTGGAGGCTTAAGCAGGGAAGCTATGCCGACGCAGCACCTGCGTCGTCGGTGACGGGAGTGAGGCCGAGGCCAGCGTCATTTAGAGTTTCCGTTCGCCATGAAAGTATCGCCATCATTGTAATCATTTAACGGTACGAAGTTGCCGGCGCCAGAAATCAACAGATGGTCGAGAAGGTAAACAAATGTGCATTCTGCTCTGTTTGGTCCTTTTCATTACCGGGCTGATGATGAACAATGTATAGTGGCGCATGGACTAGCCCAGTTAAAAGAACGACCTAGGGAACCTTTTGCGAGGGAAAGAGTCCTCTCATTGGGTGTGCGCCAATAATCCGGCGGGGCGACAAAGAAGCCACCTTCTGAAGGGTCCTTCAACCAAAGCCACAGGAACCACCTACAAGGCGAACTTACCGATTGGTGAGCCAGACAACCGCGTCCTCGGGTTACCCTCCGTAGTGAGTAGGTCAACCAACCCGTCAATAATTTCAATAATTTACTGCGTATATCGCACCGCTTCTGATTTCACAATACAAGTCGGCACTTAGTTTTCATGGTTTAACCCTGTCTCTTGAGGCAAGCTCTTCCTCGAGCGTGTTCGGGTACACCGGCTAAAGAATCCGGAGTAAGATGGTTTCCACCCATCCTACGATCGACAGTTGGCAGTTAGAGATTTCAAGTTGAGATGCCGATTGGGACCTACTGTGATTCGGATCCGATGTTGGTGTTGATGAGAGCATCGGGAGTGTTGGCCTCACCATCTCCGACAAACGTAGCCCAGGCGGTAGACTACCGAGTCGGAAGAAATAGTAGATTTAGTCTTTATCTTAGCGATGGTCGTGGTATACCGGGTCCCTGGGTATAGGGCAGATCCATAGGTAGGCGCTAGTAGGGCGCTAAGGACCAGACGGAACAGCATGGGAACGCGCTAAGAACGTGGTAACAACTTGTTTTTGGTCGTGTCTCGTTGAAGATGACTTGGGATGGTACGGGTTGCGCTACGTTCTGAGTCATCTGTAGACAAGAGAGCATTGTATTCGTCTTGAGTAGTACCCTGAAGTTCGACAATTATACCATTTCTTTCTGAGAAATGAGAGTCTCGACGTAGGTTGTTGCGGAGAAGGGCCACGGTCCGTGATTTAAGGTCATCTGTATACCAGAAATACTTGTCATGAGAGTGACGTGGGGCCCGAGTTGTGGTCATATTCGATATCTGAAAAGTCGACTGCGGCAGTGGTGACAGGAGAGATCTGTGGTTGACGGGGACCTTTGGAATACATTCGCATACCAAATCGAGAACTTGTCACTGAAAAGCCTGGTAAAAATTATCATCGTCCCAGTTTCTTGATCCAATTCAATGAGACTGGCGACATGGGTTCAAGAAAAGCAGTATTCCAGTTAGAGAAGTCCCCCAAAATCGGTCCAGATCCAGTAGCAATTAGACATGCAGCAATTGGAACAGTGGCCGGTCGGAACCGTGCGGAGACAGCGGCCAGTAACAAGAAACTTCTCACAGTCCGGGCCGATACCGCGTTTCTGGCCACCAAGTCGCCGCATACTCCTGCAGCAGAATTCATTTCCGCTCAAATTGATATCTGTTACTGTGGAAACACTCAGATTTTCCTATCGAACTCCCAAATGTGAAGGAAGTGAACTTGAGTGTAGGCACTATCTATAGTACTGTATGTTGACTTCAAGCTCAGCCTCCAGTATTGCGCCGAAAGACATACTCCGTAGCCTAGTAGCCAGTATGGCTACGTGCTCCTCGCGTCTCAAAACGTTCCGTCTGCTGGCGAGTAAGCATCAGGGTCTGATGCTTCGCAACGTGCTTCACGAAGCTGTGAAATGCCATGAACCGCCCTGGACGGCGGCTAATTTTGGAAGGTAAAAAAAACTTGTACGGCGTGAGGATAAATGAAATATCAAGCGCGGGAGAATACCAATCTTGTAGGCACCTGAACCATTATCAGAGTAAATTTTGGGGGTGAGAAAGGAAAGAGTTACATGTCCATGCCATTACTTAGTATGCATTTCATTGTACTAACTACTTCGAAAGATCATCATGCAAGAAGGCACTGGATGCTCCTCGAGGCTAGCGGTTGCGAGGCATTTCCGAAACTGGATGACTGACAGGATGGCGATATTTTTAAATCCTTTACAGCGTTGCAAGCATATAATGATCATCTTCAGATAATTAAGAATCGGATAGAGGCGAACTATAACAGTGACTGCACGGTACCATCAGTACTGTAGGTAGTAGACCTTCTGTGCTTGGAGCCGTTCTAAAATCGCAAACCAAAACTGGCCTTCTTCGTGCCATGTGTGTGCATGTCCGATAGAGGAGGCGTCCGTATCAGGAGCTTTGGTCCATCAAAGATGAGCCTAGGGGTGCGAAGGTGTTAGACAATAGCCAGACGACTGGGCAAATGAATCTTCCTTGTGTACCGTCGAATTCATTGGCGGCTAATACCGCGTGAGATTCCTACCTGTAACGCATAGATCGGGGACATCTTACATTGTGTGAGCGATCAAACCTACCTGGAACCTGAGAAGAACCTTGAGGGAGCATTGCTGTGGGCAACCTTACTCAATACGTATTTTTCTTTCAGAGCCGTTTCTCGGGACGCTGAAAGGCTCAAGGAGACGATGAGCTTGGTCGGCGAGCGTAGTAGGAAACGATACCTTGGGCGGTCAAGTTGTTATTGTTTCAAGTATGGTGAAATTTGATCCAAGATTGAGGGGCTGGTTCGAACTTCCGAGTGGAGTAATGTCGCTTCGCAAACTAAACCTGGCCGTGGCGCCATAGAAATGAACTTGTTCTGAGATGTTCCTGTTTTTCTCGAACGCGTCATTAGCGTGGTCATGGCCTTGGAGCACAAGGAGAACCCTGGCGCCTACAGGCAGATTTGGAGATATGTCATCTCGGAAGTACTTGAAGCGTGGGCGGGTCTCCGTTCAGCGGTTCTGACCAACTTCTATACTTATCAGAGGATAGTAGATTTTAGCCGAAAGTTACACCGTCCAAGAATGGGTAGAGCAGCCAGATCTGACTAATAAACTATTCATCAGTTTGACGAGTGATTAGGCATCAACAAGTTTGCTATACCAAGGTTTTAAAGCTACCCAAATCTTCGTGTAAATAAATAACGGCGCTTCGAGGGAGAGGTGCTGCTTACTTATCTCTCGTATGCTTGGCACAACTTGGCAAGGCAAAAGGCCGCTCCTTCGACAACTGTTCGACAAGGCGAAAAGGCGGATTCGGTTCGAAGCTCCACATATATAACAACAGTTACCTATTGTAGATATCAGAATGACTTGGCCTGCCTGTGAGAAGAGGGAACAATGACAGTCGACTCAGTCATGAGTGCATGAGTATCACCTGGTGACCGCGCAAACAACACGCGATCATTGTTTGAATGTAGTCACGTCACGAATAGTCACGTGCCAGATGTGACCTTACGCGTTCCAACGTGCAACAATTTCAAATGCCGGCCTGGTTCGAACTTAACATTTTTGCAAGTGGCATCCCAAGTCAGTGTCCTGCTTTCTTGTACCACCTATTTACCCAACTCTGCCTTATCACTCCTGCCTATTTTACGACCATCACTACACTGGCGGTTCTTGAGGTCGTTCTTATCTGCTGCTCTTATCTTCAGTCAGTAGCTGTTCTGTAAACTGACTTCAGAAGGATTCCGGCGCTTTATCAAAATCTCTGGGACTTATCTCTTATCGTCAACTTACACGATATATGGGAAAGAAGCATTCTTCGCACCATACCTGGACGTGTCTTATCTTCGGGGCAGCCATTATTACCGCGAAGCGTAGGCATTCAGACCCTTGGTTCCGGATAGAAAATAACTCCCGGCGATAAACAAGCTGCGCGAGAAGGTATGTGGTGAATCTATTTCGTGCTCTTGGTGGGTAAAAAACATTTACTTGATGGTCATCGCTCGCAATATGTGACGCGAAAGCGGCCATCATCAAGTCTATCTCGAGTACTCACCGGTCGTGATGCTAAAAGTCTATTCGTCCACCAACGTGGATACAGTCCTGTGACTTGTATGCCTCACCGGTACTCACGGAATTCCAATGGCACGTTCCACGGATGCACAGATATATCCTGGAATGTCAGCAGACCAGGCCAACGTTCACTAACTGACTATTGACTTGCCGCGGCTGAGAAACGATAAGCACCACGGACAAGTGGATGCGAAAGAGTGTGTCCTATCTCTGTCTTCTACCTTATCCCCCAATTAGAAGCCAGCGTGTAGGTTTGTGGCTGCCTGGTTTGGGACGTTGGCTGACGATAAGGCGAGTGTCATTGTGAACGAGCTTCGAACGAGCTCTGAGCCCATTAGGAATCATCGGGCCCTTGAGCATGCTATGATACCTTCGCCTTGTAGTATCTATGGAGCCTAGGGACAAAATTTGTTGCTGCCTTTCACTCTCAAGTCTTTTTAAGTCGCTGTAGCGCAGACCTCTTGTACTAACCACTAATTCATTTTTACAAAGGTGTGTACCGTCGTCATACTACCATATAGCAGTTACTCACTATGAACAAACTTCGTAATAGAGATCACATGCCTGCCGATTGTGATGGTCTTCCTTCTGGATCGCACTGAAGGCCACGACGGAGCTCCATAACTTCTCTGTCTTGGAGACATATTCACCCGGAATCTTTAGACGAGAACATATATATACTCGATGGAGTCTCTTCTCGAAACTCCAAATCTCTTCACATGGCCAACTTACTCCTGAACAAGCTCTACGAGTTGCTTTTTGGTGGTTCGCCCCTGCCAGAACCTCCGTCGTATGTATTCCCTGCCCCTACCAAGACGGACCGTACGTTTGCTTTTTGCTAGGTGTTACATATATCTTACTGACCATTGTATCGCCTAAGTGGAATATGCGGATCTCGCCATAATCGACCTTTCCAAAGCGTCGACTGAAGCCGGCCGAGCAGAGCTAACTGTTCAAGTACGCGATGCAATGAACAAACAAGGTCGGTGGTGAAAGGTATTTTCTTATGTCACTTCTAACCTTTTACAGGGTTTTTCTACGCCGTGAATCATGGATACACCCCGGAGCAGGTATAGCTATCCTTATCTTTGTGAAATGTGGTCAAGTTTAAATTGTTGTATTAGACTGCTCGAATTTTCAGCATAGCGAACATGGCCTTCGACAACGTGGACGAGAAGGAAAAGGATCTATATGCTGGAAAGTCTCCCGACGTCTATTCGGGATACAAGCCTAAACAGACTTGGGTCCGTTCGTTTTATTTTCCTAGAAAGCGGTGCTAACCTTTGTTAAAAAGGTCATTCGCAACGACATACGCGATCAAATTGAACAATATAACAGTTTGTCCTCTAGCTCTTGTTTATCAACGTGCCTCTGATATGTCGTGGCTACGATAGTTAACAAGTCGAATAAACAAGAGCACCCAGCGACGCTTCGCCCTTATTCGAAATACCTCGACGACTTTGCTCGACACAACCATTTCAATGTCGTCTATCCCATCTTGAAGTATACCATTGTCATTGTCTAGAATACGTTGCTGAATATGCCTGCAGACTTCTTGCTCGGGGATTAGAACTTCCGGAAGATACTTTGATCAAGCAACATCAATTCGACGCGGAAGGAGAGTCCTCAAGTGCGAACTTTCGTTTCTCACGCACGCAGCGTCCTGACTGTATATACGTCCCTAGTCAGATTTATGAAATAGTACGTCTACTACGTGCCCATTCGTGTGCTCCCTTTCTCACGTTATGTCAAGCTTTCCCCGTAGCAAGGAAGAGGAAGAGAAAACGGAGCGTGTATGGTTGAAGGGCCATCATGGTAAGCTCACCTCGTGCTATGCGGTACGAAAAGACCACCGGTTTCCTTAGATATCGGCTGCGTGACCGTGCTCTGGTCTCAACCCATCGGCGGCTTGCAAATCCTATCTCCTGACGGCAAATGGAGGTGGGTCAAACACATGGACAATGCTTTGGTCTGTCTCGTTTTCCATTTCTCGCTAGCCGAGACTGACTTGAGAATGTTAATCAGGTCATTAACGCGGGTGATGGGCTTGATTTTCTCTGCGGAGGATATTATCCTCCGACTCGCCACCGGGTCATCCAACCACCTGCTGATCAGACGAACTGTGCTCGTCTCGGAGTATTCTACTTCTGCTTTGCCGATGAAGACGTTCAGCTTGCCCCGCACACCGAGAGCCCCGTCTTGCAAAGAGTTGGTATCAAATCCCAATTGAAGCCTGGTACGGTTGCTCCGACTATGAGGCAGTGGAGATCGAGCCGCGTAAAGTCTTATGGACACGTAAAGTTGACGGAGGGGCCCGAGAAAGGTGTAGAGGAGGAAGTCGTACTGGGTGTGGTCGTGAAGCATTACAACTAGGGTCTTACCGACGCAGAATAATTACATGCAAATTCCATGTTCGACTACTTACAAGTATATACAGCAAATGGCGAAGTTCTTTGTCAAGACGGTAGCTGATGAAGCAAGTAGCAGAAAGTGCGAACGTAGATGTACTCGGATGGCTGTCCTCCGACTAATTAGCGATGTTCAGCAGACCCACCCTTTTATCACTGAATCGGCTAACTATGAAAGGAATACTGCGACACGAATGGTATATTGAGTTTCCAGAGATGTAATTCGGGGCTTTCGGATAGCGCAGGAAAGGCTAGCCCATGGATGCATGAACGCTGAAACTTCAGCCAAAGTGCGCCGAGTGACCTAGGCGAGTCTTCCGGAGGGTCGAGAGCCCGAAGGTGTCCACACTAATTATGTGGCGACCCACATCCGATTCTAACTCCTGGCTAGTAGTATTCTATACTTTGTCGCTAAACAGCACTAACCACGTACTAAATCACTACTAAAATAAATACGGCCTAGTAATATCTGGGAAGGACGACAGCATCTCTTGTATCTGTGGACATTTGTCCAAAGAAAAAGGATCAACAAGCAAGGGTGAATGAGAAATAAGAAAAGGCTGATGAGAGACCGATCGTCCGTCCCATAAGGGTCAGCCAGTCTCGCGTATGTCACTGTATACTTAGTAGGTAAATTTTGTATACTTGCGTTCGCTCTTGTGTACTACTTTCCCTGGCTTTTCGGTCTTCCTTTATCTAGTGGAGCGTCTTACAGCTATGAATGGAATATCGGCAACTAGTGCTTTCGCCGAGTCCGAGTCGAAAGGACAGGCGTTTCTTGTCCTGACCCAAGAACCGGAACCACATGCAGCTAGTATTGTTTCGTAGTATTCAATACCCGGAGCTTCTGCTCCTGGAGTAGCGCGTATTTCCTTTCCCTAAATTCTTCTTAATCAAGTTGTTTCCGGACAAGTAATATCGCAGGGCCGTTTCGGGGCAGGACATCGGTGTTGGGTCAATTCGTCTTCATCTTTCATCACGCAAACCTCATACCCTAGATATCGGTTGTTAACCGTCCTGTGGTCTCAGATAGCTTGCAAATCGCATCACCCGACGGTAAGTGGAGGTAGGTCAAACTCATGGAGAACAAGCTGTTGAGATTCGCGGTCATCCCACAATTCATTCCGTGTCTAATCAAAAGATATCAGGTTATAAATATGGGCGATGGATTAGACTTCTTGTGTGGGTTGTGTGTAGAGTTGTTATCCTCTGACTCGCTGTCGAGTCATCCAAATACCTGTTGACCAGGATATTGAGCTCGACTCCGAGTATTCTACCTCTGTTTCGATGATGATACTAGCATTCAACTCGTTCCGCACACAGAGAGCCTCGTGTCGCAAGGAGTCGGTAGCAAACTGCTTCTGAAAACCGGTGACACAGCCCCGGCTTTGGCGAAGTGGAGACAAAATTAAGTCAAGTTGAATCTGAGATCGTATGAGATGTCGTCGAAGGCATTACACGTAGACATCTCTTGACTCGAGCAGTCAATTACATGCAATCCAGTTCTCAAGCATTGATTATAGCTACAATTTAAATCGAGTGTAAAGGCTCCTTGTTGATTACCTGACGAAATATCTCCAAGGATGCTGCAGGCTGAAAAGCGGGCTAAGTAAAATGTCGTCAGAAAGCGCGTTGCACAATGAACGAAAGATGTCATACAACTTCATGTCCTGCCGCAAAAACCCGTCTTCACGCGATAACACATACCGATCAGACAGGAAAATATGAATAACTAGACACTTACGCGAAAGAGAAATTCCCAACGTTCTGGATTGCAGCAACTGCGGTACCGCCAATGGTCATATTGGTGAAAGGCGTGCTTGCTAGGGCTTCCTTTCCAGACCAGTCCATAGCGAGGACAGACGCATGTCCTCCCAGCCAGTTGCAGCTGAAAGGATATCACTTCCTCTGGTCAAGCAAGAAAACCTAAATGACTACATACTTGATATCAGCGTCACCTGCCCAGATCAACATGTTGAGTCCCGAGTCTGCCAATGCAGCCAACTGAGGCAGAAGCGTTCTTGCGTCCTACAGAGATACTTATGTGTACTACCGTCCACGCTCAAAATGCTGTAACTCACATCTCCTGTTCGGACGAACAGCTCGAAAGGAGCATCAGGGCATTCGGAGTAGTCGCTCGTGGCCCCAATCCTTTTCTTGACCGTTGCGTTGCTTAAGAAGTCGATATAAAAGCTCGGAGGGAATAAAGCAGAGGAATTCTGCCTGAGATCATCGGAGTCGCGGTCACCAACTGCGGGAACGAAAAGGTTCTCAACCTAAGTGTCTATTGTGAACCAATGGAAGGGCAAGCTGGACTGGCGACAATCACTTACACAAAAATTATCAGCAGTGCGGCAGATCCTGTCGGAACTGCTTGAATTTCCCGCTGCGTAGCATTCTTGCTCTTGCTCCAAGCACCCGCCCTTCTTGAAGTACGCTGTATTCATCGCTGCGAGCACTTTATCGCTTTGCAGCTGCCCATAACCGGGAGCGTCCGTAGCAAAATCTAGGTAGGCCTTATTCTGAATAAGTGGGTCATACCAACCACTACGAAGAGATCTGAGTGATACTCTGAAATCAGATACATGAAGCTTACTTGTTGATCATCAAGGCGCTGACAACGATCTCGACCCCTTCAATTGCGCCTTCCTGAATCAAAGCGTTCTGCTGATTGAAGTAGGTTACAAAAGCTGGCCCATAATGACCGCCGTAGCTTTCGGTAGCAAAGATGAATCTAGGGAGAGTAAAATAAACCTGAATTAGAACCGTCATAATGAGCCTTACTCTCTGCTTTTGAATTTCGAAAACTGTCCACTCTCGAATAAAATCTGGAATGCTGTCCAAACGAATGGGGAGGCCGACAATGTGCTGTTAACGGTGTCAGTTCCAAAAGAGAAACCGGTCCCGATGGGTTGATCGATATAGATCACTAAAACGCGTGTAAGAGAAGTCTGAATATATAACGTGAGAGCGTGTTTACTATTGCTAAGATTGTTCCAACTGCCGGATGCAACATGAATATAAATAGCGAAAAGCGAGGGAAATAAAAACCTGAATGGGTTAAGGACAGTGGTCGCGCCATCAGGGTTTACAAGGCAGGGCCCATGCTCTGAGGTGGGATACTGTGAAATGTTCATCCAAACGATGACGGACCTGTACTATACCTTGGAAAAGGCCAATCATTGACGAGCATCCTGGGCCGCCGTTTAGCCTGTTGGTGAATTTGAAATGCTGCCCAAAGTACACATGCTTCGTCGACTGACCATAAGGTAAACGGTGCTGTTTCCGGCGACTCTCGAGCCTCGAAAAACCAGAACCACTGTTATGGATCTCAGCATATAATTCAGAAGGGAAAAAAAGGGGACAGACCATTGACATGTTCTTTCCAACGTCGATGTATCCGGAAACTTGATGTACGCCAGCGGTTGTTTCACAGATGCCTGAATCTTCCACGAAACGGAGCTGAACATCCCCAAGAATTCTAGAATTGAAGCGTTTGTGAAGGGCAAATTCCGTTCCCACTGAGGTTGGAGTTGCGTTCGCGTTGAGGCATAAGAGCAGAAACAACAATGAGATGAGGGGGAAGAATTGCGTAGACATGGGGACAAGAGCGCGAGAACGCTGTATGCTGCTTCGCGTCATGCAACCAATAAGTAGGTATGGCCAACTAGGCCGATAGACCGCATGGTGCGTCAGAAGCTATTGATGGATAGGAAAACCCGGGGTTGCGACGCACCGAAAACTTCTGTGCATAGCAATGCTTCAGTACAGGATGGACGGCGAGGGATGACGTTGTCCTTGGTTTCCAAACAATGCCTTGTATGTTATCAGTGCGGCTTTGACTTTGAAAGAGTGAGTGCATTCATAGGGAAGAGATAGGTTCGGCCTCTTTAGCGCCGGCGGTGCCCAGGAAGCTTCGTTCTGGGAGAACTTGGGAAAAACGCGATAAGGAATAGATCATTTCTAAAGAATATGAGAGCTATATAAGTAGGTCTATAATTACTTTGTAACCGACCTTAGCTCAGCTGGAAGTCAGACTGTAATCAGTTACGACGCATATATCACGTGTGCCGCTTTCTGTGCACCACCTTGGATGAAATCGACGAATTCAGAGAAGCTTCGCACTTTTAAGCCTCCTGCCGTACTCTCGCCCAAAAGCTATGATTGATACACCAGAAATTGGCGGTCTATCCTCTTCTTTGCCGACAAGAACCTCACTGCTGCCGTGACACACAACAAGGAAGCTGCTTCATCTACTCTGGTTTGTTCTGCCCTATATATGCTGACCTTTGACTGACGTCCTTTCCCCTAGAACAATGCTGGACAGCTGGAAGATCCTATCAACGAAATCATGGCTCATGTCGAGGACGGTCTCATCACTCTGGATTTGCTGATGGTCAATCTTTGCCCCGGGAAACGCCCAAAATACAAGAGACGGGAGATGGAGTTTTTCATTCGGTTGGTTAGAGTTACGCCTATGCCAGCGTGGACCAGATTGTGCGTGGACCTGTTCATCTTTGTCGCGCCTTCTCACCTTGCTCCCAGAAAGCCATATTTGATCCCGACAGGAGTCGTCCTGGAAAGTACACCTGGAGCCGCTTGCAAAACTCTTACCGACATCAACAAAAACAAAGATTTTAACGAGTGCCTCCTGGAGTGTGAGCGCCATCTCCTCAATCAGCTTGAAGCAGAAGGGCTACGTCGTCTACATGTCCACATCTATACTCTCAGAGAATTGGCACTTGTCGGAGACGAAGAATCGAGGACCGGCGTCCGAAACCAATTCTACAACGAGCATAGAAGAACTGTCACCACAAGAATCATTACCTGTCTCTCTCGCTTGGTGCGTTGTTTGGATGAGCAAGAGACATTCACTAACATCATCACAGTTTGGTGCTTCTGTACTACTTGCCCCTACTATCGATATCAGAACCTGCACCAGCATACCCACTCTCAGCACCACATTTCCAAAAATCGTTGCTCTTCGAAAGGAGTTACTTTCACATGGCCATCATCCGACCTTAGCTCAGTTGGAAGAGCGCGAGACTGTAATGGATGACAAAAATGATTACGTAATCAAATCTTGAGGTCGCCTATTCGAACCAGGCAGGTCGGACTTTTTGATTCCATGAACATTCATTTGCCCTGCACAGCGGACGAGCCGATGAAAGGTAGACGATGGGGACGGAAGAGAATCAAGGTTCAGTCATTCGATCATAGTTTTAACAAGTGATCGGCTGTTTCAATCACTGGTTGGGAATTTGGAGACATTCTGAACACGACCCTTGCATTGTAGATGATATCAATGTATGAGGTTTGTATCAAACATTGTGATACAGAGTTATACCCAATATGCATTAGAAAAAATAGCAACAGTGAGAAGAGTGAACCACCATCCGCGATATAGAACCGGCCATCCCTCTTCATCCCAGATTCGTGTTGCACAATCTACCACTCCAGTATAAGGGACCTCAACTTGTTCATCCCTTAGCTTAACGACCGTCTCCCCTAGTACCGGAGAACTTTCTTCGGCTTCTCCCATGGCACAACTCCCTTGTACCGCCAAACGCGTGGCGATCATATCGAGAGGTGTGACTAGGATCGTGAAAACAATTGCCAGGATGTAGTACAGAGCCAAGGGCAGGTTGCTGATGGGATACACCAATTGATTGGCCCAGGTGAACAAGAGGTTTCTGATGGGCCCAAATACGACGGCGCTGGCGACTGTGTTAATCGCCGTTGCTAAAAGGAGACCGGAGGGAAACAACGTCGGAACAAGCAAAGCATTCCAAGACTGTATGGGGTGGAAAATACTCAATTCATAGGGCATGATCATGGAGCTATTGCAGGATATTAGCACGGCATTTTCGGCAAGCGAAATGCATACCGATGAACGATGGCCCTATACGGAACACCGAGTATGATAGAAAATAAAATGGTTATTGCAGTCCCGACGATGCCAAGCGGAGGAATCTGAGGAACACCTCGCCAAACAAAAGGTTGATACTTTGTGAACAATGCCACTCCAATGCAGATGCAGAGAAAGCTGAAAAATAGAGGTGCTAAAAATTCGTGATCAACAACGTACTCGAGTGCTCGAGAACATGCCTACCGTATCCCTTGAAGAACCCTTTCCAACCCTAATGTACTTATGATCAAAATGTGCAGAAGACGGAAGCGACAGCTCTGTACCTCAATTCGGTATACCCGCCTCGCCATCCCCAGGTACGTGTATGAGAAGAAGCCTGCATAATAATCAGACCAGAAAATCTAAACCTAAAAACAGTTTCCGGACCTGTTGGGGCGGCATTTTCTTCGTCAAGTGCGATTCGACTCTTGGGAGTATAATTCGCTCTAAACCGTACAAGAGTGCCCGTGAAGGGTACAGTGACAGCCAGCGAAATGGCCAGAGCAGGTAAAAGTAGAAGTACAGCAAGAGCAGTCGCCATTGTGACACTTGAGCTTGCGTCAGTCGTAGTGGTGGGAAGGAAACAGTAGCCCTTACGACCGGCATAGCCATGAAGCGTCTATTTGATGGGAACTTACTGTTAGCAATCACTGCTGAAACAGGCCAAGAGATCACTCAGCGCTTCGGCTATATTTATACTACCGGTTGCACTGCATGAACATGTACATATACTTGTAACAAAGTTGTCAACGACGATGACGGAAGGTTGAGCCTTCAGAAATGATAAAATCAATCTTCTCTTTATTGTAATCGTCGGGAATGACAGTTAGATTGTTGCCATTTAGCTGCAGTAGCACCTGAAAACTATTTCAGCACAGCTCGACTATTTGACATGGATACAAGTGCTACCTGTCGTTTAGGTGTATACTGGGGCCATGTCGGACCTGAGAGATGCTATATTGAGGATCGATAAAGCTATCTTAGACGCAGACTACGTACGAGGTGAGCCACGACCATCATTAGGATCCAGACTCGTTGCAAAAGACACCCAGTAGTCAATCATTGCAATGCTCAGCGCATTTGCTGAAGCCGATTGATTGCGAGTCTCCGGGTCGCCGTATACGAATACTATTTCGCTGCCATGGCTGACTTTGGGGGAATTCAGAAGTCAGTGTAGCATTACAATACTGAACAAAACCCACCTCCAAGGGCAGCCGGGATAGTAGGCGAAGGCTGCGTAAAACGGTATCCAAACGCTTTAACGCCAGATTCTGAGGCGGTTTGAATCCAGTGACGTCTTTGGGAGTCAAACTCCAAGTCGCCCGCTATGAGTTACGCTAAGCAGGTGAAGAACGGGCAACAGAACGGACCAACTCAACGCGGCACATTTCTTAAAGAGGGGCGAGAGGCCAAACGTCTCATTACCAGTGTTGTATGGAGAACCAGCGGAGGGATCGTCAGGATACAGCGCTAACAATTCATCCAGAATGTTAGAAGGAACTGTCGGGGGCGAGAAGTTTGTGTCCACGATTTCTTTGAGGAGGTCATTAGTATAGTTAAACGCTGTGGGACAGAACAAAGTTCCTGGACGGATGGTCAGCTTTTCTGAGGAACAATGACTATGACAATCGAACCTTCGTCCAAGTTTGTACCGGCGATGAAAGGCAATCGGGCGAACTGGCCTCGGGGAAATAATTCTGAAGGCAGACCTGGGAAAAGACCATGGGGGCCGTCAAGTGTAGGGTCAAATGGGAACTGTTCGGTCGCTTCTGCTAAGGCCTGCAGTAACCCTGCAAGCACATCCGAAGAGTTCACGGACTGTAAGCAGTTTACAGTAGACGATGTCCCAACAAAGGAGCTGCAGCTTGGTATCCCCCGGACGAAATTCGTCCAGGAGTCTTCTCGATGCTGAGCATTGAATGCGACGGCGGAACTCGCCGACCCGGACTCGAATATCTACAGCTAATGAGTGAATGGGTTCGGATCTTCGTTGGCCATACGCACTGCCGCTCTTGCGAACTTGGATATGGATGGATTTAGGAACAGTATGGACGTCATGATGGAACCCGCACTCTCTCCAAAGACAGTCACCTATTACATTGTTGATCCGATGATGCATGAGGATAATGATATTCCAACATGCCTTGTGCTTGTCGCCGCCAAAGGCGCCAATATTTATCTGTACCCACTCCAGTGCCGCCAGCTGGTCCCTGATCGCGAGATTGAGAATTCCCCGAGATGCAGCTTCTGCCCCTTGGGGGAAACCGAGAGGCCCAAGACGGTAGTTGAAATTGACATAGATAACGGGCGTCCCCTAGATACGCGGTGCATCAGCGATATGTACAAGCCAATATTCAATGACAGCCCTTACTCTTCTCACGCTTTGGGCAACGATGGCGCTGCCGTCGAATGTGGATGCGGAACCGGAATCAAAGCCCCCACCGTACGTCCTGCGGGCAAACACCATCAATTAAGAGCCTTGCGGGCATGGAGCACGATTACCAAAATAGAACAGGCAAAGAAGATCTGCCGGTAACACCACTGGGACGAAGGATATTAATAGTCAAACAGTCTTCTGAAATAAGATTGTTGGACACTCCCTACGGATCGGTCAAGCTACGTGCACCCAGATGGCGAGAGGCTTACCGGTTGGAGACAGGACAACCCAAAACTGCTTGCGTTGAATAATCCCGCGTTGAGGTGTGATTTTAACACTGGTGGTCGTAAACGCAATGACCCGAGGGGCGGTTCAGCGTACGGTATACCTGTGCAATCTCTGAGTGAGAGATCATTAGCTCATAGACAGTGACTCACCTCCGAAGAAGTCCAGCTTTAGCCCCGCAATGTCACTCCCTACCAGTGTCGTCCTATCGAGCTGAACCTGCGGAGAGGACGAAACCAAGACAGTGCAAAGCGAAAGAACATAGAACACCAAAATCTGCATTGTGCGCAGAGAGCCCTGAAGCTGATGGGTTCGCCGTTTATTTCCTGACAAGACGGCAGCCAAAACAGCTTGAGAAGTCTGTACTTATATCGGACTCGGACTGATAATAATCAGACGCTGAAGGCGCTTCGATGGGTTGTTTATTCTCAACTGAGTGCCAAATAGGTACGGGGGAAAGGAGGAAGCCAGGGCACGTACCAAAACCAAATCCTTGGCAAATTAACCGCATATCGATGAACCGTGCACTGAGAATGCTTTACTTGGAATATCTTCTCTCGAGACGCGTGATGCAGCAGAGTTTCAGGCTGTATCGACTGATGGAGAAGCCTCATGGGGCAATGACTCCCGACCAACTGATGTATGCTAGGCTGAATATAGCACCGGATTAACCGCACGCATGCGAATCTTCTTCTCTCATTCGGCCTCAACCAGCACTACGGACGGGTAGATATGCGTATTGCCACCGAAAGAATGACACGTGTCACACACGGGCATGTACTTTGCCGATTGAAAGCATCGGCGTTAACATTGAGGATGGAATTCGACTTGGTCCTTGCAAGTGATCTACATGTAGAATGACAGTTGTGGAACTACAACTGCCCCTGGGGCTATCATGATGATCATTCAGAGCAGCGCGCTTGGAAGGATCATTGTATTGTACCTCATTAATCATTCTCACAGCTGCCAAAATAAAATTGGAAGATAGTCAGCATGTGTTTGACGAACAACATGCGAGTCACTCACGAGACATCGTGGTATATGATACCTAAAGGTTTCGACTGTCAATTCGCCCAACCGGAGCGATGGAGTAGATTTTCGTTGAACCACGAGGAGCTAGAAGCATCATGGAATCAACTGTCTGATAAATTGAGTGACATGCGACCTACCTCAAGCCCCGTAGTCCGTATCCATGCATTTTTACGCCTGCCCAGACAATAATATTAAGTGTCGAAGGACAAGTCACCATTTGAAGAGGAGTGAATGATATTGAGGAGATCGATAGCAACCAGACTCTTAGAGCCAGACGATGACCCAAAAGTTTTATCCTCATGGGCGAACGCAAGGATATATTGAGAAGATACAATTCGAGAAGTTTGTCCAAGATAGACAACAGTTGTCATAGAAGGCGGAAAAGGCAAGTAGTTCCCAGCCATTCATTCCTTATGTCCTCATGAGTATTCCTAAGGTGCACTAATGTTAAACTTGGCTTGAAGAAAATGTTTCACGAGCCATACCTTCATTCTGGTTATGTGAAAGGACCAGGCTTCGCGGCTCTCCCATCTCCCCCCCAGAGTTGCGAAGGCAAACGACAGAAAACCTGTAGAGCGGAACAAACCAATATTCCGCAGTATCGCAGCTGGCCTACCAATTACCGATGAGCTCCTGCCACCAAATGTAAACAGGCAATTGTAAGGAATCCTCAGATAGCCCTAATGCAATACCACTGCCCAGAGTATCGAAGAGAATATTTGCGGAGATGATGGTGGTAGAGAAGAGCCTCAGCGTTTGTTTGGTATCTATTTGGTCCATTCTGACGCGCACGTGTGTTGACTTAAAAATATCTTGTGAACCGCGCGAAGGCAATACTTCTGTGCATCTGTTTGTACCTGGGCAGATTAGGCGGGTGCCATTCGATGTTGGCAATTTCGTCCGTGAGGCTCAAGCCTAGCAGATTCCGGACCATGATTGTTGGGCACAATAGCCGTTGAAACAAGTCAAAAGATCACACAGATAGCAACTTTCGTCTACGACTTTCAATGCCTGGTCTTTGTCAGATTGTGTAATTGAAATTTCCTGGTCGTACAATGGACGTATCACTATCAACGACGATGGCGGAAAGTAGCACCTTGAGAAATGATGAAATCGATTTTCTCTTTGTGGTAATCGTCAGGAATGGCGGTCAAGTTATCGCCTTTTAATTGCAATAGCATCTGTGAGAATATTCTTAGCACAGCTTGACTATATGACGTGAAGTAGATAGATACCTGTCGATTCGGTGTATACTGGGGCCACAGGGGGCCTAAGGGACGACAGTGAGAATTTATAAAGTAGTCCTAGGCAGAGACGACATACGTTCTGAGCCAAGACCATCATTAGGGTCCAAACTCGTTGCAAAAGACACCCAGTAGTCAATCATCGCTACGCTCAACGCATTCGCTGAAGGCGGTTGATTGAGAGCTCTCACACTGCCGTACACAAATGGGACTTCAGTGCTATGAGCGACTGTATGGGAAAGTCGACGTCAGCTTTGGCATCGCAATAGCGAATCAGACGAACCTCCTAGGTAGGGCGGAACAACAGAGAGAGGCTCTGTGAAGCGATATCCAAAGGCTTTGACGCCAGCCTTCGTAGCGGTTTGAATCCAGTTGCGTCTTTGGGAGTCAAAAATTAAATCGCCGGCTAGTACGAGATACGTTAAACAAGGAAAAGACGGTCAACGAAAAAACAAACTCATAGCGGCGCATTTCTTATAGAGAGGTGCTAAACCAAATGTCTGATCACCCGTATTGTATGGAGAACCAGCAGCGGGATCATCAGGGTACAACGCTAATAGTTCATCTATAATTTGAGGGGGAACAGCTGGTGGGGAGAAATTCGCGCTTAAAATTTCTCGGAGCAATTCGTTGGTGTAGTTCAACTGAGGAGGGCAGAATGCAGTTCCTGGACATGTGTCAATTTTGCATAGGAACGATGTCTACAAAGGTCATACCTTCGTCCAAGTTTGTACCGGCGATGAAAGGCAATCGGGCGAATTGGCCCCGGGGAAGTAACTCAGAAGGCAAATCTGGGAAAAGACCATGGGGGCCGTCGAGCGTAGGATCGAAAGGAAATTGTTCATCCGCTTCTCCAAAGGCCTGAAGCAACCCTTCAAGGACATCTGAAGAGTTCTGAAGCTGTAAGCAGTCGACCGTAAACGGCGTCCCAACGAAGGAGTTGCAGACCGGCACGCCTTCGACAAAGTTGGTCCAGGAGTCTTCACGACGTTTAGCATCGAATGTGAGGGACGTGGACGCCGACCCAGACTCGAATATCTGCAGGTGGAATGTGAGTGAGTCCGAATTTCATTTCGATAAAACGTACCGCCGCTCTGGCATATTTGGATATGTATGGGTGTAGAAAGAGAATGGATGTCATGATGGAACCTGCGCTCTCCGCAAAAATCGTCACCTATCATGGCAAGTACTGTCAATTCGGTGATGTACACTGATACCAATTTAGCATACCTTGTCTTTGTCCCCGCCCATTGCGCCAATATTAATTTGAACCCACTCCAATGCTGCAAGCTGGTCCTTAATGGCAAGATTCAGTATGCCTCGTGACGCAGCTTCCTTGCCTTGAGGGAAACCGAGAGGACCGAGACGGTAGTTGAAATTGACATAAATAACAGGTGTTCCCTAGATTCATGGTGCATCAGCGATATGTATGAGATATTTATAAATGGCATCGCTTACTCTTATAACGCTTTGAGCAACAATAGCGCTACCGTTGAACGCGGATGAAGAACCAGTTTGGAAGCCACCTCCATGTGTCCTATAGGTGAAAACTGTCAATGAAAAGGCTCTGCCAGGGAGAACGCAATTACCAGAATAGCACAGGCAAACGCGATTCTTCAGTCACACCGCTTGGACGAAAAATGTTTATAGTTAGGCAGTCTTCCGAGATAAGGTCACTGGACATTCCCTAAGCATCGATTAGCTACGAATGTATACGACGGCAAGACGCTTACTGGTTGGAGACAGGACAAACCGAAATTGGTTGCGTTGAAAATTTTCTCGTGAAGATATGGTTTCAATACTGGTGGCTGCAAGCGCAACGGTCCGAGGGGTGGTTCCGCATACGGTATGCCTGGCCATTCTTTGAGTGAGGGATCGCCAGGTTATATGCATTAACATACCCCCGAAAAAGTCTTGCTTTAGTCCCGTAACATCCCGCCCTACCACTGTCGTCTTGTGGAGTTGAACTTGGGGAGAAGACGAAGCCAGGACAGTGTAAAGGGAAAGAATGTAGAAGACGAAAGCTCGCATGGTGAACAGAGAGTTTGGAGTTGGTGAGTTGATCGTCTACTTCCTTTTAGTCTTGGAAGGAGGCAACCGACAATGGAGGGTTAGCTTGAGAAGTCCGTGCTTATAACAACTCTAATCAGGGGTCGCGTTCTACTCTGAGCTGAGTGCCCCCTACGCACTAAAATTAAAGCAATGCTGAGTGAAACTGAACTATCCACCGAGAACACTGAGTGTTTTGCTAGTTGAGGAGCCTCGAGGCGTAGACACGAATCCTGAACTTCAGGCGATCATGTCTCAGATGATAGATCCACTTCAGAAGGTCGGTTTTTGGTCGCTGTGAAACGAAATGAGACTTCAATTCTGTCCTTCCATCGGGGTATTTCGCACCGCCTCATTCTGCTTTATTTTTAGCATCGACAAAGGATACTAAAATTACCCTCATACGAAACTTTCCAAGGTCTCAATCACACAGAACAGTGCTCTGGTTCATTTCGCGCACTATCAATCCGAATGCTTATCGCAAGGAAAAGATAAGTCCGACATCAGGTTTCAGGCCTTCAGGGCTAACGTCAATCTTTTGAACCGGGTAGGTATATCGCGTTCTCTTGGCCCCAGGATCATACCCCATTCTTGGGCGTGTACGGCGACGATAATAGATCTGAAAAGAATAAGCACGGGTTTGACGGACCAAGATACGAGTCACTCACGAGGCATCCCTATTGTTGGGATCGAAGACCGGTGCTAACACGTCGAGCTTAGCCTGAGGAAAGTAATTCTCAAATTATAGCAGCTTAATTCTGATCCAATGGGTATGGGGTGGCAGATCCCCGCCAGTCGTGAAGGCAGATCAAGAAAAAGACCTAAAACGCCGGAGAACCTGCCGTATCCATACCAGAGGCGGTCAAGAGGCGCCAGTTCGTCTACCAAACTATAGGTGAGCCTTGCCCCTGTCCGTAAACAGGCTTGCAACGCACCACTCAACATAAGGAATCCTTCAGTTACAGCAACATCTGTGTTCCGTCGGTACTTTGACCAGAGTACCAAAGAAAATACGCGTCCAGTATTGCTGACGATGACGGTAAATTTTAAAGAAGAGTTTTTGTTTGGTCCGTTTGTTGACTATCGCGGTATCGCACGATTGACGTCATCGATATCATCTTTTTTCCCTTTGCCTGCCAGTGTTGCCAACTAATTGATGGACTAGTAGTAGGTATCGAAATACAAGTCCGTGATCTTACTCAAGCGGAATGCATCAATGTGCTATGCGTGGCTACGCGGTTTTACGCAAGTTTTACGCGCGTTCCGTGGCTCTTCAGTCACCAGTGTTTCTGCAATGCGGGACAGTCAAATTGATAACAGCCGAAGGATCTCTCAAGCGGCTACCCCAGGCTTTAAATTTTAGAGACTCGGCTCAATTTCCCATCGTAATTGTATAAACATATTAACGACGATGACGAAAAACAGCACCTCAGAAATGATAAAATCAATCTTCTCCTTGTTGTAATCGTCAGGAATGACTGTCAGGTTATCGCCGTGTAGTTGCAGTAAGGCCTGGAAGAGTCATTTCAGCACAGCTCAACTACGTGATGTCGATGTTAGATTTACATATTGATTTGGCGTGTACTGGGGCCACAGGGGACCTGAGGGATGTTATGTTGAGGATCAATAAAACTGTACTAGATAGAGACTACCTACGTTCTGAACCAAGACCATCGTTGGGGTCCAGACTCGTTGCAAAAGACACCCAGTAGTCCATCATCAGAGACTTTGCTGAAGCCCTTTCATTGAGAGATCCTAAGGTGCCGTACACAAATGGAATTTCGCTGCCGTGATACACTTCACAAGAACGTAAAGGTCAACTCGGCATTGCAATACTGTGTGAGACATAGGGGTAGCAGAAAGAGGCTGCGTAAAGCGATATCCAAACGCTTTGACGTCAACTTCTGAAGTGGTTTGAATCCAGTGGCGTCGCTGAGAGTCGTACATTAGATCGCTCCCTAGTAAGGCATATATCAAACAAGTAAAGGGCGAGAAAGTGAACAAACGAACTCAAAGTGGCACATTTCTTAGGTAGGGGCGATAGGCCAAACGTCTCATTACCCGTATTATATGGAGAACCAGCAGCGGGGTCATCAGGATATAATGCCAAAAAGTCACCCAGAACGCTAGGAGGAACTGCAGGCGGCGAGAAGTTCGCGTTCAAGTATCCGAGGAGAGGCCATTAGTATAGTTCAATTCCGTAGGACAGAACAAAGTCCCTGGATGGATGGTCAGCTTTTTAGAGGAAGAACCAGAGAAGCCGTACCTTCGTCCAAGTTTGTGCCGGCGATGAAAGGCAGTCGAGCGAACTGGCCTCGGGGAAGTAGTTGAGAAGGTAAATCTGGGAAAAAGCCATGGGCGCCGTCAAGTGTCGAATCGAATGGAAGCTGTTCGTCCGTTTCTTCCATGGCCTACAACAATCCTTCGAGGGCATCCGAAGAGTAGGCGGACTGTAGGCAGTCTACTGTCAACAACGTCCCAACAAGGGAGCTGCAACTTGGTACACCCTCGACGAAATTGGTCCAGGAGTCTTCTCGACGTTGAGCGTCAAATTTAGGAGTTGAGGAAGCAGACCCCGATTCAAAATCTACGGCTGGCGTGTGAGTGAATTCGAAAGCCTTGATTAGTGATGCGTACCGTCGCTCTTGCAAACTTAGATATGGAAGGATTGAGTTTAGAGTTTAGAGTTTAGATAACCGGGCAAGGTCCCAAAAAGGAACGCCGGGGTTCTATGCCGCCACCAAAGTTTGAGAAAGAGCACAGATGTCATAACGGAACCTGCGCTCTCCAAAAACCGTCACCTGTCAGATGTTAATCCGATGGCACACATTAGTAACCTTTAGTCTTGCCTTGTCCTTGTCCCCTTCGAATGCTCCAATATTTCGCTGGACCCATTCCAGTGCTGCCGGTTGGTCCCTAATGGCGAGATTGAGTATGCCTCAGATGCAGCTTCTGCTCCCTAGGGGAAACCGAGAGGCCCCAGACGGTAATTGAAATTGACATAAATAATGGGCATTCCCTGGATTACGACGCATTAACGATGAATCGGAAGCAGCACTTCATGACAGCCCTTACTCTTTGTAAACTTTGGGCTACAAGGGCGCTGCGATTGAATGAGGATGCGAAACCCATTTGACAACCGCCATCGTGTGTCCTACAAGCATACGCTGTCAATGAAATGACTCTACGAGGGAGCAATTCGATTACCAGAATGGCACGGGCAAAGACGGAAGTTCATTCACGCTGCTCGGACGGAAGATATTTATCGTCAGGCAGTCTTCTGATATAAGGTCGGTGGACATTCCCTGTGCCATTGGTTAGCTATGCGGCCAAAAGAACAGCAAGACGTGGATCGGTTGGAGACAGGACAATCCAAAACTGCTCACGTTGAAAACTCCCGCATCAAGATGTGGCTGGTGATCACAAACGTCAAGGTCCAAGGGGCGGTTCCACGTACGGCATACCTAACCACTCCTTCAGTGATGGTTCAACAACTCGTAGACAATAGCGTACCTCCGAAAAAATCTACGTCTAGTCCTGTAATGTCCCTCCCCATCACTGTTGACCCACGGAGTTGAACTTGTGGAGAAGACGACACCCAAGCAACACAAAGCGAAACAACGCAGTACACCGACAGCCGCATAGCGAAAAGAAGAGCTCAAAGCAGTCAGTTCCAGTGCTCGTTGACATTCTGAGTTGAATTGTTAAAATAGCATTCTCAATAACCAAGGGTCGTCTGCTTTTGAGAAGTCCAGAGCCGTAAGCGAAGGTAGTGATAATTCAGATGACAACAGCGGTGCGGCCGGTTCCGTGGCTAAGTGACTACCGTTTAGCCTTTAAGAATGGGGGAAAAGAAGTCAAGGTACGCACTCAAACCTACCGTACATCCTAAGCTCCCTTCAAGAATGCTTTACTCGAGATCTTTAAAAGCCTGCAGCAGTGAGATCCAACATTTTTGACGCTGACGGGTAGTAGTAATAGCAGTCTGTAGTCCCACTGGTGACTGTAAACTTTGACGGTGAAGATTGAATCGTAGTAGTGTGTTGATGTGTGTGGGTGTTGGTGTTCAAGTTGGGACCGGCACAATGTTTATCCGATTAGTCACACCGACTACAGTTTTTTTTTCACTAGAGCTTATCAGGGAGGCTCAAGTTCTCGCAGCCCAAGCTATTTTTGAGGAGTTTCACCTCTGGCGCTCCGCGTGGAACTCCCAGTATCTTTCTATAGGTGCAATCACATTTTCACACGATAATCGGGTTTCTTCATTCACGTTGCGTAGGCTACCTCTAACCCTGCGGGACGTCCACCGGCATGCCCTTCGCAATACTCTCCTTGATCGCCTCCAGTAGAATGATCGTCTTCAGAGCCTCCAAGCTGCTGCAATTGGGCTCGGTCTTGCCCTCACATACATCCACGAAATGGCGGAGCTGAAGGGTGAACGGGGGGATATCCTCAATAGCAGGCGCTGGATCCGTGGTGAAGGGATCCGTCCAGCAGCCTTTGCCGTCGTCCCTGGCGAAACGGTGTACTTTAAGCTCAGGGACGGACATCGTGCCTTTAGTACCGAAGAATGTGTACACGTGTTGGCCCTATGGTATGCTCTTCATCAGCGACGGCATTAATGAGAGAAAATGAACGACGAACAGTATATGGCATCGTAGGGTTTTCTCCGGCTATGGTCGCATTTATTGGGGACTCGCCTGAAGGAGGATGAAATGCACTTACTCGCTCCCTCCCAATTGTGCGGCGAAGCTACGGCATCTGAAAAGATGAAAGTGCCAATCGTTCCGCTTTCGAAAGTCAGGATAACTGCACCGGTCTCCTCGACGCTGTTCTTCCTCGTTACCGGTCCTTTCTCGCAGTACATCTTCACGACGTCGCCGAACAAGTAGCGCAATAAATCCATATCGTGGACGAGGTTAATGAGGATAACACCTCCGCTCTTGCTCTCTCCTCTCCAGCTGGTTGGCGGTGCGAAATACTCCGGAGGCTTGAGGACGGTCCATTCTCCTTGAACAGCGAGGACTAGGGAGCATAGTGAGGAGGAGGAAGCTGTTTGCAGGAGAGTCTTACCTCTTCCAAGCTTCCCATCGGCGAGCTGTTGTTTCGCCGCGACGATGTAGGGATTAAACTGACGATGGTGTCCGACTAATACTTTGAATCCGGTAGCATTCGCCGTCGCGACTAATTCTCTACCCGAGGGTATATCTGTAGACATGGGCTGGTATTCATTTTCATCAAGGTCCGCTCGGAACATAAGGAAAGAAGTGTCACCTTTTCAACAAGGGCGTGAACACCTGCTTTGACGAGCTGAATTCCCAAGGGAACATGCGTGTGATTGGGAGTAGCAAGGATAGCACCGTCGACTGTGACTGTGCCCGCCGCCTTCGCCGCTAGCATGTCATCAACGGAGTTGAAATGGGAAACATTGTACTTCTTGGCCAGCTCTACACCAGCTGGCATAGGGTCGACGATGCAGGATAGCTTGACGAGCGGTTCATCGATACAATGTTGCGTGTGCCTAACACCAATGAGCTGCCGCCGTCAATACTATTCGACGCGTAAGTTGAAGGGACACGTACACCACTAGCACCAACAACACAAATAGACGTCTGATCGGCCATCGTCGAAAAGTAAAGAGTGCGGGGCCCCACACGGCCTTTTAAAGAACTCCAGTCAAGAGCGGAGGAAAGTAAAGGCGCTGTCGGAAAAACTATTCAAAATAGAAGATAGGATTTCACTTCCTTTAATGTTTGTATTTGCTTCAATCCGGTCAGTTGACCCAGGAGAATAAACGAAAGCGTCCAACCTCATTTCAGAATGCTTGCCCGACTGCAGATCAGATACGAAGAAAAAGAGATTATAAAAGAAGCTTGAAAGCATCAGACAAAATTCCGGATCTGCGGCCCGACATTGAACCCTAACTCGGCAATCGGGCGAAGCCCCTCATACGCATCGAAAGCAAAAAAAAAACCAATTCGGCCTGGAGCCGGGCGGAATAGCATGACACTTGCAAAAACACTTGATAACATTCGTCCCTATGATCAGCCGCTACCGACGCCGGGAGCACATAGGATATAAGCGCCAAAGTCCTCCTTATCCTCACTCTGGTCGTACGGTGGCCACCAGACCTCCAATAGGCGCTTGTCCCGAACTTCCTTAGCCCAAGGCTCGTTCTTTAGCTGCTCGGGACTCAAAGCAAACCTTTCAAAGAGCTCCCTGGGGAAAGGTTTCCACTGGCCGTACGTCCAATTTTTGACTGCTTGCTTAGCTTTCTGGAGGATCCTGTCACAAAAATGTAATTAATAAAAGACCCCAATCTTGAAGCAAAAGAGTAACCCACATCTGATTATGATACTCAAATCCGCCATGACAGTCCATGGCCCTCTGTTGGACGTCCTCATAGCTCAGAGTTTTTCCGGAATAAAGGATAGGTCCAACGGGGACATTAAGATTCGAATGATGATCCATGTCAAGACCATCAGCTTGAGTTCTTCTTTCTAAACCGTCGAGTTCATGTAGACGTAGCTGAATATAGATGAACAGGAGTCAGTCATCTGGTGATGTATGTTACTCACAAGAAATAGGTTCATCGCTTCCAGCTCCGTAAGCCGGCGAGTAGCTGGTCTGTAAGCAAAATCAGCCGGCAGCGTGTCCTTGGTCGAACCCAGCTGAGGGGGAATGTATGCTTGTGGTTTGGCGCCGTAGTTAGGTACACTTTGTCGCAGGCATGCTTCGAGCTGTGTTCGATACTCCTTTGCTTTGGGGCTAGTCGCCTCAGCCTGGATGCGCGCGCCTGCCTCTGTGGAGATTGTCATAGTTGCCCCTCCTCCCTCGAAGTTTTCGTCCAAACTAGCATATACATAAATATCGTATCAACCCAAGTGACCATCACAACTTACTAGTGTAATTCGTGCAGAACTGTGTCTGGTAACTTGCCATGTTTCCTCATGGACAAAGCTTGCACCTTCGGAAGGGAAAACACCTTGCTCTTGTGGCGCGTGATCGGGTTATAGTGTTCTTCATACTGGAGAGTATCCATCTCCTTGTCGTTGAGCTTATACTGCTTCTTGGCTGAGGTCTCAATCAGGGACTGAAAGGATACGGACAGCGCAAAAGTGACCTTCAGTCTTTAGCACCTTTAAATCTGGCTAGAAAGATAGAGGTTAGAATTACATTCGAAAAGAAGCCAGATACGGAGACTCACATGCATGCTATCCGGAAACGTGAAATTTATGTCCCTTTCCCATGGAACCAATGACGCTTTGAACTGGGCCACTCTCTGCTTCTCCGCTTCTTTCGCCTCTTTTTCTTCACTGTCCGCTTGAACCTTCGAATTCGACCTTCTCTGTTGCTTGGGCTTGGGTGAGCCTAGGTTTGAGCTTGTCTCAGACGACAGTATCGTTCGTGTGGCGTCCTCGGAGGTTCCTTCGATATTGGCTTTCCTCTTGCGTGTAGACACCATTGCGCAAAACTATCAAGAACATGTCAATAACTGACGAGGACGTATAATTTGAGGACTCACATTTCTCGGTAATAGGAATCCAAGTACTGACTTCAACGAATATATAGAGCCACGTCTGAACTGAGACTCGACCGCCGTCACCGTCCGGCGTCATATCTGACGGACTCACGTTTAATAACTTCATGGCCTGGAATGTTATCAGGACTGCCGCTGTTGAAACATTGAGGAACACCAGAGTAAAATGATACATTTTGATTCATAGAATGGGGTGCGAAGAAAAAAGGGTCCAGTCGACGTACGGAGCTAAGTACTTTTGAAGTCGACAGCCGTGGGATTCGGTCCGGCCCGAAATCCGCAGCCTTGGGGAACTGGAGACTGGAGCAGCGTTGGCAGCTTACTTTAACTTTAAGTATACTATGTAACACGTTGGAAAAAATGCAGAAGAAGTTTGCGACGAAACCCGGCCTACAAACAAAGACAACACGAAACCAAAGAAGATATGTGTTGAGTGTTGGTCAAATTCGATCGGTCACCTCTCTGGCACGCCCCGACTAGCATCGAATCCTAGCCTTCTCCTTCAAGCCACTTATTCCTTATGATCCCTTGAAGGAAACCGGGCGGGCATACGTGAAATACCTGGTATGGACTCTTCCCATGCCGCGGATAAATCCGAGGATAACCAAGGGCCGGGAACTGCTTGAACATAGGGTTCAGGCATTTTAACACAAGGTGGAATGGGAGGGCGAAGCCAACAGGGCCACTCGTCCAGTCCTTCACCTGGATTCTCCTTTGGTGCTATGTCCGGCGCGTAGATGGGGACTGTACTGGCGGCGGGATGTCCTCATCGGGTACAGCTCCGGGGAGACCAGAAGAGATGATGATGCTGGAGGGCATTAAGTTAAGCTGCTGTTTTATGTATTCATCCGTAGACGAGGAGAGCGTAGATGAATGCGATCGCTATTAAAGAACTGTCAATGTGGAGAATCATAGTTAAGCTTTCGAATATCACCCACCCGCCACGTGTCGGCCTTTTCAATGACGTGCCTAGATTGGAGCAAAAGTTCGTAGGAAGACATGACGTCCAACCAGTCTTTGCCTCTTGCTTATTGACCATGCCCGCCTTTTCAGATACAATAAACTGTAAGCATAAAGAAATATGACGGAATGGCGCACCTCGAGCATAGACATAGTATCACAACATATACCAAGAAACGCTTTGACGCCCGGCATAGGGAAATCGTCAAAAACTGTATGAAGGATTTTAAAAGTCACCTTCAATCCTTCAAAGAGTTCCCGGCGCCAAGATCGCGCATGCGCGATGTTTGGACCCTCTGTACGTGGAAAGTATTGACGATGGAGCGTTCGGATCTCCATAGTGCGCCGGGTCCGCGAATCCACCTTTCGTATTTATACAATTTCGTCAAAGCAAATGACGCGGAATCCTTATATATAGCGGGCATGACACAAAGTCCTCCAGTTGGGTGTCAGAAAGAAGATGGTGCGATCTCATTTGCTATAGAAGCGCTCAGGAGTTGTTTCAAAGTGCGGGAAATCTCCCACATTGTGAATCTAAGCCTTCAAGGTATTAGGGATTTTTCAGAGGAAGCTTGTTGTTTTGGACATGCCTTTTCAGCGTGTCCTTCATTTATAAACCACCTGACTGATGTCGAACCTCACAAAACGCTTCGCTACCACTTCACAAACGATCAGGCCAACAAAAAATGACAAAGCGTGTTGTGTTTTGGCGCCGTCCTCGAAGACGAAACGCAATACATTCATAAGGCGAGACAGAGCAACACATGAAATCCACGAAATTCTGGTTCGCCTATGCCGGTGTTCACCTGACGAGGCACCACTTCACCCCAAACCGAACCTCCGAAGGAACCACGCAGTACTGTTGGATCAGATGAATGATATTTTGTTTTGAATTTGGGATTCCACGCGCGCACCTGAGCTACTGCCTAGCTACGAGACGGCGATCCACTGTAGAGCTAATAAACGCCGAGGGTCTAATGATGGTAAAGATAAATCATCCGAGGACATTAACTATGCGCACTCACCTACTATCCAAAGACGACGGCTATCTGCTGAGAAAAATCAAGACCAAAGACGGTATTTAACGTATTAGAAGGTAGCGGGTGCTGTATCCCAGTGGCAAGTACGTTTTGTCAAGACTAGTGTTCTCGCAAGGAAGCTGGTAATAGCGAGCAATGGATGGCGCATATGTTCGTTGCGACTGTCCGAATTCAGCCCCTGCAGAGTACAAACACCCTGTGGTGAACGAAACACAGATTCCGTTCCATTATTGTCGCCCCCCGCTTTACGACTTACGAAGTACTCGTAGTAAGGGTTGGTTGACACCAGCGCTCGGCCGGTAAAATTTGTCCAGTTCGGATGATGCGCAAGGCGGAAATGCGAGAGAGGATTATTTGTCGTCGCAGAACCGAGGAAAGCCGGACGAAGAGGCAAAGACGACCAACGACCAAGACGACAAATGCCGAGACGGATTTTGTGGGAAAACTGAGGCGGCATCCGGACCGATGAGTGCCGACCAGCCTGCCTAGGGTTTTCTCCGGTTCACTCAGTGCCGACAGTGCATGGCAAGTTCACGGTGGAGAGAGCGCAAGTTTTAAACGGGTCTATTAATTTATTCTGAAATCTTTGGTTTCTTTTCTGAACCGCCTTTTTTAGAATCATTGTGCCCCTAGTACCATCTTGATAGTCCACTGGCGTACCACTTCGGACAGAGCACCGGGGCAAGTACTAGCAAACGCGCGAATTCATCATCTGGTGTCTCTGTTTACGCACCATACTGAGGAATACTTCGATCCAAATAGGTTATGTTGCTTGCGTCGCGCGAGTTTCCTAATGCTCAGTAGAATTTTATCTGACTTATAGACCCTCATCACATAGTACCCGTTCCAGTCAAGTTCGATGACGGAAATTCAATGATAATACTATGCTGGCTCCGCTGTGCATACGAAGACGAAGTAATTCTTGGCTTCGACGAATACTTTCCTTTGGCGCTCTGACCATCCCTGGCTGCGGCGTGGCTATAGCAACCCTGGCATGCATTGTGATAGCCACTCGAGCCACTCAGTGCCCCCCCACACAGTATCATAAACCACTAATTAGGCTGTTCCTGGACTGTAACATGAACACGCCCGTATTCCCGCAAGCCAGGGAGGTTTACCCCGCACACACAGCCGATTTCCCCCTTGAAGGACAATTCCCAAAGACCATGGAGCAAACATCTTCGCTCTTGTCCCTCCCTGATCGTTCCAACTCGCTTCCACCAACAACGGAAGAAAGCAGTCGATCTAACGGGCAGGGGCCCGGAACCTCTGCGGCCAGCCTTGCCAACGACTCCGCTGCCGCTGATTTAGATATGATGGACATCTGGGACGACCTCTTGGGAGGCTCAGTTCCGTCCTCAGATCCCGATGCGTCTTTCGAGGTGTTGCCAGAGGGGATGGCAGTGCTCTTCGATTTTGCCTTCGCCTTTGGGTAGTATTAGCGAAGTGGATTACACGGACGTTTTATTTCCCCTCCAAAGGCATATTCAAATTTCAACTATCATCATTCTGCGCCTCGCATTCTCTTCTCAATCGTCTTGCAATCGTTCACCTTTTTTTCTCCGTTCTTTCATCTATTGTGAGATGACCCAACTTCATGTTATTCATTTGGTTTCCACTTCAGATAAATGTATAAATAGTCGCGTCCATAAACGAGAGGATAGCAGTACCGAAAGACGTTATACAAAGGATGTCGTAAAGGATGTACTTTTGATTAAACACGAACACTTCACTGTTGCGCTGAGTATCCTTTTTTTATCCGAAGGTCCCCAAGACTACCCAACGATATATCCTCCTTCCTCTCCCTCTCCCTCTCCCTCTCTTTGTCAGGTTTCATAAACACCTGCTTGAACAGCATCCACGGCCACACAAGGCGCATCCAAAATGTGGTTCCATTGTCAAAGAGGTATTTGCTCTGGAAAGCCATTACGACCCATATCGTTAGGAACGTCAGGGGAGCAGCTACTTCAAAGTAATGTGGTAGAGTTCCTTTGGTACTGTCGCTGAGCTCTCGGACATTCATTCCAAAGATGGCCTAGAACAGGAACGGGCTGGTCAGTAGCACTGGTGCAAGCAATCTAGAACACATACGGCGACGAACGAAGAGGGCAGGAATACCATAGTGAGGTAGGCTATTTGTTTCATCTTCAATTGAATTAACCGACCTGGACTAGCCGACCAAAGGATGAGACATACCGCCGCACTGTCCCTCACAGCAGCCTCTGTCAACTCCTTCATACGTTTGCTATCGTTGATATTAACACTGCTGAACACCTGGTAACAAGCTCGATCAGCTAGGGCAGCTGCGTTTACAGACCCCTGTTACTTACTAGATTCATGACATTTTTAAGTCGCTTATCCTGCATGCGTCGACTCATTTCTAGTCGGTCGATCTCCGAGAGTAGATTTCGACATTCCTTCTCCAACAGTGTCCGACTAAATTGCTTTTCTTCTTCGGGTAGAGCGTCCATCGCTGGATTAGGGGTATCGCGTATGAAGACAACGGCCTTCCTCAAATCTTCCAACAAGGAAGAATAGTGTAAATGATGCGCCCGAATTATGTGTAGTTCACGCGTGAGAAAGATGTTTGAAGGTTCTAAGACACTAGTTTCCTAATCTGAGGTGAGAACCGCTGTCGGAGACCAGAGTGGAGGTAACGTACTAGCGCACAGATATGTGCGTATAAAGCCTCGAGTGCCTCATCCCAAGCATACATGGCGTGCCATATGAATGTCAGTAGGACAAACGTAGGGTCCGGCGATCGTTGAAATATATTTTGCCAATAGACACTTTGACCTAAGGAATTATAAGCCGAGGAACGATAAATTCGTTGTCCAAGAGCTACCTGCAAAGCGTATCCGTTCGTGAAGGTATGGGGCAGACGTTGCCCCGCGGTCAGAATTATGGTATGATATGAGGGTATTGCCTTCTACGTTTCGAATAAGATGGACTGCAAGAAGATCGAGTACTAGGGAGCAGCCATCGCCTGGGAAAGACACATGGATCAAAGGAACGACACGTTGCTAGTAATTGAATACTTACCGGACCGCAGGACCAAAGGGGCTTGGGTATTGATGCCGTGTTCGCCTGCTCAAAAATGCCAATCAAGGGATAAATCGAATCACTGGGAACACTGCTCACGGGCGAGGGTGTCTTCGCTAACTGTTGACGACGTAGTGGAGGGGATTGACGAATGGTCGCTTGCGATAACTGCATCCATGGTTTTGAGAAATGTTAACGTGATAGTGATATCTGCCCATAGCCGCTGAGCAAGTACAGGATGCCATATGGAGTCGAACTTACGGTCTCCTTTTCCCGGCTGAACTTCTTCCTGGAAGCGGGATGGTATCCATGAAAGCGATGATGAAAAGAAGAACGGTTCTATATTATACCTAAGAATAGCCACCGGTAAATTCAAGCAATTGAATGAAAGGGAACCGAGCGGACTTTGCGCCAAGCATTTGCAGCACCGGCCCTGACATGTTTTCCACAAAAAGCGCCCGGACACGCGTGTTCGTCGGCCTCTGAGCGGACTTTTAGATGATCCTGGGCTCGAGAATGGGGAACGTACGTGGTGCTGAATGAGAAGTTTCCAGAAGTCATCCTTCGTTTGCTCTGTAGTCTCCTGCCTTCCTGAGTCGGTGAAAAATCCGTGGTCGTTAACATCAACGTGATGAATCGTGCATGTATTTTCTCGGTTGTAGTCGTGAATGGCATAATGTATCCGGCTACGTCTGACTTGGGAAGGGGTCCAGTTCGGGAAACGTGATTGAGGGTAGCCCTTCCAACAGCCATCGCAGTCGGCGTGGTTACACGGCGGTGGAATAGGGGGCGCCTCTGATTTGAGTTGATCGTCATCGACTTCTGCAAACAAGTCTGAGTTACTCAATCATTACAATACCGAGTTCTCAGCGAGAAGAACGTACCGTCGTTAAGATTTATCCAAGGCCTTCTGTAAGGTCAGTTGGAGATCGAAGCATGAAAAATGGACGTTGCCTACCAAGGAGCCGAGGGTCCTGAGTGCCGGTGGGAAGGCGGGGGCCTTTTTGGCTCATTGCCATTGCTGGCGGGTCGTATCCGTCGGCGAAGAGAAGACATTGACAGTTTGTGGTAGAAGAAAAGTGGGGCTCAAGCCTCTGCCACTTAAATACTGCCAAGAGGGTCGACGTTAATGATGACTGTTACAGTTCAGGTCGCTGCGAGCCCACCTGCCATCTTTTGTGTGGAGATGGTGAGTGATAAGCGCCCTGGCGTGGCGGCTAATAGCCGGCATAACGACAACGGCCTGACTTTGAAAATGATGGTCTGATCTTTACTTCCGTCTTCGCCCTCGTCGTAGGCGCTTGATGACGACGCCAACGCTAGTACCGATTTGAGCAAAGTAAGCCATGAATAATCATGTGGACCTTACTGACCATCCCTCATGCACAGGATTCTCCCGTCTCTGCTTTGGTCCCGGTTGTCCTATTTATCGGTTCGTCAGCATCGAGAAACGTGGGCATCGCTTCAACCATTGCATCCTTGAACCTGACAATCACCATGCAGGACTTTTTTTACGCAAATCGTTGTTGAGCAACAGCCCAAGCGTGGAGCCAGGTGCGTGCCCTTTTTCAAGGCGATGCAAACTTCTGCAACTCTTACCCGGACCACAGCGTAGCCAAAAGTCTCTTTCCTGAAGTTTTCTTGACGGCGAATTCGTTGGACGTTGGCGCTACATAGACGTCGAAAACGGTGGTGGTTCTTGACAAGGATCGTCGGCCACATCAATCATGATTACTCGATTTTCAATTGTCACCTTGATAATCTTCATCCTCTCCATCACATTTGTGATATATCCCGTCTCGTTTACACTTCGTATACCCTATCTCGGTCGGAGAAAAATCCCTATAAATCTTTCCACTGCACCCATTCTTGCTATCGCAATCCTGTGGGCTTCTCAATGTCTAGGTGCAACACAGGTGTGTTTGCCCTCTGCAGAATTCGTATTACAATGCTGACATTTTTCAGATTCGTGACGGAATTGTTGGAACTGGTCAGGAATCGACCTCTCTTGTTTTCCGGATTTTCCTTGATACAGTTTCCAGATGGCGTCAAGCCATACAACATTCTTATTCTATTCTTCACCCTTGCTTACATGGCCATTACACTCGACGTATCAGGACTTCTTCAAGCCGCTGCATTTTGGGTCAGCAACAAAGGAGGGACGAGCGGTTGGAAGCTCTTCTTTTACTTCTACGTAATGCTCACGCTCACGAGCGCTATCGTTGGCAACGACCCCGTCATTCTTTCCGGCACCGTCTTCCTGGTATATTACACGAAAGCTACCGGATTGGAGCCTATGCCATGGCTCATTTCCGAGTTCGCTGCAGCCAATACAGCGAGCATGGTCTTATTTGTCGGTAACCCCACCAACGTCGTCATATGCGAGGGCTTCAACATTATCAATGCAGCCTTCACAGCGTATACTATACTGCCGTTTTTGGGTTGCAGTGTTTTCTGCTTCGCTGCCTTGGCGTTCCAGTTCAGGGACCCGAGGCACATTCCACGACAATTGACTAGTATTGGCCATCTGAACGTTCGCGGGGTTTTGCGTGACCCCTTTGGGGCGCTCGTAGGGAGTTTGATCTTGGGGTCATGCCTTATCGTTATCATTGTCGTCAGTTTCTTCAACATCGATGTATGGAAAATCAGCCTCCCCTTCGCGGGCGCCAAACTTATATTCGACTTTGTATGGGACCATATCCGGCTTATCAGAAAGCGTAGGCTTTCCGGGGACAAGTCAGGTTCATCAAGTGAACAATCAGTGGAGGACGCTGACGCTGACCCGATGTTGTCGGAGCTTAGGCGCGCTATGTCGGCGTCTAGCGAACCTGGAAATGTCGAACGTAATGCCACATTCGCTTCCGGGGATCCTACTCTTGTAAACAGCACAAACTTGGATCGTAGCCGCAAGGATAATACCGTTCCATCTCCCGAGTCATCTCTCGAGACCCAAAATACCCAGGACCCGAAGCTTGAGGAGGCCCAGTTGCAGTTATTCGCGAGCCAACGGCTCCACCTCCACGCCACTCACAGAAGACTCGCGGCGCACTTCCCAACATTCTTCACAGCCCTACCGCGTTTGCCTTTTGGGCTCGTGCCTTTTGCCTTTTCCCAATTCATCCTTATTGAAGCCCTTCAACATCAAGGTTGGATAGAAGTCTTCGCAAATTGGCTTGTTCGCGCCTCTCATCGTGACATCCACTCCTCCATCTGGCTCGTTGGTGTCCTGGGGGTTGTGTTATGCAATTGCGCAGGGACAAATATTGGGGCAACCATTCTTCTAACAAAGGTCGTTCGTGCGGCGGACTTCCCTCCAGACAGTACCCGCGCAGCAGGCATCGCCCTAGCAGTTGCCAGCAATATCGGTGCAGTTAGCTTCACGTTTTCTGCCAGTCTTGCTGGTTTGTTGTGGACAGCAATATTAGGCCAGAAGGATATTCACATCAAGCAGAGAGATTTTGCCTTTTGGAATTTACTTCCTATTTTAGTCATGACTGGAGTAGGATTGGGAATTGTCTCCGCCGAGATGGCCGTATTGTATTAAGTCTTGCTCGTGTTTGGACACGAGGGTTATTCATGTAGTGTTTGCTTTACTTATATGTAAGTTCATTACTGGTTAGTGTCCATTCATATCAACTTAGCGCCTCATGATAGCTCCGGGAATCGGCAATATAGGAAAGTGACTTCAATAGACTTCGCTTCCATGGGGCGTGCCGCGTCCGAATGGTGTGGCAAACGAACATAATATGTGGCGTTGATTTGTCGGATAGTCGGGCCGTGTTTTAAAACTACTACGCAGTGTGTCCTCTACAAGTCCCAAGTAAAGGTAAGGATGCTAAATAAACTTTTGCTTCGTTTACAGGAATGATTAGGTGTGCAATAAATTATCGTCATATAAGTGTTTCGTGGTCCTGAGTGCTGTCAAAATCCGGGTAAGGCACCTCTGACGTTCCTCCATATATGCCCTGGCCACCATGCCTTCGAAGCACCTACTATCAATTCAGCTTCTTCCGATGACATCCTTGAATTGCGCGCTCCATGTCCGCATCGACCGAGCCCAAGATCTATCTGCTTCTGCATATATGTCGCATACGGATCGTCGACCGAATCGACTTGTATTGCTTCTTTTCCATACATCGCAGCGATTTCATGAAGCGTTGCTGATTGTCCCTCCAAGCGGAAGACCTGATTCGCCAGTTGTGAGATGGAATACGACGTTAGCACATGCCCGATGAAACCTGTATGAAACTACATCAGCACTTCACAGAATGAAAGGAGGGAGGCTCACGGACCTGCAATGTCAATTATTGACGTGAACGACGCCTGGACGTTTCCTGAGCCGATAATTGAAACTTTTCCAGGCGCGGAAGAAGATGCGACAAGCCAGGGGATGCCCTCAGCACATATTCCAATCTGCGGTTGTTTCATCGACATCAGCGGATATCGATAACATTAACGCCATAAAGACAAGTACTTACCAATACGCGTGTTGTTGGAAGGCCGATTCTAGTCATATGTTCTGCACAGTCAATTGAAAGCAAACTCTCTTCAGCCACGGTCACAGCGGCGTGGGGAGAGAACTCACGAGCATAGCCTTCTCGGGCCACAGGCGTGCTTTGAGTGTACCCTGGCAGCGGAAAGCCAAAGTCGTTTGGAATAAAAAGCTTCACGCCAGCCTGCTTTGCAGCATCCCCGATGCCGGGTTGGAGGTCAAGCGCGCCACCATGAAGACAGCTGACGACTATTTCCACGCCGTAGGTGGTGAATGCTGAAATTAGACTGCGTTTGTCCCTGTAGTCCAGGCGAACGATGATAGAGCCTCTGGGAATCTCCTCCTGAGATGAGGAGGAGTCTTTTCGTGAAGATGCGAATACAACGACATACGCTCCGCGTACAAGAAGTTGCTACATTTTTGGTGCGTTGTCAGTAATGCGATGCTGCATCTATGATGAAACACAACAACACACCTCAGTGATACGTCTTGAGAGATTGCCGGTGCCTATAACTGCAGCTGGCATGATAAAGGGCATTGTAGACGAATTCGATGACAGTTCTGAAAGATTTTCTACCGGTCCATTTTATGGTAACTCACTAAATATGATCTCATTTTAACAGATCGCTATAGTAGCCGGCGTGAAATCAAATTCTAATTAAAGATCTACTCGGCGTTGTACGTATGCGAGGAGCTACCTATAAATTTGAAAAAACCTATGGCCCGTGAGTCCAGCTTCAATGAATTGATAGCGAAAATATTCCACGAGACAAAAACGGTCATCATGACTGTTAAGCATGCATGAATCATAAATTTGTTATCAGCGGCCTTGTCAAGGATATCAGGGAAATGTCCGCTTCCTCCGTTGGACACATGAGTGCACTTTTGACGGGAAAACTTAAATCAGACACCGGTAGATTGCAACGGGAACCGCGTGAATCCGTAAATACACTTGTCAATGTTTGCAACAATGAAAAAATGTCGTCTAACAGGCCCAGTTCACATCGATTCTCCTCAACGTAAAGTAGAAATAGGGGAATTTGAGCTTATTAACCGCAAATTCACCGGTAGAGACCGGAACGGGATACTAAAATTCCCCCGAAACACCGGAAGGGGCTGAAAGGGGTCCTAATAGCTACGCAACGCTCTTTTTTTGTTTCCCGTCAACTCCGTCAGTCAGCGCAGCTGATGCAATAATTGCGGCCTTACCAAGGTCCTTGGCACACGCACAAAGCATGAAGCTGGAGATTACCGCTCAAACACTTCGCGATGCCACGGCCGGCAGCTTGTATCAGAAAAGGAAATCACAGCAAGCTATTTTGGTTTTTATGAATCCTGACGGCAAGCATATTGACAGGCAATAGTCGGTTCCTTCTTTGGCACCACTTCCTGAACGCCCTGCTTCTCATGCAGGCAAAGCAACGTTTTCCCCCCATCACTCGATCCCCGTTACTGATTAACCGGTGTCTTCAGGACCAGCGGCTACCGGGATCTCAGTAGATCCGGTATTCAGTTGTCCTTACAAATTCACCGGATGCTTTATATCCTGGTGCTGGGTTTTTCCTTCGCTAGTCTATTTTGGAGGCTGTTTATCACAGAACAAATGAATGCATGTCATGTCATCAGACAGGGACACTGGATCCTCGGGCGCCCCGGTTTGTACCAGGTCATGAAGCTGAAGAGCAAGAGATTCGAATCGTTGGGCGACGGTGATCATCCTAAACAGAAGCGTGCCGACATCCGTCCTAGAGATGTCCTCAGAAATACTGCCGATTTTTTTCACTGACGACACGGAGCTGAACCTCCAGAGATGGCCGCCCAAAGATAACCATACGGGTCAATTCCAGGTGCGTAGACACCATGACGGTTACGAACACTGGGTCCTGATATCGAGATATGTCAGACCCCTGCATCTCAATCTCTCTCCCCGTGCTCACGTACATTTACCACGTTATATTGATGCAGCCCTCACTTGGTCCAGAACGCTACTCAATGGGGCCTCGTTGTTTTCGGTGGTTATCTCTTTCGACAACAAAGGGTCTAATCTGTTACCCATCGAGGGAAACGAGGCGCAGTTGACGTAAGGAATATTCTGCCACCCGCATCCCACAACACAAGCGTCATTTTCAAGTCTTCGAAACACCTCTGACGGCTTCATCGGGTCAGCCCGAACGTCGTTCGGTGCGCAACAAGTGGCCCCGCCGTTCCCTTGTTTGGCAATAGTAATAGCCGCGGCATTATATGACGGCAGGCAGCCGTGGAACGTCGGGATCCCCCAGTGGTGATAAGGCTTTGGGTCACCCTGATTCTGTGAATATTTTCCAGAGTATCGCGGGTATCAAGATCATGCCTCCCTGACAATGCGCTCTCCAGCTATTCCCATTGAAAACACGACTGTAAGATTTTTACGGGTCGTATTTGGAGTCTCTACGCATGCGAGTACGAATTAAAAAATTCCTTGACTGTTCCGGCTCCGATGGTTTAACCACTGCACATATAATTGAATTTGCTACTCCACATAATTGAGACCATGGACTGTGCCGCACGGCGGCAAGCACTGTGTCGTGTGTGTGAGTTATGCCCCTGTCCCATGGGTAGTCGTAAGAGGTCTGAGGCAATGAATTTGATGGTAGAATGATCCGTCGAAAAATTCGTCGTCAAGACCTACACGCAGGGATCTCAAATCTCCAGGGCGCCCTCGACGTACGGAGAGTGGAGAAAGTGACTCGAGTTCTCCATAGTCATTACGACGGGTCGAGACGAAGGGGAGCTCGGATAATCATCTCCTGTCGTATGTCAGCGTAGCAACATATCTATTGTCCTGAGAGTCGCTCAAGAAAACTTCATCGCCATGTTTTGTCGCGTTGAAACGCCGGTCTGCTTTGACGCCATGCCGTTATGTGGCAATCAAGATGGCTTGAGTCGCAACTTGCCGCAAAATGCTCGAAGCGTACCGCCTGGATGCAAGCAGACACGAAGGACGAAGAAAAATATTCTGCCGAGAGTATGCGGGAGGGATGACGGGCAGACACGTCTCAAAGACTCCAGAAACCAGGAATGGCAGCTGACCGAACAAGATGCAACAACCTATTCATCAAGTAGCTTTTTTCTTTCATATATCACACATGGTGCCTTTGTTCATTGTCTTCTTCATTTCCGGACTAGGAAACTGTTCTGGGTGTGGAGTCCTCAGCTAATAGATTCTAGGCCTGGAAACCCTTCGCTGCGCATATACTCACATATAGAGTAAAGCCCAAAGCGTATCAAACATGCATAGTAGAGCTGAATGGAAAGGAGCCTCTCGCCGGTCATCAGATGGTCTCGTTATGTTATAATTTGGCAGTACTATTACAAAGATGAGATTCTTTCAGGTGAAATACAACTATCTGAGGTAGGGTCAGAAAAAAGTACATCAAGGTCAGATGACAACAAACAAAGAGGGGATGCATGCCGCGTTTCTTCGCAGAGGCAATCTCCGGCCTATAGAGTCGTGCCAGGGGAAGGCATGCCAACAGCAGCACATAGACTCAAGAGGCCGCGAGAATGTCCCTGGAGACAATCTAGATGATGGAACCATCGCTCTACAATGATGATTTCGGGTCGTTCCAGACGATTTTCCATACCTGCGAGACAGAACGAACTTCAAGGCGCCTTCTTTGGCTGGAATCCCGGGGACATCCGTGAGTTATCCTAGACCAGGAGCTGTAGACACGTAGTGAATCAATTAGCGTCGGTTAGTGCCACGTATGCCCCTGACACCCTGGTTCTCTCCGTCTCCATCTTCTCCTTCGGGCCCGGGCCTCAAGTACGCGCAAGGAGTGCTTCTGTGAGTAGACCGGTTCCGAAAGGTTGTAACAACCATATGAGTTATGGTCCCGTAGAGGCATTCTTTGATCAATAGGGACGTAAAGTTCGAGTTCGTGCGGTGGTATGATGGCGTTGGATAATCAACGGGTAGGCCAAGAAGGAAAAGAATCCACATGAAAGGATGCGGTTAGAAAGGTTACGGGCTTAGGGCGTAACTTCGTATCCGAACTCGACCAGCTGAGGCGTTGCATTGAATAGTACTGCAATTGCTGGAGTCCGAAAACGACGCAGCCGAGCAGAGCAGAGGTTGGTGTCCACTTAAGCCCTTAGAGCAGGTCGGAAGCACAGTCAGAGCGCAGAGAATCTGAGTGCGAGCCCGTGGCTTCCCACAGTATGAAAATAAACGACTCGCGGCGATTTCCTTGGGTCTGCCAGGTGAAACACGAAGAAAACTGTCGGTATAGTAACCCTTTTCAGCAAAAGGGCCCGAAAGTTGGCCGTCTTGGGCAGATTTAAGGAAAATCTTCGCCAGTAGCCGCAGTAATGGTCCGCCTTGCTTGCAATGCGGATTTCAACTTCACCTTGCGGTGCGAACTTGAAACCGGTGTAGTCGAACTTGTTGGCACTGCCACATCGGAAAATCGGACCGATCAGAGTCGGACTCTCGGGACATTGGCAATTCCCACCAATAACTACGACCACGACCACCACGACCAGGTAAGTAATGTGTCTAACTTGGGAGAGCCAAACAGGCTCCAGGAAAATCTTCTCTCGAGGTAAGGGACAAATTTTACCAGTACTGCTGTGGAATTCTACTGAGGACAGTGTTTCACCATCTTAAGGTCGCATTGTTTTTTCCTGTGATCTTGATTCTTAACTCCCGCGGTTATCCGTCACCGGTAACTTTCGTTAAGATGTTCACAGGGACTTGTGCTTTCAAAGAATACCTCGCATAAATCATACCCCGACTCGGGTAGATGAGCTATAATCTTCCCTCATAGTGACCTGCGCTTAGACTCCACGTCAGCGGGTTTCCTCGTCAAGGTTCCTTTCTACTGGGGTCTTACTATCTTCTTGGATATAGTACGGAGTACTTCATTTATATCATCTTGACCGCTTCTGGTCCTACTACTTCCTTTTAGTGTGCTGACCGGCGCTACAGTAAAGTGTCGTACTATCCTGCTGCCCTTTCACTAATCCCGTTCATCAAGGCATCACTTCGAACACTCGCGTCACCTTTCCCCGGTATGCTATAAACTTTCGCACTGAGAACAAATGTGGTCTGGACATCTACGGCCATCATACTGCCAGTATCAGTCCGCTGGATATCTATTTGACTTACTGTGTATCAGCTGGCAATACTACTTCGGATCTTCATGATAAATTCCTTCGTAAGACCGCTTACATCTTCTTCATACTGGTATCCCCTCATCGGAAGCATGGACGATGAGCGCTTTGGTGGCATGCAACAAGTAAGGCTTCTTATGGTCTCTCAAAGTGCATCCTAGACGCCGAGGCCGAAGTGAGTTCACAGGTTCTCCTTATTAATTTTCTATTGCTTGCTAAAGCTACGTCCATTAGGCTCCTGAATCATCAGCTTTCCCATCACCAGGCCCTTCTAGACAACACAGTGACGACAACTTCGAAACGCGTTGCCGATTTGGTTCTACCCTTTCATGTCTGCGTCTTCCGCGCACTTTTTGGGGCTTGTAGTCGAAATTACTGGCATGACCGCGTCTACTAGCATATTCAAAGGCCTTTTCAAATCTCGAAAGATCCATACAGACTGATGGACTCGGTGGCTAAATATCTATTCCCATCACCAAGTGACGCTGACTTGAGACTCACCAGGTGCAACATTATAAACCAGATTTTGATGGATGCGACTGATTCTTAATTTCTTGAGGATATCTGTATGTGCCACTGCAGCCGAAGGCGCCTTTCAGATGTCAGGCCGTTCAAAACATCCGGCCAGGGCTCGCAATGGAGGAAAGTGTAAGTCTGTGAATCCAAAAGATGACTTCATTGCCGGCGTCCGAACAGATTCTTCAAGCGTAACAGGCTTCGCACTAGCACTTCAAGCTGTTCGATTTGTTAGCAATGCTAGTTGTTACGATAATGTGCGCTCGCACTGTGGCTACTAGTCGGTCAACGTGTAGAGGCTGCAAACTGTAAACGGTTCGTTGTACAGGCGTTATCACATGCTACCAGAGTATCGTGTGTTTCGTCATGCCGCCCGATTGCAGTGGACCGGCTATCCGGGACGCATAGCCGGTTGATTATATATACCGGGTGTGGACCGGACGCGCGATTCATCTCATTCCCATCACCTTCGTATCCACATTATCATTAAAATGCCCTATGATTTAGCACAAGCTGTAGGGTTCACACTACCCGAACGAGAGGTGCGGTATCTACTAGGCATACGCGAATTTTTCAATGTCAATTGTATTAGGTCGCATGGAACAAACGGGACCTGCTCACGTATGCAGTGGGTGTAGGGGCAAAGAAAGATGATTTCACTTACATATACGGTGCGATGGGTTTTTATTTACAGCGACTTCATGTACTGATGTCGGTTCTCAGAGCTGGGTACGCACACCAAGTTCGCAATGATAACCATAAACTCACAGAATTGATACCAGATCCGAAGTTCTCTGCCCTGCCGACATATCCTGTCGTCTTGGCTTTGAAGGGCGCAGAACAAGATGTTAACTTGTTTGCTTCAAGAGCGAAAGGCAGTGTCCAAGTCCCGGGTATACCACCAATGGATCCAAATAAGATGGTCAGTTGGTCTCGATATTTCCTGCAAGTAAATCTGAGAAATTTTCAAGCTACATGGAAGCCAGTCCGTAGAAGTTTTAAAAAAGCTTCCATTAGTGAGTGGGCCGGGCTGGAAATGGACGTCAAGATACACCGGTATTTCAGAAAACAGTGGGTTTTCATATCACGAATGATAAATTACGGATACTCAAAGTTTATAGAGACCGGGATCGTTATAACTATGGAAAACATGCTCATTGATCCAAATGGTGTACCATACGCGAGACTCTACGTTTGTCCTTCCCGCGTTTCACGAAACGAACAGGCTGTCTCATTTAACATTAACAACAGAGTTCCACGTTCAATCTCGGAGCCAAAGCAAACGGGACAAGCTTTACTAAAGTCATCGCCAACGCGCCCGCAGCTAAGGCCGCCCCCAAAAACCGCGCACCTGATTGGATAATCAAAGATCAGACGTCACCGGAGCAGGCAATCTTGTTTCGGCTCAGTGGGGACTACAACCCTCTACATATCGGTGAGATGCGTTCAATGATACCTTGTTCTCCTGTGTTCACATATTTTGGCGTAGATCCCTCAATCGGACACGCGGCAGGTTTCGGAGGAGTGATCCTGCATGGACTGTCGACATATGGATTCATTGCACGAGGGCTCATCAAAGCAATAGCCAACAACGACCCTGATGCGTTGACGCAGTTTGGAGTAAGGTTCACGTCGCCAGTGAAGCCTGGTGACGCGTTGGAGACTCATGCTTGGGAGGTTGGGCCTGGGCCTCACGGGACGACGGAGATTTCTTTTATAACAAAGAATGTCACCACTGGAAAGGTAGTGACCATTGTATTTCTACTTTCATTTGGTGCTGACATATGGTTTGCCAGCTTTCTCTTGGCTCTGGTATTGCGTACATCAAGAAATCGGAAAAGGGCAAGTTGTAGGATAGGAACGGCAAAATTGTATCACATTCTACATTATTGTCTTTTTGTTAACTTGAGGATGTCAAATATTTCCCAAATAATACCCGTGGTCGTTTCTTATATTTACCATCAAGCACAAGATCCATTACTATCGCAATGTTCAAATTTTGTTACAACGGCTTCGCGTGTTACTTCTGACTTCTCTTCATACTGACGTACTGTACATTCTCTTTCCCTGCTAGCATGATACCGCTCAGAATAACTTCACTGTGTGATCGTGTTTTTTCGGCTTCGCAGTACTCTCCCCCGGTCCCACATTGCGTCAGCTTCGATGTAGCAGCCCTTCAACCATCGGTTAGTTTCACCCTCCTTCGTCGTGACCCCAAGTTTATCCTGAAATGCAGTCCTGGCATGAAGTACCCTACGGTTATCAAAGAGGACAGCGTCTCCCTCTTGAAGGGTGTATGTATAAGTACTTTTGGTGTCGTTCAGCAAGCGCGTAAACTCTCTCAGGGCGGAAAAAAACACCGGTGGGGTGGACAGGAGGAGAGGTGCTTGGAACGGAGGAGAGTAGTTAAGTTGTATGATGGTCTTGCCGTCTTTGGACAACTCGATGGTAGGGTGCTCAAAGCGAAGGTGATGTCCGTCGTTGATATAATGGAATGGGACAAGTGTCGAAGTGAGCACGTCGAAATGAAATGGGTTTTGTTCTTTCAGTTTCTCTGCCGCAAAGAGCGCATCGACGAAATAGGATGCACCCCCCTCAACCTGATTTCGTAGGCAGTGGAGAATCTGGTATTGAGGTGGATTTTGGAAGTATCTATTGAAGGATTTAATTGAAACCTAATATAGATGGAGGACACACACAGGAGATCCATATGGAGGCCGAGATCAAGATTTGTATACGCGATGTTGCGACTGTTCACGGTATTGACAACGTCCCACAACGGACCATAGAACGTCTCTCGTATCTCACTGAACCTTTCTGCCAAATTGCGTAGCTCGCATGTCGCATTGCTTGTTTCTCCGTTCGGAATTCCACGCTAGATAAAACACGGTTGTTATTATATCTGGAGGAAACTCGGAACAATTGTTACTTACAACGAATATAAGCCCGTAACGGCAGATGTGATCGATTGCAGCCAACAAGCCTGACGGCGTTTTGATAGATTCGTAAGATACATAGAGATCGGGGGTCTGAGCGATGGATGCGTTGTTCCATGCCTCTTTGAACACATCTCCATGGAATCGAGAGAGATTCTGGGGGGATGCATGTCGGCTGAGGAAGTCCCATGTATATTTCGATTCATGGTTATCAGACCAACGGATCCGTAGTCCATCGGCGAGAGACTCAACGTGATCGGGTCGTATGTCGAAAGGAATGTCAGAACTCCGGTGAAGCTTTTGCTGATTATACGGATGTACGCATGCGGGTGATTGGCATGAATCACGGAGCCAGAGATAGGAAAAGGCTGTGCCTAGTGAGGGGATGTGGAGATCGGCTTTATTTATAAGGACTTGGGCAGATGACTGAAATCGGACATGAAGCATCCGCAGGAGAAGCTGGCGATGGAGAGACCCAAAAGTAGGACGTGCATACAACATGTTTCAAACAAAAAGGTATCTAGCAGTCTGTGGATCAGCCCGTTGCCTCCTGAGAACCGATAAAGCGGTGGTACCTTGGATTATATTTTATGAATGTTCGGGAAATGTAATTGTCGCCACGGAGAAAAGAACGCTCGTGATCGGGAACTAGAATTTACCACACCTCCCGAATGACAGGAATGGTGCGATGGTGGTCCTGTAGGCTGTTGAGAACGTCGTGAGAGGGCGTAGCAAGATCGTATCATGGCAAAATGATCATCATGGCCGTAATGATTGGCCCGGAAGCCCGCTGTCCAACACAGCCACTGATACTTGCACAGCTTTTCCTGCCGTCTTTCACTGTCTTCAATCTGGTGCCCGACAAAGCTTAAGTTATCACTACAATTCTAGATATTCTGGAAAACCTTGTTACTCTGTCGGACCAGCTTTGTGCAGAACTTAAAGTGTGTTTTTCTTCTATGTTTTTGATTGAAACAAGGTGCCAAAAGCTTTCTCTTGACGTAGCATTGGGTCTTGCGGGCCGAGTACACTGTAAACCTGTAAAGCTGAATGTCCAAAAAGTTCTAGGACTTTGCGTTCTGAGATCGGAAGAAATCGTTTCGATCTTTTGCATGCAAAAGGTCGAGATCGGAGATGTTCATCCAATCATATGTTCGTTGCAAAGCGATCACAGAATCACTATGCTAGGGGGTCTCTTACAGCTTGACGGATCAGCAGTTTCAAAAAAGTGTGGATGGACTGAGGTTGAGCCTCCTTGAGGCTTACAGACGAGTGGGTACATGCTTGTGATAAGTCGGATGTCTCTGGCAGCAGGACCTCAAGAGCTCCCTTTGAAAATGGTCTTTTCGCTCGTCAGCGACGAAATTTGTAACAGAACAAACCTGAAGACTGTGGCTGTCTACTGGATTTATTCTGATATTGTAGGAAGTGCTTCTTATCTAGAGATCATGAACGTGGGTCTCCTTGTAAGTTCTACTACTCCGCAGAGCCATTGTTGACATTAAAATCCCGGATCCGGTGGGGGAGCGTTGAATGTTTTCCATGAATGGTGGGAGTTGATTATCAGGGTATCACAGGCACCATTCTTACGTCTTACTCTGGTTTATTCCCCGATCCATGAGGCGAAGATGCCCTTGTTCCTTTCTGGACGTTCGTTTCTTTGTCAACGGGGTAGTACCGCACATACATCGGCATGCGGAGCGAGATATTACCATTTCATTTTTTTTCTTCAGTCTAGCTCAAATTTAGAAGCCCGGAAGACCGCAACGAGCTCCCCGCGAAGGATTCCTCATCCGGTTTTCCTTTTCTTTAAAAGACTTCACCTTCTCGAGTCTCCAGTACTTGCATTTGGATTGCCGAAGATATCTCCTCATTCACTAGAAGACACAATCTCACTGCGCGCCCCCGCGAATCATGTCTGGTGCGTTATCAATACCCGGTGCTCGACGGCCACTCATGTGAGAGTACAGCGCTCCTACAGGCTGCCCCTGCTCCTTTACCCCAGGAGCTCATCGACACCATTATTGATGAGGCGCAGCACGACGTTTCGACGCTAATCTCTTTGACAAGCGCCTCTCGATGTTGCGCCAGGGCCCGTATCCATCTTTACCGCGCCATCGATCTCAGCCAACGCAGCAGTGCGATTCGGTTCTTTCATCTCTGCGCCATGGATGATCGGATAAGGTCCTACGTTCAATCAATCTATGTCGAGACCTTAAGTACACCCGATTATACCGACTTCCACCATATTCTCCAAAGTCTCACAGAGGTGCAGGAGCTGACCATCTCTGGCGAGTATGAATGTATTCCTCCGGTCCTGCGCGGCGTGTTCATGACGTACAATCTTTCCGCCTTGACTCTGAAGGACATGGAATTCGATTATGCGGACCTGCAAGCCTTTGTCAGGCCATATCCGACTTTACGGCGGCTCTCGGCTTTTGAGGTCAAAGTGGAGGAACAGGTCGCGCCCAACGTAGCTGAAAACGGACAGCGCTCCTTGGAATCCCTCTCTCTGTCGCAGACAGATTTCTTCACCAGGGCTTCCAAGGGTATAGGTCATGGGATTCCGTTCATCCTAGCTGACATTCGACGCTTGGTCTTGATGAACACTATGGCGAGCCTTAACGATCTTCAACAGATGCTGCATGCCGTGCATCAGCCACTGGAGGAACTGTATATTTATGAGCCGTTGATTCTCAGTGAGTAAGCCACACATACCTACTTTGAGCGTGGCTGATGTTCCTGCAGGAGGCGGCGGAAGTGCCCCGACCCTGGACCTTACAAAGATCTCCACCCTCACGCTCGAAATAGCGGTTGCGGACGAAGGACCTGGAGCAATACAGTGGACAACCCATCATTTTGCCTCTCGACCCGTTGATAAAGTCTGTACCACAGAGATCAATATCGTCCTAACGTTCCCAGAAGGATGGCACGATGTGAGGAGGTACGCATCCATGTCCTGTTGGACCTGATATTAATTGGGCTGAGCGATGTGTTTGCAGTATACAAGCTGACATTCGAAGAATCCAATTTCAGGCCGCATGGGATACGTTAGCGGTTCTTCTCGCTGTGCATTTGAAGTCGAAGGTAGAAAGGGTAAGGATAATCATGAGCAACCAGGACAGCATGGAGAGGAGTGTGTTTCTTATAATGGCGCGCGCACTGAGTGAGGCGTGGTTGCAATCTGCTCGTCGACGCTTGACGGACGCTGGAAGGAGGTCCATTAAAGTGGGCGCCATCTTCAGGGAAGTTGAAACACAGCCTATTCTTCCTAGGTCCGATGGAACGTATGCTTGGGAGGTAACAAATCATATATATCGCAGTCACCCAACATAGCTTATCGTTCTTTCCAGGAGCTAGCATGATAACGCTTGACATTTACGCCCGAGTAATGCAAAAAGGGCTCGATCTGTGGACGTAGGAAATAAGGGGATCAAAATGTAGCAAACATGTAGCTAAGGGTAGTCACCAGGGCGCATTTGGGGCCGCCGTCAAGTTGCCTCCATGTTAGGGTCCTCGGCCACCGCACGGAACTCCTCCATGATCAAAAACTTCGAAAGCGCCGCAATGATGTTACGGACGTGAAGTTTCCATCTTCACGATTTCTTCGCATTCCAACAAATGGCAATTAGCGCACGTCAACTAAACGCAGACCGACGAGTGTTGACTAGGAAGACCGAGACTTGATGAGCTTCGTTCCAGGCCGGTGCATAAGTTTAGAATAACTCGGAAAACCGTCGGCAGATTTCAGAAATGAGGCTGCCCGATCGAGTAAGGTAGTAAGTATATTTCAGAGAGCAAAGAATCACAGAGCAGGGTGGAAAGCAGTTAAGTACAGATACAACATTCTTGCCATACTCAGAAGATCCCCTGAGTAGGTTTGTACAATCACGCCTTCGTATAACCTATAATAGAATGGTTAATATTAATGAAGAAGTCCCTAAATGATTCTGGCTTACATATCGTCACATCAAGTTCACCCAGTCTCCATTTCCTGCATATCAAGCTCTACGCAGACGGTATATACCGTGTTTGCATCCGTTTCGTCACTGTCATGGCCGAACATGTATAACCTCCGTCCAACCGCGATAAAAGACTGTAGGTCCAACTCCAACTCCCATAGTTTCTGTTTCAAATCAAGACATTCAACCTCTTGAACGGGTGGAAGCTTGTAGCGGTAGAGCTCGGGAACCAAGTAGGAGTCGTCGATTGAATACGGGGATGCAACCCATCCACAGATGATGGCGTATGGATCAGCAGGAGGAGGGGCAGGTACAAATTCAATAGGCTTCCAGACGCGAGCAGGAGGTCCAGGGTTCAGAACTGGCGGAGATGCTTCGATGGTATGCGCAAAGTACCAATGGAGACCCGTGGGAAAGACGCCTTCCGTCTGGGATGCAGACTGAAAGGTACAGTGCTTGCAGTGAAAGAGGACAGTATTTCCTGGGTTCATGTCAATGCACTAAAACTACACGTGAAAAGCCAGACATTAGAAGAGAAAGTATGGAACGTACGGCGCTCGTGAATATCCTACCTGTGGTTAACAGGACTTGCTTCCCCCCGTATACTGCGAGGGCCTTCCCGCCAAAGCCGAGATCGGGAATGTGTGGAGGATACAGCACGTCCTTGCATATCCACTTCCAGCGAGCATCGATGCATTCTGCTACGGAGTACGAGTTCAAGTTAGAGCTACCATGCTCAAATCTCTGCCGTCCGCCAAAGATATATAAGCGGTTCTCTATGCCAACCATGGCTGCATCCATGCGAGGGGCTACTGTACCCTCAACGGGCACTACCGACCAAACTTTCGTATTGACGTTAATGGCGATAAGCTGAGAGTTGATTTCCGTGCCATCATAGCCGCCGAACAAGAAGATGTATCTCCAGCCGTGGATTTTCAAAAACGTGGCCGAAGCATTTTGAAGAGGAGGAAGAGGACCGGAAGGTGAAAATTCACGACTGAAAGAGTTCTACGTGATATTAGCCATGAAATTTGCATTGAGGAAGGAAACGTACAGTCCAGTTTTCCCAATTCATCGTCCTTGCATCGCAGACATTGAAATCGCAGCAAAGATCGTCAGTTCCAGGGCGTTTACCGCCGAACATGTATATCTTGCCGCCTTTGTCGTCGACCGCAACACAGCCATGGTCGTTGAAGTAAGGAAGTGACCCCGTCATTGTGATCCGCTGCAAGCTGCTTGCAAGAATCTTTTTGCTGCTGTTTGCAATTCGACCTTTTGCCGTACCGCCGCCCGTGGGGCGCCCGCGCTTTTTAGGGAGCGGGGGACGCGACAGCGGCTCGGTACTCTTGAATGCTACGCGTTCTTGTCGTTCCAGGGTCGAAAGAGATGACAAAAGTGGCATCTGCGACGCCTAGGAAGTCGTTCAGAATGTACTTGTGAAAAATCAGAATAAAAACGTACTGCAACTTCCTAGGACGATAGCTGGTGCCTGCAAAGAAACGAACATTCTTCCGAAGTCATATCAAGGGACCGCGAATTTATTTGGCAACGGCAGGCTTCTTTTTCTGGCTTCTTTGTTGCCGAATGCATTTTTTCGAGTAAATTGGCACCGAGGCTGGTTCTGGAGCTGCCTTGACAGGACAAACGCGACATACTGTCTACCGTGGACCGCTGGGCAGTGGGGACGTTGTCGTCGTTGCAGCATGAAAGTAATGGAGAGACAGAACGGCGAGAATGAGGGTCACGTCCATTCTTCCGAATCTTCCATGTTGATCACGATACCGCGGCCAAACTCTAATCTCTTCAATGGCTACCACCTCCAGCGAGCCTGACGGCCGGCCAGTAAGGAAGACTAGACAAAGTTATAGAGAACAGAGCAGCCCCACCGAGTCAGAAAACGATAAAGGCCAAGACAGGAAAATCGTCAAGAAAAAGGGAAAGGGGCGCGAAGTGAAGAGAAGAAAGAGCAGCAATGGCGACCAAGTACGTTCACGACAGTCCTTTCGTGGTCATGATGGGATCTGATCATCGCTGCCAGGCAGAACCGGCTCAATATGAAGCTGGCCCCGAAGGATACAAGAAGATAAGGAGCACTGGATCGCCACCCCATTTTAATGACTGGTGCACAATCGTTGTGGACGATATCGGCAAAAAAATCTACATGTATGGCGGGAGCCGTCCTAACGATGATAATTTCATCCCAACCAACGATTTCCATGTCCTGGATGTCGACACTATGCAGTGGAAGAAGCTTTCGGTACGGATTTCCCATAATTACTGGTTTATCCATTTCCTGAATCCGTCATGCAGCCAAAACTCTGGTCTAATGCTCATCGGCCCTTCGAACCTGTAGGGAAATCGAAACCCTTACCGTCGCTGTTCAAACCTGCCTGCACCGTCCTTCATTTCAAAGAAACAAACTATATCTTCATGTTTGGGGGATACGATATCGACGAGGAGATTGTGTCCTCTCGCCTCATAGCCATTGATCTTGACGACGCGCAATGGTGGTATGTCGAAATTGAGGGAGACGACGTTTGTGGGCGGATAAACGCAACTATGATTGGGATAGGCAACAAACTCTTCATCTTTGGCGGGCGGGCGTCGTACGACAAGGCATCTCTTGGCATAGCATCTTACTCTATCGCCGAATACACTGACCACCGATGGAAGTGGATGTCCGGAAGACAGGACCGAGATTACGATGCCCATGTTCCTCCGCTGGGATTTGGTGGCCGAGCTCTCTCTGTGCATGGAGGGAGGAAGATCTTGTTGACTCCCGGTCGCCTGGCTAACAAAGCAGTGAGTTGGTTATTTCTATCCGTTCTCCTGCTTTCTCTGAGACGACTATCTTCAGCCTGTGAACATGCAAGAATCAAATTCGATCTTCTTCCACACCACCAACTTCACATTTCGTGCAGCCGCAGACACGGTCGGCACCTTCCCCGGAAACTTGCGCTGGTATTGGTCATACTCGAACGAAGGTTCTCAGCCTTCTGTTCAATCCTTGCCAACGACCTCGCCGTTGCCGCGAAAACGGAAGCGATTGTCCTCCCCGCCACGCGAAGTCGTTGTCTCTCCGCCGCATGTCATGATTGCTGGGTGGGTGGATTACGGAAAGCCTGAGGGCGATCATGTCATGCCAGAGCTGTGGCAGTACTTCCTTCCGCCTGAAGAGAAAATCCAGTGTTTCAACATCCGCTCAACGATTTGGTCCATGGATTTGAATCTGCATTCCTTTGCTGCAGTCGGTAACCGGATGATTTTTCTTGGATTTGAAGGAGACAGCGACGGAGATACGGTTCCGGATAATGCAACGTACAACGTTTGTGTCGAAGTCGATATGGGTGTAATTTCTAAGAATGCGGTTTGTTATTTCTCTGATGTTCGTGATGGTTATGGCTCATTCGTGATTTATTTATCTAGACAGAAGTTAAGATTGAGGAAGAGTGAACAGCGAGTACTTCCTGCGGGTCGGGGACGATTACATGACAGCGCGTGTCAATGGTGGATCTTTGAGATGAATAAGTGCGTGAAGGCGACGGTTCAGCCGTCCTGAGAAGTGTAATATATTTGTACAAGAAACTCTTTTCCCTCTTCACTGTGGACTAGCGAAGGAGGGAATGTCGCGGTACAGAAATGCTTTCATTGAAGGCAGAATCCAGATAGATAGAATCTTTTTCTTGACAAATTCGGTTCATGCCCTTTTAGCGTTGGGGGTTTGACAAAAGATTTGGACGTTAGCATCTCGAACAGACATCTCGGCGCTATGCAAGGTATAAGAGCCGGGAACAAAACAATTGATTGAAGGAACAAGATCAGAAACAAAAACAAAAAACAGAGTCAGGTATGGTAATACAATTGTGATAGTTGAAATTTAATGCGATTAGAAATAAAGTGTCTATGCAATTCTTGCCGTGTCCTGAATTCTACGCCCATCAAAACCCCACCAGAGAGGCGCATCCACGGTGGGAAATCGTCGCTAACCACCTTGGACGAATCAGAACTGGGGGCAGCCAAAGAGATCTGCGTAGATGTCGATGAGATCCGGATCGGCAACGGCAGAGTAGTTGACGAAGGTGTTCGCAGGGGCTTGGTCATTGAATGCGCCACTTGCCACTGTCATCGACATGGGCGACTGAAAGGAATCGGGAATCGGGAAGAACGACGAAGTCGCCATCGTAGTTGCAGGGAATAGCCCTTCGAGGGGGAAACCGGCGTTGTGCGCGGGGTAAACCTCTGTGGCTTGTGGGAGTACGGGCATACCCATGTTTCCGTACAAATTCCAGAAGTCGTTCGCGTCGTTGTACGAAGGAGGAGTAACGGGAGGGGGAGAAGGGGAGGGAGAGGGAGAAGGAGAGGGAGGGAGGGTCATGGTGGTGGCGGCTGCGGCAGATCGGGTGGCAGGCAGCGTCGACATCCGTTCGATGAGCAGCTGACCGGGTCGCGTCTCCTGCACCTCCTTGATTATGACCTTCGTCGTACGATACTTCTTGGTCTTGTACCCATGCTTCCTCTTGCGATGGCGGACAAGTGCGGACTTGTCAGCGAAATCCTCATCGCAATCGGGACAGACGGGCCTCAGGCCGAGGCTGAAGAGGGGGGAAAATCAGTCTATGGAGTCGGGTAGTTAGCTATGAATGTGGGCTTACTGCTTCCTGTTGACGTGTGCCTTCAAATTGGCCGCCTCGGGAAAGCGGAGTTCGCAGTGCGGGCACTGTTTTTCATCCCTGCAGATCGAATCGTTAGCCATTAGTGTCCTCATATATAACAAGAGAGTGCCCACGTTTTGAGATGAGCTCGGAGATGGCGATACAGACCTTTTTTACGCCCGAAGGTCACGTTGCATCCCTCGTAGTTGCACATGAACAAGTCTGGGTGCCGCTAGGAAAAGACCAACGAGAGATTACATCAGCGGCGAGACAATAGACAGAACATGTGAAGGAAACGCACAATAGCCGTGTTATTGGATGAGACGCGCATGATACGACGGAGGGAAGGGCAAGGGGAGGAGTCAGAGGATAGGGATTCCAAGGGAAAAGTAGAGAACACCCGGGGGATGATGGAAATCATGGCAGATGCCCCTCCTTATAACGGATTTCACGTCTTCAGTGAATTGGTTGGCGGGAATTACTTTATATAGAGACAGTTGCCCGACGTAGGAATTTAGCGGGACAAGACAATCAGGATGAGGCAAGCAACTGTCTGTTATGGCTATAGGCTAGAGTCAATCGTCAGGAATAGCCTGATTAGTGGTTTCTGATGCTGTGCGGGTGGCCACCGAGTGGCTCGAGTGGCTATCACAATGACAAGGTTGCTATAGGTACACCGGGGATGGTCATAGCGCCAGAGGAAAGTATTCATCGAGTTCAAGTGCTGTTTGCCTTCGTATGGACAGCAGAGCTGGCAGAGTAGTATTATGATTGGTTCTCTGTCACAGAAGTCGACTGTAAGGCGCATATAAAAAAAGGCCTACAGGTTCTCTAATTACCTCGATGTTTTTATAGAAAATTAGCAAGTATGGGAAAACTCACGCGACGCAACATAACCTGTTTGAATCAAAATGTGCTGTAGAAAGAGGCATCAGATGCGGAGCGTGGGCGTATACTAGTACTAGCACTCGCGAGTGCTACGCCAGGGAGTATCAAGACGGTACCAGGGGGCCTTTTTGAATGGCACCACGCGTTATACGATGATTCTAGAAAAGGTGATTCAGAAGAGAAACCAAAGACCTCGGAATAAATCAATAGACCCGTTGAAACTTGCCATTGTGCTCTCTCCATTGTGAACTTGACGTGCACTGAGTGCATCGAAGAAAAATCTCTGGTCGGCACGCATCGGTCCGAATGCCGTCTCAGTTTCCCACGAAGTCTCGGCATTCAGCGCTGTCTTTGCCCATGACTATCTTGGTCCAGCTCTCCTTGGTCCAGCGACGACGAAGACAAAGAGAGACGACAAATCATACTCTTTTCCTACGTTTCTGTCCTACGCATCATCCAAACTGGACAAATTTGGCTAGCCGAGCATCAGCGTCAAGTTCAACCTTGCCTTGCAAGCTCGTACCCAACCCATATGAGCTCGGAACAGTTGCCGCAAGCAACAGAACTGAGAGAACTTGGTAAAAATCTCGCCTCAATACCGAACAAGTTAATTGAATCTCCGGTTTTAGCCTAGTATCACGGGATGATCTCGACCGTCGTTTCAACAAGAATTCATGGACAGATTCCTTCTAGTTCACTTACTACGAGGCGCGTTTAGGTACTCACCAGCTCTTGTTGGAAGGATGCCAAGGTGTTTTTTTGCTTGTAATACTTGGCTTGCACATGCCAGACTGTTTTAACGAAGTCGGACGTTTACAGCTTAAAGTCCATCATCATTTACAAGTTGCCCTGGTTGCAATCATGACAACGATGCTCAGGCCGCTTAGCACTAGATGCTGTGTTGCTGTTTCTAAACGTTCTCTTTAGTCCCCATCGACGGTCACAGGCCTTTCTCTTTGCCTCACTCTCGCAGTCTCGCAATGCAACTTGACCATGGTCGGCTATCGTAACATAACCTATGACGACACAGAAACCGATTTTCTCAAATATGTGGGATCGTGGACTAACAATGGATCATATAATGCTAGCAATGTTGGTGAGACCGGGACGTTATCTTCTACAAAGGACCCGACAGGCAACGTAACCTTCATTTTCCCTGGTGAGATCGCTACATACTCTGGCGAAAATGGCACCTACTCCTTCTCTCAGAGTCGGCTAACGCATTCTACTACTATGGCATTCGTCGGTGTTGTGGGGGGTTATACGCAATATGTATCGATTGCGATTTCGACAGCCCTAACTTTGAGCCCATTGACGCCCTCAATAGAACTGACGATGGTAAAAATCCTCCAGTGAGTATGAGCACCTATCCATTTGCATTATCGTTCTCATCACTTTGACAGGTCGTCTTGTACTCTAAAACCTTCGATACACCAGGAGTACATAAGGTTACCCTAACCAACCAAAAAGACACAAGATTCCCTGGCGGAAATTCGCAGTTAACAGTAGACAGATTTGTGATTCAGGTTGAAGATGACAGTGCTTCGGCATCAGAATCCTCGACAACATCTATAGCAACTTCTTCCATCTCTGCGACCTCATCAATCACCCCGGAGGCATCCCAGTCGTCCACAACCTCGTCCACTACCTCGAGACCGCCTATAGGTGCCATCGTCGGAGGAGTTCTGGGAGGCATCGCGGCTATCTCATTGTGTTTCATTATATGGTTTTTCATGCGACGTCGTCATCATACTCGGCACAGCACCCAGCCAGAACACAACAACACGAATACAAGTTTCTACACCAGTCCCTATCAATACTCCCCTTTCATTGTACCGCACACAAACACCCCCACCGCCTATACCGTGACGGACGTCACCTCTGACCGCACGTCACGGAAAACAAATAGGACTTCCGTAGTGGCTGGGGCATCAGTTTCGAATTCATCGTCGGGACGTACACACCCCTCTTCATCACGTATGGCCTCCAGTGAACGCCTTCCACGGCGAGAAATTGATGCGGGCAGAATAGATATCGATGATGATGGAGATGATCTTAGAACGCTCCCGCCTGGATACGAGGATATTTTCAGTAGTGGACATCTTAATGGTGAACAATCTGTCGCTAGAGGACCGAGCCGCAGGTTACCTACTAGACCTCAGCCCCAGAGGCCTTTGGAAATCTCACCTTCCGGAGCTTTAGGGCAACCTTCGTCGCAACCCACCAAGTTCTGATCTTTGTTGTTTTATCACGAACTTGTCCAGTTTGATGGGAACAACCTTTTGTTGGTTATGCTGGATTTCCTACTTCCATAATTTATGTTCTGAACTTCCAGAAAGCCGCTGTTTTCTATTGGTCCTCCAACACTCCGACTTCTATTTCACTGTTTGATCTAAAGTATGTACAGAACATAATGCTTACCGCTGGATGATAGCTTTGCAACCAACAGTTACGCTTCAATTACTACTACGCTGCTCTGCGAGTTGGTTGGTTGGTTTTCGCCCGTGTATGCCGAGGCATCTGATCAGTGTTTGAGAAAGCTATCCATATCGCGGGTACTACGACCTAAAATTGAATATGCTGGTACTGACGACACCGAATATAAGTTCTCTTATTCCGTCCTTCACCGTAGACGGTTGCTCTTTGCCTCACTCTCGCAGCCTCGCAAAGCAACTTCGCCATGGCCGGCTATCGTAACATAACCTATGACGACAGAGAAACCGATTTTCTCAAATATGTGGGAGCGTGGATTAACAATGGAGATTATAATGCTAGCAACGTTCCGGGTGATACTGGGACCTTTTCTTATACAAAGGACCCAGCAGGCAACGTAACCTTCATTTTCCCTGGTGAGATTGTTACACACTCTTGCGAAAATGGCACCTACTCCTTTTCTCAGAGTCGGCTAATGCGTTCTACTACTATGGCTTTGTTCGGTGCTGTGGGGGGTTATACGCAATATGTATCGATTGCGATTTCGACAGCCCTACTAGTAACTTTGAGCCCATTGACGCTGTCACCAATAGAACTGACGATGGTAAAAATCCTCCAGTGAGTGTGAGCACCTATCCATTTGCATTATCGTTCTCACCACTTTGGCAGGTCGTCTTGTACTCTAAAACCTTCGATACACCAGGAGTACATAAGATTATCTTAACCAACCAGAAAGACACGCGATTCCAGGGCGGAAATTCGCAGTTAGCAGTAGACAGATTTGTGATTCAAGCTGAAGATGACAGTGCTTCGGCATCAGTGTCCTCGACAACATCTATAGCTTCCTCCACCTCTGTGACCTCATCAATTACCCCGGAGGCATCCCAGTTGTCCACAACCTCGTCCACAACCTCTAAGTCGCCTATAGGTGCTATCGTCGGAGGAGTTCTGGGAGGCATCGCGGCTATCTTACTGTGCTTCATTGTACGGTTTTTCATGCGACGTCGTCATCATACCCAGCACAGCACCCAGCTAGAACACAGCAACGTGAATACAAGTTTGTATACTAGTCCCTTACCCTATCAATATTCCCCTCGCATTGTACCGCGCTCAAACACCCATACCCCCATCGCCTTTACCGTGATGGACGTCACCTCTGACCTCGCGTCACGGAAAACAAACAGGACTTCCGTAGCGACTGGGGCATCAGTTTCGAATTCATCGTCGGGACGTACACACCCCTCTTCATCACGTATGGCCTCCAGTGAACGCCTTCCACGGCGAGAAATTGATGCGGGCAGAATAGATATCGATGATGATGGAGATGATCTCAGAACGCTCCCGCCGGGGTACGAAGATATTTTCAGTGGTGGACGCCTTGATGATGAGCAATCTGTCGCTAGAGGACCGAGCCGCAGGTTGCCTACCAGACCTCAGCCTCAAGGGCCTTTGGAAGCCGCCGGAGCTTTGGGGCAACCTCCGCTGCAACCAACCAAGTTCTGATCTTTGTTGTCGGGTTAGACTTCATCACGAACTTGTCCAGTTTGACAGGGACAACCTTTTGTTAGTTATTCTAGATTTTCCACTTCTATAGTTTATATTTTGAACTTCCAGAAAGTTACTGTTTTTCTATCAGTGCTCTTACGCTCCAAATTCTATTTCGTTGTTCGATCTAGAGTATGTACAGAATATGATGCTTACCGCCGGATGATAGCTTTGCAAATAACAATTATGCTTCAATTAGTACTATGCTGCTTTGCGAGTTGGTTGCTAGCTTTTCGCCCGTGTAGTATGCCGAGACATCTGATCAATGTTTGGGAAAGCTGGTATCCGTATCACGGATATTCACTAGGTTATTAACGGTTAATAATTTTCTTGCGAAATAATGTGAATAACAGGTGAAAAAAGAAATTTTTAACAAGCTAATAACAAAGGGTCGGTTAAAAAATCCAAGACCACTCGTACATCCGGGCTCATTGGTGACGACACAGAGTATAAGTCACCATGGGGGAGAGCTACTTATACACGCTTCTCATGACTGAGATTCAAAGAGACAGACTCTGATGACCTACCCTTGGTAACTGAGACTCGGAAGGGGTGCAAGTGCAGAGGAAGGGTCGAAACTCTGCTGAGGGCGCCGGGATTTATTATAAGTAGAAAAGTTCGGCCCCCCCCTTTCTTCGGCGTTCCTTTTTGGGACCTTGTCTGGTACTACTCGTGATCGGTCCGGTCCGAGAACCCGGCGTTGAGTCACTTACACAACGACCGCGATGCGACATTCGCTCAACTAAGCTGATCTTCAGACCCTGCTATTCTGGCAACTATCTGACTATGAAAAACAGTGACACCCCGTTGCCATGTTTTCAACCTGCGAATCGTTGGCACTGGCATTAATCCATTCTTGACCATGACAGGCTTCAAAACATATCTTATGATGGCAGGCGCACCGATGTACTCGAATACAATGATCAGTGGCCCACTAGAGGGTTATATTATACAAGCCGCACTGGAGAAACTGGTATGCTGACTTCTGCAAGTAGGAGTACTCGTCACTTTCCCGGTAAGTCTCCACCAGTGTCCCATCCAGTGTAGGATCCTGACCGTAAAAAGCAGACCCAGCCAGTGCAATTTTTAACTACTGTGTTTGCCGTTGCTGTGGGGGAAAATATGCTATATGCATTGACTACAACTCCGCTGATCCTAGTAACTTCGAGTTCATCAATGCTGTGAATTCCTCGGATGATAGCAAAAGCCTGCAGGTGAGTACAAGTATATGCGCATCTGTTTCATTATCCTCACGCCATTGCTAGATCATTCTATTCCTCAAGAACTTCGATAAGCCAGGGATATACAACATCAACAACATTTCCCATTCGTTCCGGGCACGAATGTCTTGTAGGGCAATCCAAAATGTCCATTCCCCGTTTGGAATTCGTGGTCCGGTTTGCTAGCGCCTTCATTATTGTCTGGCTCTCCTTGGTTCAGCGACGACAAATACAAGGAGGCGCGATAAATATTCCCCTTTCCCTACGTCCCTGTCTTGCGCGTCGGCACGTCTATGCTGGTGTCGTTATTGTATCTTTACACCTCTACGATAGAGCCGAGAGACTCACCGAAGCCATGCGACTACGTAACCGTCGGATCAAGAAAAGGCTGAGCTGAAGCATTGATGTAATAGATGTATATGCATTTAAGCGCTCAGCACTCATTCATTTAGACGTCCGAAGAAATGTGTCCGGGCAAATTTTGGGCGGAATCGCACTCGCAGCGACTCCGACTCGTATCTCACTCGAGATAGTAATCGATTCTCATCTTCTACATAGGATTCGGGACGAGGCTAGTACCAGGGCACTTATCACGCTCCATCACATGCTCCACGGTTGTTAACAGCAGGGTTAGGATCGATTATGAACTCAAATATGACTCTACGATCGAAAGAACTGATTCCGCAGTGGACGGGGCTCTGAGGAGTCCGTAGCTATTGTGTTTGAGGACATAATCGACCCACAATGGGGTCACCTATCGCAGAACCGACTCCAAAGGCATCTGTGCAGTTGCGGTCGATTATGCCTACGATTATGCCCTCATAATTTATAAGAAACCTTCTAGGTAGCAGGCAAGCCGAGCCCACTTGTCTACAGCAAACTGTCAATACCGCTTCGCCACCGACCTATGCCACCTGCCAGTCATTTTTTGTGCTGAGGCCTCCACATTCTCACCGGCACTCAGGACCCTCTATTTCTTTATGTTCAAGCCACAAACTGACTCTACTGAAGGCCTTGGATAAATCTCAACGACAGTACGTTGTCCTCACTGCGAATTCGATGTTACAATCATTGAGAGTACTTTTTGCAGAAGTCGATGGCGAACAGCTCAAATCGGAGGCGCCCCCCATTCCACCGCCGTGTAACCACGCTAACTGCAGCGGGTGTTGGAAGCGCTACCCTCAGTCGCGTTTCCCTAACTGGAGCCCTTCCCAAGTCAAACGTAGCGGGATACTTGATGTCATTGAAAAATACAACCGCACCATTCCATGTACGATTCATCGCGTCGACGTCGATAACCGTGGCTATTTCACGGACCCGGGGAAGTATGAAATTACAGAGCAGACGAAGGACGCCCCCTGGGAGTTTCTCATTCAGCCCCACGTACGTGCTCTACTCTTGAGCGCATGCTTCAGCTAAATGTCTGCTCAGAGACCACCAATGTCCGCTCTCTTTTCGTTGAAAACATGTCAGGGCCGGTACTGCAAATGCTTGGTGCAGAGTACGCTCAGTTCCTCTCTATTCAATTACTTGACTGACCGGCGCATATTTTTAGCTACAATATAGAATCGTTCTTCTTTTCATCGTCACTATCATGGATACCATCTCGTTTTCAAGAAGAAGTTCAGCCAGGAAGGGGGGATCGTGAGTCCATCTCCGGTCTATACCCTGCTACACTTGCTCAGCGGCTAGGGCAGATATTACTTCCCCTGATTCGATTTAATTTTTAAGCGGTGCTTTTGAGAAGGCAAACGGGTAATCAATACCCAAACACCTTTGGTCCTGCGGTCCTGATCGTCTAGTAAGCATTCAACTACTAGCACCGTGCCGTTCCTTTGTTCATGTGTCTTTCCCAGGCAATGGCCGCGCCCTGGTACTCGATCTTCTTGCAGTTCATCTTATTCGAAATGTCGGAGGCAACACCCTCATATCGTACCATATCTCTGACCGCGAGGCAACGTCTGCCCCCTACCTTCAAGAACGGATGCACTACGCAGGTAAACTTCCGGACATTGAGTTTATCGTTCTTCGGCTCACAATTCCTTAGGTCAAAGTGTCTATTGGCAAAACATATTCCAGCGCTCTGCAGACCCTACCTTTGTTCTACTGATATTCATTTGGGTCGCCATATGTGCTTGGGACGAAGCCCTTGAGTCTTTATACGCACGCATCTGTTGGCTAGTACGTTGTCTCCACTTTAGTGTGCGACGGCGGTTCTCACCTTACATCAGGAAACTCATGCCTTAGATACTTTAGACATCTCTATCACGCACGAACTGCACGTTATACGGGCGCACTGTTTCCAATTTCCCTCTTTATTGGAAGACGTTAGAAAGGCTGTTCGCTTCATACTTGATACCCCGAATCCAGCGATGGACACTCTACCCCTAGAAGAAAAGCAATTTAGTCGGACTCTTCTGGAGAAGGAATGCCAAAATCTGCTTTCGGAAATACACCGACTAGAAATGAGTCGACGCATACAGGATCAGCGACCTAAGAATGCCTTGAACTCAGTAAGTAGTCGGTGTCTATTAGCATGCTTGCTCTTACTGATCGGACTTGTTGCCAGGTGTTCAGTACTACTGCTGTAAGGGACAGCACAGTGGTATGTCTGATCGTTTCGTCAGCTAGTCCGAGTAGCTTATTCCTTTGAAGATGAAACAAATAGCCTATCTTACTATGGCATTCCTGCCCTCTTTGTTCGTCGCTGTATGTGTTTTAGCTCATGCTTTCCGAAGTGCTACTGACCTAGCCCATCTCTGTTTTAAGCCATTTTTGGAATGAACGTTGGAGAGATTAGCCTCGGTACCAACGAGACTCTCCCACATTACTTTGCAATAGCTGCTGTCCTGACGTTGCTGACTGTATGGATCGTAATGACTTTCCAGAGCAAATACCTCTTTGACCCTGGATCCACATTTTGGATGTACCTTGTGTGGCCGTGGATGCTGTTCAAGCAAGTGTTTATGAAACGGGAGACTCAGAAGGAGAAAGAGGCTCCAATACCGCTGGGCAGGTTTGTATAATATCTTTCGGAACTGCCCTCCTCGTTTATAGATGCGACTATTATACATTTATCTGGACTAGAAACAGGGCAGATGTAAAAACCCAGAAAACAACAGTACAAGGCGAAGGTTTATAAGACAATTGACAAAAGAACACAAGGTGCGTAATACTTCGAAGAGGAATACAATATCCATGAATACTAACCCGATGGAATCTCAGGTGAAGGCAACATACGTCGAAGGTCCCAATGCACTTTAGGACCGCCTCTTCAAAAGACGAAATGCCGACGAATCGGAATCCGGGGACAGAACTGTCCATCGTGTTGATCGTAATATATCGTGTGCGGATTAAGTTCTGGAAAGGCCTATTGGTTGTGGAGGAACGCCATGTCGAGTCGTCTCAAAGGCGCGTCTTAGAATTGCAATGAAAGCTTCCCTACCGCACCTAGATTGAGGAATAACACCCTTTCCCGTAGCTTAGAAGAATACGTGAGGAAACCCCGGTCAAGACTCAAAATGCATGATGATCACAGCTGGGGGGCGACTATTTATGGATGGTCAAAATAAAATCAAAATCCGAGATGCCGATTTTGAGCGAAAATTTCTTTGGTATTTCCTTATTAGGCAACTTCCCGGATTTTGACTGAGGCAAAATCCGACATTTCGCACTTTGATTCTATTTTGACTCGTCCAAAATAGTCGCCGCCCAGCTGTGGATGGTAGAGAGTGATAGAGGCCACGTGGGCAACCGGGTGACGTCCGTGTTCCCTAACAACACCAACACCAACATCCCAGTTGTTCTTTAACACGCTGACACTCGGATCAACTAATGGTTATCAGGACCGGAACGATATACGCTTTACGAAGTATTGACTGGGATCGCCACTACTTACTGCATGCAAAGTCTTTTTTTGCGATGCGCTTCGGGAGAGGCCGGCGGTGCTTTAGAGCTTGTCAACATTGGAATGGCGTCGATTTTGTCCGTTGAAACAGCCCCGCCCAGCCGTATGCGATGAGAGTGCTGCTGGAGGTACTCAACGCCCGAATTCACACCGGGAGACGAGGAATAGCTATCGAAGGAGCCAAAGGGTTGAGATAGCACCACACCCGCTGCAAGCTTTATGTGTAGCGTAGCGCTGGGTTGGGTTTGGATCCTTGGTGCGTTCACGCTTTGATTTAGAGAAAACCCTCGGTTAACAAATGGATGGTTACATGACGATAGGCAAATCCTCTCTTTTTCAAAAACGCAAACGCTATCCGCGATGATTGCTTCCGCAAAAGAGAGCTGGCCGTACTCTGTCCAGTCGCGTCGCAGCGTTTCACCTCATTCGATACATCGGAGAAGCCTGCTCGTCTCATGGCTATCTAACGCTCATTCCTGCTTCAACAGATGTTCTTTCCCTACATCGGCTCAGGGGGCGAACGGAAGGAGGATTTTGGCTTGCCCTGTCCCCTAGAATGGCTTCGAACATCATGCATCATGGTGCTAGGCAGGTTATAACCTTTAGGTCCTTGGTGCGGTGAGACTTTGATTTGAGGACAAATCTTAATATTTAATGCAAACAGGATGTTAGCCTACGCCAAACCTGTTCCGCCCTCCTCCTGCACCCGTCCCTCGATTCGCTCACCGCCCTCCCAGCGTTGATATGTCTTTTTGACAATGACTTGCTCTCACCTAACCTGGGTGGATTGGTCTTGAGCACTCGTCTGTCAATGACGACCCTGTACTTGGAATCTAAACGCTCTTCCACCTGAATTAAAGTAATCCAGCGTACGTCATATATTTTGATAATTGACACTTTGGAATTCACGCACTTTACAGAGGCGGATAATTCCTAGAACCGGCTGTATTGTTCCTTTCGCACTCTGTTACCCATGGCGAAAGCCTTAAGGTGAACTTCTGTCGGAGATGATTGCCGTTCTCGAAATGATAGCTAAGGTTAACGGCAGACTACGCTCGGGATCGCAAAATCAGCCAGTAGCTCATTTTTGCAATGTTTTAGTTGTAAGTTCATTCCCGTCATGTCCATATCCTTCTCTAATACTTCTCTGAACTAGGGTTACGATACGAATCATACACCACTGTCGTTGTCGCCTACCTGCGACATCACTTTGTTTTCCCGCTCTTTGAAACAGGCCGTCCCTCCACAGTCGGCGCACATCTACCGATGCTTTGATACCGTCGTGTCTTCGGGATTTTTCAGTGAGTATACCATCAGTACTTTTGCCGGTACGGATTTTGTATCGATGCCTGGTGTAACGGCATTGGTGGATAGTGATTCAAATGAAACAAACTAATATACATTGGAGTCCAACTTCCCAGAAATGACGATCAGTCCTGATACCAAAGACGCGTATTCTCGTGTCCTCCTGCCACAATTGGCGTCTGAAAACGAAGTCGAGGCAAAGCCTTGATAAGGTCCACATACGTCGCTCCCTCTCCCAACACACCAGACCTCAGAGTCTTGATGAGCATGTTTGTGAAGACACCACCCCACGCCTCCGATGTATCCTTCTTCCTTACCCGCTTCGCTTTCGCAAGCTCGTCTCCCATACAAGCTGCTAGGATTACATGGGAATCCATGTCTGGGACCCAGTCCTCTGCGAAGACGGATCGATAACCAGGGAGGTCTCTGAGGGCATCTTCTGCAGCGAGGAGCATATTTTTGAGCGAGACATGCTCTAGCGGAGGAACAGTCCGCACTCGTGGACTCGATGTTCGAGTGATACTGCCCGCATGACAGCAATCTAGGATGAACGTGATTCGGTGTCCTTTTGTGCGGGAAATTTGTGCGAGAATGGTATTGAGCTCCCGGTCGGTGATATCAGGGATGAGCGCGCCACTACTGTCGATGGTCTTACGATCAACGGGACAAAGCGCCTCAATGAATTTTTGAGAGTGTTCATCCCCGTCGAAATCAGGATCTCCGTCCTCGTCTGACAACGGATAACGGGAGCCGTGTCCAGCAAAATATATGATGATAGGGTCGCCGTGTTCGATGTCGGGGTTCACGATGAGACTGAGAAGGAGAGATAGAATGTTAACACGGGATGGGATGGAGGACATGTCGGTGGGTGTGTTGTTGGCTGGACCTAAAAGCCTTTGGATTCGCTCCTTAGGAACGAGAAGGTCTTCGACAAGGTACTGCTCCATTGTCAAGGCGTCTGCCACACAACCGCGTAGTGGGTACGACGCATACCCGTCGATCCCCACGAGAACAGCCCAAATTCGATCAGGACTAAGGCACGGCTGTGGCTGCATTGCTGCTCATCAACAATTGAGGTCGATGGAAGTAAGTGTCTACCTACATCCAGTTTTGAGGAATTGACTATGCCATGCTCCTTTGCCAGTTGCGCGTCGAGCTCTTTGGGGGGTGGATGATTTGTTGCAGAGCTGATGATATCAACCTCCGAACAGAGCATAATGGTACTAGTCCAGACTTCAGAGATACGTGTAAATATGCGTGTTCGAATGAAGTTATTTGCACACTTCAAGTGGGTCCGCGTACACTTTAGAAAGAAGGTAAAGGTTGAGGACGGCTAGTATATACTATATAGTCGTGGTGTGAATGAGGTAAATATAACTCGTCACCTTCCTGCCTCGAGGCGCAGAAGATCACTTCACTAACTTGTAAGGTTGGGATCGGTTTCAGTGGTGATGTAAGTACTATTGATGCCTGGTTCTACAGCACTGCCAAGAATATGTGACTCATTCAACCAGTCGGACAATTCGTAGTAGACCTTGGATACGACGGGTCAGGTGGAAAAAGACAATAAGAGCACAGTTGATGGAATCCGGTCTATTCATACGCATGATGACGGGCACGCTTATCCGACGAAGGGTATTCTCGCAGCGAGTCAATACATTGCTTCATGTATGCTAAGTCATTGAACGAAACAGCCTTACCGCTCAAGAAAGCTTGGCTCTGAGAGTCTCGAACTCGTCCTTCGTGCTGCATCATCTCATCATCAGCCGAAAATCCATAAAATATATCTCCATATCCAAATATCTAACGGTGACGCGAAAAAGTTCTACGAACGACACGGCTTCCAGGAAGCCGGGATTCAGAAAGACTAATACAAAAAGATTGCTCCCCACGATGCATGGATTCTTGAAATCCGTTTATGGGTTTCCAAAGGATGTGCAACGACTAGTTAGGAAGGAGGGTAACAGAGGCAGAATTAGAGCCACACTGCCAAGTCGCGTTCACTGGTGCCTGATGATCCGGTTTAGAAAGGCCCCCCGGAGCAGAACAAATTGCACGTGTTGGTCGGTTGTCCTAAAGAAAGTTAGTCTGATTGTTTGTGCACAGCCGATGTCTGTATGTTGTAAAGCGTGACCAGGTGCGTTTTGGATAGCAAATAACACTATTTAAGGAGGAGCCTAGGATCAAGGAGGGAAGGAGAACTAGCCCCTCATCTCAGATCCTTGGAAGGAAGGAAGTTTTATTACCCGACGTTGCTCCTCAACAGAAGCGTGCCGGTGTCCGTACTACAAGTATCACAGATGTGAAATCAAGGCACTGCTTTTTCTGTTGTGTGTCGCGTGCTAATACCCCTCGTCGCTGGCAATAGCTTCCTCAGTTCAGGCGTAGTGATCACCATACTATTGCTCATCAGTATGGGATTATTTGTGATTACCGTCTGACTGTGTCGGAGATGGCCATTGCCTTGGACTCAGAACGGGCAGTTCAGAGGTTCAGGCCTAGACTCGAACCAGTCCCTTTGTAACTTGATGATAGTCGATCGAAGTCGTGACCAAAGGGACTGGTACAGAATCCGGCTTCCTAATAGAGTCAAAAAATTTCCCGCGTGCTTCTGGACTTTGAAAAAATACTTCACCACTTTGAAAACTATTCTGAAGATTTGAAGTGGCAGAATTGATAAAATATTAAAAATAAGATGACTACCGTTTTCCGAATTTTTATGAGTGATGTACACGCTGTTGAAAAAGCAAGTTACTCTTCGAGCCCCTGTCAGTTTCCTTTTATAGTTGTTCGTGGCCACTCATCTCAAGAACACTTTTCTCTTTCCTGGTCTTTCCTGAGTGCGACAAAGCAACAAGGATATACTGAATGATTGTTATGGACTCATGTAAGTGCATTTCTCAACCCCAAATTTCACTGGAGGACCAATAAACCTTCTATTACTGCTGGATATTGACTCGAGATGTTGCCAAGTTGCTATTGGGGCCGGCTACATAGGTAGAAAAGATTGTAAAATGTATAGCTTGAAAAAAATACTTACTTATATGCAAGAAATATTAAACCCGCGACTATGTACACCCCAGAGCTACCTTACAGCTCATCAGCGCGAAAGGTGACTATAAAAGGAAATCGACAGGGGGATTTTGCTCAATCGCCTTCTCTAGAGGCGTATACTTGTGCTTTGGAAATTATGAAAACGGTATGTATCTTATATATCATTTTCAGTTCAAAAAACGCTCACAATTTTCCAGAATAAAATTTCAAGTGGTTGAATTTTCGACTAAGTCGAGAAGCGCATGGGAAATATTTTGACTCTATTAGGAAGCCGGATTCTGTACCAGTCGCACATGGTTCGCCATGTCAGGGCTGTGGGCCTTATTGGGACCTTGTGCCGGTAACAACACCAACACCAACACCTTCCGCTTAGTACACTTGATCGACTGTCATCAAGTGTCTAGTTCAGGTCATTGGCGGCTCCTCATGCTATCCGTAATTGCGAAATGACAGGACATCGGTATAGATATGAACCGGACTGATCATGTCAACGCTGAAACCACCGTTACAGACCGTGATCTACTGTATAGAATTTTTTGGGCTTGTAAATTAGGGTCGACAATGCGACAATAATATGCTTACCTATGACGGAAAACTGGATTGATTGGCCATCTCCGCCGAATCCTGATACAGCTCAGGTAAATAGAAGTAAACTACTCCTACTGACCTCGATGGCTCGTTGTAAAAAGTAGTGACGTGGTAGCAACATTATCTACTAGTGGAAAAATCCGAAGCGATAGCGAATGTGCACATTCCCTCTAAATCCTGTCAAACTACCGTGATCCTGATCATCGCAGACCAGCTGCGCCTCGCTGACATCAACTGCAGATGATGTCGACCCGGGATAACGAGGGTCAAGAAATAAGGCTGTCACGCCGCAATGGCGTTACAGAGTGATAAATGCCGATGGAGGTTGCAAGGATGCGTGGAACAAGAGGAAATGAACTGAAGGCAAATCCGTGGCTCCTTGCCAAATGATATCACTCGAAGGATAAGGCAATTCCTTCAATGACGTGGACTCGTGCTATAGTCAAAATGGTGCTATGTTGTGGAAAGAGAGAGGACTGCCATGTAAGACATAGCTGAGACATTGAGATGAGAACATTGTTCAAAGTCAGTGACGAGTTTGAGCAGAAAGGGAGCGTCAGGGATGAAGAAATAGCGAGATATGAAGTCTTCGCGGTGGTGGTTGCTCGGGGAACCTTCACTCATGTCGAGAATGACTGGTGAACCAATAAGGTGTGGGTACCGTCTAACGTACCATCCTACTGGCAACTAGAAAAAGGCTTCAGTAGGTGTGCCACGAGCTGTTTTACGGTAGTGGTCGTGGTCGTAGCGGTATGACGAGTAAGTTTCCCACGGAGATCAAGCCGGACAACCTTGCCCAATAACCACGATCTTCGCTCTGCAATGTTTCGTCTGATACTCTCTTCGGTTCAGTGGCGAAATCGCAGCCTCTTGTCACGTTCAAAGATAGAAAATAACGGCATAAAGGTTCTCTTGTTACCTGTTTCTGTCATCTTTCCCTGGACAATGCCCGCACTGTGAGACGTAAAAGCGAAAGAATTCTCCAGAACCAGATAGTTCTGGGCCGGAAACAGCCACCGGGACGGTCCCACATAAGTGGTTTGACACCGTTGCAACCTACTGGCCCTCCAATGTCTACTTCTCATCCTGACGTCGAACGCCCGTTCACAGCACTCAATAAACGACAAATAAACGATGGCGTCTAAACCTGATGGTGACGCGCTAGTGGACGGTCCGGTAACACCGAAACAACAAACATCGTCGTTTCCAATGAGCCTAAACTCCGGTCCATCTCACTCAACCCCGACGACAGCCAGGAAAAAGAGAAGACCACAATCAGAAATTGATGCCGAAAAGAAGGTAAAGGAGGCAAAAAAGGAGAGAGACACGGCGTACAAGGCTTCGCTTGTTGCCTGGAAGGAGATTGCTAACTTCAGACTCCCAGAGAATATCTCTGTGCGTGCTCGTTATCTTTTTCTGGAACGGTGGCAGCTGACCGAACAATAACAGACAATTACAGACAATTACAAAGGGCGATGGTGAGCGCCATGTCGACGGTTAATGTCGACTGATTCATTACTTTCTAGCCAAGAAGCAATACAAGCTGAATGACCGCGACATGGGCACTCTCGAATTCGAGAGGAGAATTTCCAACAATGGAAACAATATGAATCTGTATTCAGTCAAAGTTCAAGGCTTATGCAGGAGAAAACAGGGCAAGCTACCTGACACAGTTCGTGATCATGAAGAGTTGTGAGCTATCACCGTTACATTACTTCGTTAAACGTCCCTCAGAATAGCTATTTTTTCAATAGCTTGAATGAAACTACAACCCACGGCTCGGAACTGTGACAAGACCAACTGCGACTGGTTTACAAGCGGACCTTGATAGAAATAAAACCCGGGCAGCCGAGTATCGCACAGAACTTGCAAAATGTTTGCGTTCATAGGTGTCGGATTTTGATATCACCCCGCAAGCATATACTCCGCCGCAGCTTGGCTCAGCCAAAGACACTCTCCCGCAGGATTTTGCGTACAGACCAACAACTCGGCGACTCACTGAGCTGGAAGCCATGAACCTGTTTCTTGTAAGTAGTATATAGCGAAACGGCTATGCAGTCTGCTCATAAATGTACAGCTTCGTCGATGCGAACTTTATGGTTTGGAAAGGAATCAGCCCGACGGTAATGACTGGAATCATCCAGATAGTGATGGCGGGGTCGGACCTATCCTGTATTCCGGAGATACCCTTGACTATAGAGCTGTTCAACAGAGAGCTATGGGCTGCCATGGTGGTTTCTCGGAACATAATAAAATGTAAGAAGGTGCTCATTTTGATATCGAAGTTGTTTGTTTGACCGTCGTCAGGATTTTCGAGAAAGCGAAGCCAGCAGTCACTGCCGTGCGGGCCAGTCAAGGGGATTACTCATATGATCTGTTTCCTAGGGAGATTCTGAAAAGATTCGCCATGAGCCCGAAGGACCTGAAGGAGAAGCCTTGGGCAAAGGATGTTCAAGATAGAAGCCTTATCGAGGTCTGGTGGCCTCCGTATGAAGTCATCACAGACGACTATGGTGCATCAGATCTGTACGCTCCTGGCTTTGACTGATTTTGGACGTTGATGTAAATATGAAGGTTGCAACAAGCTCATTCTTTCTTTTGCGCTGCACCTTTTCTTAATGCGAATCAGTAATAAAGTACTGAAAGACCAGTGGGATGCGGAGGACGTCATCGATCGGATCCCATGTGTCCTTCAGCCCCGACTCAGGAGTGGAATGCGCGACTAGACGTTGAGAGCAGTTCGAGCACGCGAGGACAGCGCTCATAAGGTGCTGACTAAGCTGCGAGACACTTCTTCCTCTCGCAACCAGCATCGCAACTCTACCAATGGCATTACCGCCAAACCTCGATATCATATGTGCCCTCACACTGCACAGGCCACGACCATCCCTATCTCTTTCGTACGCGGCATTCAAAAAACGTTCTTAAGACCCTTTTATCGGCGACATTCATGGACCTTCGCGACGATTTCAGGACAGAGCACGATTTATATTGCCACTGTCGTAAACAAATTAGCGATAGTATCTGGAAAACAGATTATCGGATGAACGAGGACACTGATGATATACTAGCAAATTTCGCGAAGCATCGCCCTGACGCGCCGAAGCGTTTGCCACTACATGATCCTATTACGATGCACTTTCCGGGTCCTTCGCTGTCTAGGGGCGGAAATAATGATAGACTGACCTTCTAAATCGAAGAGGACGAGGATATTGAACTTTCTGAAGGTAAAGGATGCACCGTTCCCATTCACGAACTATCGGCTCATTCAGCTCAAGTACTAGTCGATCTGATCTCTCTGAAGCAAACCCATTCCGATGACAATCACGGTGTCGCTACGTCCTCTCAGTCTCGTGCTTCCGAGCGGTACACAAGCTTGGGCGAGTCTCTCTTCAAAATTGGATTTTCCGATGTAAAGGTATACCCGTTTCATCTACCCCCGTCGTTTTCTCAGTTGTTTGCCTTTTAGCTTCCTAAACCAAAGCTAAAAGATTTTCGGGAGCTTGTTTCCACCAGAGATGTCCTGTACGTTGATAAAATGCACTCGCTTCCGTTCCTAGCGTGGGGCCACAGTCACCAGCGTATACCCATAGTCCGGCGACCTAGAGGGTTTGGAAAAACCACGTTCTTATCGATGTTCGCATATTTTCATGACTGCCATTCGGCCCACGAATTTGACCCCCTTTCCGCTGGTCGGCATGTACTATCGAAGGATTATGTCGGCCTTGTTCCCAATCTGGATCTGGTTTTGACGCTTGACCTCGGTCTTCTTCCGGTCCTCATCATTGACAATATGGAAATAGAGCTCACTCGGTTTCTCCACACGACGCTGGCTTTGTTCACCGACAAATACTGTGCAGAACTCAACGGAAGGACTCACAAATGCATGCCATTTTTCGATCCAGGATATTGTCTTCAGGATGTCGTGGTGTGTTGTTAAGCGCTACACAAGCCTGGCATATACTCAAAATCGTTCTTCCAGCACTTCGCGTGCCGCGCAGGCCAAACTGTTTGTCTGTGCATCGATAACTATACTGCTCCACTTCTCGCCCTACCTGAGACGCAGCGTACAGAGATTGCCGAAGCACTCGAACTGTCCCTCTTCCACACTATTGGTCCCTGTGTGATTAAGGGTTATATTCGAAAAGGATTTATCGTTGGGGAATGGGACGTCCCTTGCGAACCGGATGAGTGGGCAGCATCGGAATCTCGCAGCCCATATATGAATACTGGGCTCTTCCATGTCTGTGTGGACTTGACGCATTTCCCTCTGATGCAAGAGGCATTCGGCTTCGTTGACTCGGAAGTTCGAAAGATGGACGAAGCCGTGGGTCGTCTCCTGGGTGTGAAAGCAGCTGGCGACATAACAAACTATCTAAATGATCTGCAATATTTTGCTCGCCGCTTTTTGTACATGGGCGAGACGGAGAAGAGGGATGTATACGGCACCCACGAAGTTCTCGAGACCCTAGCGAACCGCAGCGGGAGAACCAGGTTCTAGATCAAGGCAGCGTGCTCAAGGATCATCGCGACATTCACTCGAACTATATCTCTTTTCTTTTCGCTAGCTGCGGCTCTTCATCGCATTACCCTTTGCTGTATGGAACAGCAGACGGCGAGGCGCATAAAATAGCTGAGCATCCGCCATTTGGCGAGACTGCTAGCACCGAGAGAGGTATTTAGCGTCATCAGATGCCTTGGTGTTTTTTCCGCTTCTTTCCATCTACACGGTCATGTTACGACAACGGCTACATTGATACCTATCGCCGCAGGCCACAATAATAACGATGTATACGATGCACAAGGGAGAGCTCTACGGACATACTTTATGATCAACGGAACAATGAACGAATACAGTGAGGTACAGAACACGATCAGGAAGAAAACACGCCCGTCCATACTTACTAGTAACTACGTGTGACGGCCTTATTCATCATCCCTCTCCTGCTGAATGTCAGAGCTATCCTGACGGATTTCACTTTCTGAGTCGACGCTAACGTCTCCCAGGGATTCTGCCGGGGCGCAATGACAGTATATGGTATCTCTACCCCGCTGGACCTTGGAGCCATCCTCGCGGGCACCACCTTCCCGGGAGTCTGCCACTGGAGTGAAATGTCCGTACTCGTTGTCTATGTCCCGCTCAGGAGCCTCGAGGTCGTGGCTCGTCGCGGAATTCGATTGGGAGCTCCGACTCCCTGGTGTACTATTCCGGAAGCGAAGTGAGCCTAATCTTACACTGCCCTGCCAAGAGCTGTCTGGACGAGTGCGACCTGCTGCGACAATCCCAACAAGGAGTGTCGGAGCAACTCCCTGTATGATGTCTATTAGATGCGAAGACAGGGAAAGAATGGAAGTTTACCCTTGCAACCACAGCTAGAGTGTCAAAGTAGATCAATGGAATGTCATTGCGAGCGAGGAAGGCTATGCACAAGATCAAGGATATCGAGTAAAGCGCTGATGACTCTACCAAGACCTCGAGGACATGATGGTAATCCCCGAGTCCTCCTGCTCGTGCAACGATGACAATGTGGTAGATGATGAGTGAGGTGCACCACAGCGTTGAAGCAAGCATGAAAGACGCGTAAATTACATATCTAAAGATGTGCCCAAATGCGTTGGTGTATCCTTTGTACGTACCAATGATTTTGAAGACTGCGCAAAAGTTTGATGATAAAATCAACAAAGTAAGAAATCGAGGTGATCGTACCAATTGGGGAAATGAGAAAAATGACAGGAAGCAGAATAGCAAGCCAGCGCCGTCCCCAGACCAACCAACAACGCTCTACACTTTGTAAGTTGTAGTAAAGTATCCGAGTGGAGTCAGACATACCATTGTGGAGTCTGCGAGGATGCTAATACAGATTGGCACCCACAGTACACCACGTATTTTGTCCATGGTCAACAAATAGAGTCGATTTTCGACCAGGTAACTGCTGGGAAGTATACCGTCGTCGCCACATGCAAATCAGCAATGAGCAGGTAATTTCGAGATCGCCATTGTACTATTGAAGTTAATATACATACCACACTATCGGTGACATTGTGCTGGTCATGAACAGCCGGTTAGCTGGTTGAACAATATTTTTACCGAAATTGAGGATGTCCAGCTCGGTACTGAAATGAGTAGCGGGGTGAAAATATTCGTGGGAGAAATTCCTGTAAAATATTCATACGGAAGTCGATGAGGATGGGACGCACTGACAGCTCGGTCACGCCCTTCAACATCGACCGCCACGACGTCAACCACCACCAACTACAGTCTCCCCCGGGTTATCAATGCAGCCTTTCTAATGAACTAATAGCTCATCAATATTGCCTCGCAGCGATGGTAGACCTTTGGAATGCTGGAGGCGCGTTTGACGTGGAGCCCGAGGGTAACTGGCATTTGGGTACTGGTGAGCTTGATACGGCCATCTCCAATGCAGAACCCATTGAATTCATCTTCTGTAGGGACAGATGGCATCGAGCAGCATTCGATGCTAGCAGTGGGACCGCCGGAACGTCCAAATCCATCCAAAACGTCTGCGGCTCCGTCGACTGAGACAACGACTGCCGCCCTCACTCCCAGAGCGGTGGGACGTACGAAGGGCTACCGCTGTTCATGATCGTCGCGAGCATCGGCAACCCTCAGCACTACTGTAGGGCATAACCCTCGGTTTGCTCGAAAGGTCGGATTCAGCTCGCATGTCGATACGAAAGCCCTGGGACCCTGCCTGATTGTCGGAATGGCCGTTTTCAAGACTATGGAAGAATCGCGGTCAAACGATTCACTTGGAACGTCTTTCCGTATTGTGCGTCGCGGCCAATCAAACGTCGACGGCGACGGCGACGCTTTGAGGATCCACACCCGCGCCGTTCTATGGGCCAGGACAGTCCGGATGTGGAGCCTTCCGTTCTCAACACTGCAATGGGCGTGGCAGAATCGTCGCTGTCATTTTATTCTCCTTCGAATAAGCCTTCAGATGTGTCCTACCATGTGTCAACCTTGTCGAAGTTCTCGATTAGCTTCCTGCGGAGATATGGTGAGTGAATCACCTATCTTCTCTGACCAGTGACTGTACTTGTCATTTCAGAGCTTGGCACGATGCGGCATCTCAAGAAGACACATATATGCGTAGTCTTCACAAGCTGGGTGCTGTACATGATTGGCGCACAGTTGGACATTGGAGAATATAATGTCTGGCTGGATAGAATATCGCCGACTAGCATCGTCTTAGGTGATAGGTCGAAGGTCCAGAAACTACTGTCTGAAGTTGCAAGCTAAGACCTGGAAGAAGGGGACGATTAACTGGTATGTCAGGACTTCGTTGCCCAAAGAATATACTAGTAACTCATACCTTCTAAATTGATTGGAAGACGATGAACGGGCGTGCGGCACTCTGACATGTCAAGAACGATGTAGATACATGATATACCTCTGATGCCTTTGTACTGAGCAATTCCGTGGCAGTACTCCAAGCATCGGCACCCGGCCGCCCACATTCAGCCTGCATCCAGACATTCAGAACGGCCAGTTGCTTTAGCTTGCACTTACCTGCGTCTTACTCGGACCATAGTCTCGGAGATGTTCCGCATGCTGCAAGCTGCCACACCACACATCCCCCAGCGAGGCCGATGCCCTTTTGAATGATCCGCCGTCCTTGCCGCTGTGGCTTCCCATTAGCCGGTGCAAGGATCCAAGGAAGGCGCCTGTTCGTCCATTTTTTCAGCACCCTGTACAATGAAGTCGATGTGGAGCCTTGCTAGGCAGCTTGCCCGTTGGTGGAGATCATCTTCAGTATCCGCGCAAGTTTTAAAGGTCCTAAGAATTTCCTCGTGTTCAGCGTCATCCCCGTAAGTCTACTCCACTGTGTTTAGGTCATCACGGTCGTCGCTGACACCACTCTGAGTTGGATGCAGTCCAATCATGTCGGATCCTCCTTCCTTATTGTCCTGTGACCGCTGGAGAGCTGCGAAAAAGGAGAACGTGGCGCGACACTGAGCCTGAGGCCGGCGCATCATTGAGGCGAGGGCGAAAGCGTCATAGCGTCCGTCAGCAAGGATCTGCCAACAATATCCTCTCTGCCAGGCTCTCCTGCCAACCAAGGCAGCTTCCAGTCATGTCACGGTTCACATCACGAGAGGATACAAAGACGCACCGGCTACTTTTCCAGGCTTCCCTCCGCCCACGATGTCCCTTCAAAGTACAAATATGTCCTTCGGTTGGTTCCAAGCTACTCCGATGATTCCAGCTCACAAACTGTTTGTAGTACGCCTTGGATCATCTGGGATGAAGGTGTCAAAGATTATCCTTGGCTGCACAGTATATGGGAGTTCCGATTGGTATAGTTGGGTGCAAGATGAAGAAGAGAGCATCAAGCAGATCAAGGCTGCGTACGTCATTGTCTACATCTTTTTCTAATACTCATCTTGCTCTTCACTAGTTACGATCTCGGAATCAACACCTTTGATACCGCAAATGTAACGATTTTGCTTGCCCTTTTCCCTAACCGACCTTTGCATATGTTAGATCTACTCTAACGGACAATCCGAAGTTGTGCTAGGGAAAGCCATCAAACAGCACGATTTGTTACGGGATAAGATTGTTGTAATGACGAAGGTTGGTAGGTTTTGCATCGTTTGCACACGAGGATGACATCTGTGCAGGTTTTCCACCCAGTAACACGATCCATGAACGAACGGATCCCAGGTCGAGCATCAGCGTTCGCCGATTACAACGGATATGTGAACCAGTATGGACTCAGTCGTAAGGTCCGGGCCTACTGTTACTCCAATTTATATGCTCATCGAAGACTTCAGCACATCTTCGATTCAGTCAAGAGGAGCCTGGACCGTCTGCAATTGGATTATGTCGACGTTCTTCACTGTCATGAGTTCGACTCCGAGACTCCGATCCATGAGACGGTGAGGAAATTTCACGTTCTATTACTCTCATAGACTGAACTCAAATTGTGTAGATGCAAGCTCTTCATGATGTAGTGACAGCTGGTTATGTTCGATATATCGGAATGTCGGCTTGTCGCGCTTGGCAATGTACATCAATTCTCTCTCTCACGGATGTTGTTATGTCCTGACATCATCTCTTCGCACACACAGTCCTTATCATGCAAAGTACTCTCTTCGAAGGACCTTTCTCAAGATTACTAACCATCTGCATTTGGAGATTACGCGCTCAACCATCACTTGACTCCATTCGTCGCGGTGGAAAATGACTACAATCTTCTCTATCGCGAGGACGAACATGAGTTGTTCCCTGCCTTGAAGGTTTGTTTAGCGTGCAGAATATAGTTCTAGCGGTATCTGACATTCACCGCAGCATTTCGGTGTCTCTTCTGTACCTTGGTCCACACTTGCTAGAGGTGCTGTCATCGTACCTCTGCATCAGCAGCTTATTACGCTTGTCGATGTCAGGTATGTGCAACTTATGCACGCCCTGTGGTTTACTCACTCGCACCACAGAACTAACGAAAGTCGTGCAAAGTGGCGCAATATGATTATCTCGAGGTAACTTATACCTTTATTTGGGTATCAGCGTCTTGATACCTCTTCTCACACATAGGGTAGAAGAGATTGCTAACCGGAGAAATATCACCATGACGCAAGTCGCCGTTGCATGGACCCTTAGTCGAGAAGGTATAGTCAAATGAAGGTGTTGTATCCAATAATCTACTGATGTCCGTGACTCAGGTGTCTGTGCCCTGGTCATCAACGTATCGTCCACTGACAAACTTTTGGACGCTGTTGGTACGTTCGTGTTATTCGCTTCTATTTTCCGGTAATGACGTGTTTGATAGGCGGTTTGAATGTGGCGCTCACTCCCGACGAAATACAGTATCTAGAAGAACCGTATAGTCCTCAAAAGCTTCATTGTTGAAGAAGAAAAAAGTCGGGTACATATACTGTTTCGTATGTCACGAGGGACGGTGACGACCAATCCTCCATGTTGGATACATTCATAGACTGAATTTTTGAATCGCTTGTCGTTGAGAAGCATCACAGAGCGGGACCTTCCTCATGCCCGCTGTAATTACTCCAAAGAACATGATACAAGTACCACCAACACCAACACCATGTGCCCATCACTGGGCCTCAGTATACAGCAGCTTTCCCAATTCAAACTGCCGCGGTTGCCTTCAACACACAAATCAACCAACAATACAGCGCAAACAATCATCTCTTTTGAACTGACAGACGTAGTACCCACCGAAGTACTTAGACAAACCATCGGGCACTTCCTCTAACACCTTTTGAACGACTCCGAATGCCGACATCACCCCAGCTCGTCAGCAAATCGCTCGCATGGGAATTCATTCGTGTATTCTGCGCCGACATACGCGTGTTTACGCCCTCCCACCTCAACTATGCCATCGGCGGTCTCCTGCAACTAGACACCGCAGCCTTCCGGCCGACTGACTCGTCGTTCGTGCCGTTGGATTTCTCTCGGTCCATTTCCTTCGTCCCCGAAGTCGACCCCTATAGCTCCAATTCCGTAACGCACCCGGTGTTCAGAGATATCCACGATCTCATGCCGGTGCTTCGACAATATCTTCCCTAGTGCCAGATGGATATCGATGAATTACCACAACCGATGGTATATTGACTCTAAACTCGCGAGGCTCTAGCTACCAGCGTGGTACATACAAGAACGTCTACAGAAGAACGGAAAGATGGACGTTATTCCAGAGTTCGGCTTCCCAGGAGTGAAGAAATTGACAATCCGGAAGGGAAGTACTTGTTCGACAGCCAAATCATACATGCGTGCTACAATCCATTTCTCTGCTGACGAACCAATGAATGACATTTGTTTCATGAATTGCTTGGACTGAAATGCTAACTCAGCACGACTCGGTGATCTTCCTAGATTCATGTTAAGTGCATGACACACGACGATACGGTTTATCGATGAACTACGAGCCGCTTGAAGGCGCACACGGCAAATGACAGTTGGACTCGACTGATCTGCATCGACGAAAACGTTTCTGATGATGCGACAGAAACAGAGAAGAAAAGGAGATAATCGTCATGTCCGACTCGAAATCTTCCGCGTGAGAACTCTTTCGTTGTCATGATCAGTTGCCAATCGCATCAGCGCTGTAGGGGATCTTTCCTTCAAGAATACGTCTTTGGATCATTTCTTGACAGCAGCAATGTTCGTTCAGTTGCTCGACTGTTAAGGGGAGATGGTTGTAGAATATGGAAACGACCAAAGATTTAGGATGTATCTGTACAGTCCCACCAATACAGCTGTATCCGCCTGAAGGATGAAGTATAAGGACACAATCTTGCCGAAGTACAAATTTTGCCTACCTGGCCACGACTACAACCGCGTCTTATAGCTATAACCACACGTCTTCTTCATTCCAAGAACCGGCAAAGTTGAGCCCTGATCTGCCTTAGGATAGGGAACACGCGGCGAAACCCAGAAATGGGAGATTCCAGCTACAGGGAAGAATGTTGGCAGGCGAGGATTAAAAACTAACGTCACCGGTGTCGACATTGGGATATTCGAAGGGTTTGAGATCCATAGATATCCATGGGTCACTCATTTGTAGCTTGGCCCGCCGCAGAAGATGTGCCCCATAAATATACGAAGCTTCAAATATATTGCGCGGATGCCCATCACGATGTGGGTGGTGGTGGGCGTAAGGAAGAAGAGGCAAACGATGGCTTAAGTATTGTCGGGCCATCGCGCGTATTCCGTCCTAATGGGCAAGTCGAATCATGGCACTGTTCAGCACTCAGATGTCTTCTTCGTCCAGCGCTGCCGATGTGCTACAGAGCGCAGGCAGGAACGACGATTCCTTTTGCAGTGATATTCTGGGCGTCAGGACTGAGGTGACAGCGGCAACAATCATCGTTGAATCCCTTTTACGCAAACATCAGCACCAAGGCAATGTTCGAAAAAAATCTACTCACCCTTTCGCCGTTCGTAAGACCATCTCATTCCCGTCCTCAACCACCCATAGGATATCTAGGTATATCGACCCGCCAGCGATGCCAAAAGTTTGCACTAGAGCGCTCTGTATGGCCTGACGCAAGGAGAGTGCATCGGCTGCCTTCGGAGATACTGAGAATCGCATATAATGGTAATCGGTATTCATCAGGCTCTGATGTACGTCGTGGTAAGAGATCAAGAATCGTTCTTTACATAAGCCCTCGTCGCTCACTGCCAAACCCAAACCACAGAGACTGGCCATGGTGCATTTTTAATAGCTTAAAATGGGACCTTAAATGGTTTCAATTTCAGCTTCAGTTTTTATGCCCTTGCTTTGCGCTGTAAAACGAAAAGGTACCTTAAGTCCATTGTTCTACAGCCTGGACACAAGTTTCTTATACCGTTTGACTGATGGGCTTTTCAGGGCCGAGAAAGGCATCGCTAAATCAAAACCATTTAAGCTTTCGGTTTTTTACTAAGTAAAATGTACTGGTCTCTGCTGTGCAAGAAACTTTCTAGGTGGCGCGGCTATCCTTGCGGCGGTATATTCCTCGAGGTCAGTCGCTAGCTAGTGCGTATTCCGTTAGTGAACTCGAACTGAACTTAATTACTGTCTTTTGAGATAGAGGTTCGCATAGAGACCATCACTGTGCCTGTCCTTGCCGCATCAGATATCACCCACCGTAAACATTGCGGTATGATGTATGCATTTGTCGCGATGAGATTCTATTGGCAGAGAATCCCAGCAAGGTGTTTCCTGCCCTTACAACTCGATGTGTAGTATGTATTCCACCTATCTGGTAGGTTTCATACAGACGTTCCTGTGTGCTAACAATACGGGTCATTAGCACTAACACTTGGATGCCCTAAAAATATGTTTCTCGGTATACTCGAACACTCGGCGCTGATGAAGATAATTGATATCAAGAGTCTAAGAATAACTCATGTTTGTGCCCTTACCCGGAGCGCTGAGGGTGATCTTCCTCGGTGTGCGGATCGCCTTTTTAATGATTCGACGGTTTCTTGCTGTGCCACGAAATGATATATAATGAGGGGTGTGTTATGTGTCATTTTCCTGGATCGTCTACGTTCACACTGCGCGCGTACTTCAAGTTCCTTCATGGCCGCTGCCGTTCCACCAGACGTTACCATCGATAACGCTATCATATTTCAAGAACTCGATATTTCATTAAACGCAACAATACTCTACTCTCTATTATGCGGTGTGGATATTCATTCATCCACTGGCAGATACAGGTGTCTCATCATTTCTGCGCCTAGGCTTATACACCGGAATTCTTGCCGTCACGTTGTGGAATATCTGTAGGGGGAATACTTCTTTCTACTGCCTTATACAAGCTGAAGTAAAATGGTACAGCTACTGTGAAGTCTCAACACATCGGGCGAGCCATGGTCATCATTATACTCCTCCTACATATTACTACAATCATTGACCTGGCCATTACCTGGTCAGAAATCCACTCTGTATTTGTTGACCATGGAGAGAATCTATGGTCGAAATTTGTGGTTTATATCAGTCCCGACGCTGTGTTATCAAATGGTGCGGGTACTGTGGCTGCCATCTGTAGCATCCTTGCAGACTCCACAATGGTATGTCTGACTCAACTCGGATACTTTACTACAGCTTATAAACTGTAGATCTGGCGTTGTTGGCTGGTCTGGGGACGGCGGTGGCTGGCTGTTCTGCTTCCTGTTGTTTTTCTCATTTCCGGAACTGGTACGATCGATCTTTTACTTTGTTGATCTATCCTTCAAGCCTTTGCCCAGTTTTCAAAATCATTGGTACATACAATACCAACCCGTTCGCGCCCGCTTTTGGATATGTAATTTATGCATCCTTCATGCTTGCTTCAACGTTGTGGTGCACCTCACTCATTATCTACCGTGTTGTCACTGTTGCGCAAGCTGGAGGTGGACTCAAGGATTACCGTCATGTCCTCGAGGTCTTGGTAGAGTCTTCAGCTCTTTGGTCGATGTCCTTGATCTTGTACATAGCCTTCCTTGCTCGCAATGACATTTCATCGATCTACTTTGGCACTCTAGCAGCATTTGCAAGGGTAAACTCGCATTCTTTCCCTGTCTCTTCACATCTAATAGACATCATACAGGGAGTTGCTCCAACAATCCTTGTTGGGCGCGTCGCAGCAGGACACGCTCGCCCAGACGACTCTTGGCAGGGTAGTGTCATACCAGGCTCACTTCGCTTCAGGGTGCATTCTGGAAGTCAGGGTGGCCAACCGAATTCCATGACGAGCCACGACCTTGAGGTTCCTGAGCTGGAGATAGACAAGGAGTACGGCCATTCCACTCTGGCGGAAGGTGGTGCCTCCGAGGTTCAGCGGGGCCTGGGAGACGTCAGCGTCGACTCCTCAGGTAGTCACTATATCCGTCAGGATAGCTCTGACATTCAGCCGGAGAGGGATGATGAATACGGCTATCACACGTAGTATGAACAAGCGTGGTTTCTTCTTGATCGTGTTCCGTACCTAACTTTGTTCGCTCGTTGTTCCGTTGATCTTAAAGTATACCCATAGCGCTCTCCCTTGTGCGATCGATCTTCTTTACCTTTACTTCTAAAGTGCCGAATTCACTTGAAGGTCAAGGACTCGGTGTCATGGTTAGCGTAAAATCCCTACATTGTCTACAAGCACTCTTGTATTAGCCACGCCTCCACCAGCGAATATTATGGGTATTAGTTTCATTATATAGCGTTTCAAATACAACGATCTAACATAAATCCCCCCGTCAGATTTCTGTCAGTCCATTTCCTTATGGTTCCAATTCCGTAATGCGCCCGGTGTTCAAAGATATCCACGATCTCATTCCGGTGCTTCGACAATCCTTCCCTAGTGCCAGATGGATATTGACTCTAAACTTGCGAGACTCTAGTTACCGGAGCAAATAACCAAGCGGAATTCGGGTGCACACACAGCACGCAGTACACGCAAGAGCGTCTACAGAAGAACGGAAAGATGGACGGTATTCCATAGTTCGACTTCCCAGGAGTGAAGTAGTTGACGAACCGGGGAGGGAAGTACTTGTTCGACAGCCAAATCATACATGCGTGCTACAATGCACGTCTCTGCTGACGAACCAATGAACGACATTTGCTTCATAAATTGCTTGGACTGAAATGCTAACTCAGCACAACCCGGTGGTCTTCCTAGATTCATGTTAAGTGCATGACACACGACGATACGGCACATCGATGTAGTGTTGTGAAAGGCCGGGCTTCAAGCCTTAAGCCCGGCCCAGCCCAGCCTGACCCAGCCCTGAAAAGCCCGGCCTGCTAGTAAGGCTTGCTCAAGGCTCGGGCTGAGGCTTTGCTTAAGGAAAGCCTTAAGCCCTAGGCCGAAGCCTTGGGCTTGAGAGGTGGTTAATATTCATTCTTAAAGTCAATTCTCATGAATGTAACACACCTCAATATTATCTGATAGTTTCATTTACCATGCTTTCACAATAGAACTTATCTAAATGCAAGATGTCGTTGATTGAGAGTGGTTATGATGTCATCGCGACATGTTTTCTTCAGTGACAAGTCCAATTAAACGAAAATGGCTTTGTAGATGCTCAGTGTGATTCAATACATAGTATATTAGACTCGCAAAGTGATATCTGAATGGATACCAACATATAATGACTCCAATGAGCCGATATATATTTTGAGTCAGAAGCCCGGGCTTGAGCCTGAGCCCGGCCTGAGCCTTGTAAGGCTTGGGCTCAAGGCTCAGGCTCACGAATGTACTGAGCCTGAGCCTGCTCAAGCCCGGCCTGAGCCTCAAAAGCCCGGCCCAGCCCGGCCTTTCACAACACTACATCGATGAACGAAGAGCCGCTTGAAGTCGCACATTGCGAATGTCAATTGGACTCGACTGATCTACATCGACGAACACGTTTCTGATTGGATGAAAGGTCCGAAAACGTAACATGGTGCAAAATAACCGCAGAAAGGTTGTATAGCAGATTATGCGACAGAAATGGAGAAGAAAAAGATACTTGATATTGTCATGTCCAACTTGAAATCTTCCGCGTGAGAACTCTTTTCGTTGTTACGATCAGTTGTTAGTTGCGTCAGTGCTGTGGAGGATCTCTTCTTCAAGAGTACCTCTTTGCATCACTTCTTGACGGCAGCAGTGTTCGTTCAGTTGCTCGACCATTGAGGCGAGATAGTTGTTGAATGTGGAAACGACCAAAGGTTTAGGATGTATCTATACAGTCGCACCAATACAACTACGTATCGGTGAATCCGCCTGAAGGACAAGGTATAAGGACATGATCACACGCCAAAGTACAAATTTTGCCTACCTGGGCTACGACCGCTCAACTGCGTTTGATAGCTAAAACCACACGTCTTCTTCATTCCAAGAATCGGCGTGCCCTATGGATATACGAAGCTTCAAATATATGGCGCGGATAGCCATCATGATGTGGGTGGTGGTGGGCGCAAAGAAGAACAAGTAAACGATGGACTGAGCATTGTCGGGCCACCGCACGTATCCGTCCTGATATTATGGGCAAGTCGAATCATGACACTGTTCGGCCGTCAGAGGTCTTCTTCGTATAGTGCTGCCGATGTGCTACAGAGCGCAGGCAGGAACGAGGATTCCTTTTGCAGTGATATTCTGGGCGTCAGGACTGAGGTGACAGCGGCAACAATCATCGCTGAATCCCTTTTAAACCAACATCAGCTCAAGGACAATGCTCAAAAAAACTACTCACCCTTTCGCCGTTCGTAAGACCATCTCATTCCCGTCCTCAACCACCCATAGGATATCTAGGTATATCGACCCGCCAGCGACGCCAAAAGTTTGCACTAGAGCGCTCTGTATGGCCTGACGCAAGGAGAGTGCATCGGCTGCCTTCGGAGATACTGAGAATCGCATATAATGGTAATCGGTATTCATCAGGCTCTGATGTACGTCGTGGTAAGAGATCAAGAATCGTTCTTTACATAAGCCCTCGTCGCTTTGCTTCATTCGCTCATCAAACACAAAACAAATATCCTATAGAATATTTGAAAGGACCTATCTTACACCAAGCAACCAGGAAACTTTCTAGGTGGAACGGCTAGACTGGGCGGCGATATATTTCTCGAGGTCAGTCGCTAGCTAGTGCGTTTTCCTGACGAACTCAAGCTCAACTTGATTTAGTATCATTGGAGATAGAAGTTCGCAAGAGGATTCCTACGGCATAGAGATCATCACTATGCGGCTCTATGCCTGACCTTGCTGCATCAAATTTCACCGCGAGACCCACGACTAAATCTTCCAGTATGATGTGTGCATTGTCGCGACGACATTCTATCAGAGTTCCAGCACGCCGAAGTATGATCTGGTGGACTTCATAGAGATGTCCCTGTATTTGCTAACAAATACTACGGGCCATTGGTACTAACACTAGGATGCCTCATGAATCTAGGAAGATCGCCCAGTCGTGCTGAGTTAGCATTTCAGTCCAAACAATTCATGAAACAAATGTCGTTCATTGGTTCGTCAGCAGAGAAGTGCATTGTAGCATGTATGATTTGGCTGTTGAACAAGCACTTCCCTCCCCGGATCGTCAACTTCTTCACTTCTGGGAAGCCGAACTCTGGAATAACGTCCATCTTTCCGTTCTTCTGTGGACGCTCTTGTGTGTACCACGTGCTGTGCGTGCACACGAATTCCGCTCAGTTACTTGCTCCGGTAGCTAGAGCCTCGTGAGTTTAGAGTCAATGTACCACCAGTTGTGGTAATTCATCGATATCCATCTGGCACTAGGGAAGAATTGTCGAGGCAACGGCATGAGATCGTGGATATCTTTGAACACCGGGTGCGTTACGGAATTGAAGCTATAGGGGTCGACTTCGGGGAGGAAGGAAATGGACCGAGAGAAATCTAACGGCATGAACGACGAGCCAGTCGACCGGAAGGCTACGGTGTTAGTTGTAGGAGACGGCCGATGACATGGTTGAGGTGGGAGGGCGTAAAGACGTGTATGTCGGCGCAGAATACACGAATGAGTTCCCATGCGAACGATTTGCTGACGAGCTGGGGTGATGTCGGCATTCGGAGTCGTTGAAAAGGTGCGAGAGGAAGTGCCCATGCTTCCCCGGTGGTTTGGGTAAGTACTTCGGTGGGCACTACGTCTGTCAGTTCAATAGAGATGATTGTTTGCACTGTATTATTGGTTGATTTGTGTGTTGAAGGCGACCGCGGTAGTTTTGATGGGAAAGCTGCTGTATACTGAGGCCCAGTGCTGGGCACATGGTGTCGGTGTTGATGGTACTTGTATCGTGTTCTTTGGAGTAATTACAGCGGGCATGAGGAAGGTCCCGCTCTGTGATGCTTCTCAACGACAACCGTATCCAGAATTCAGTAGATGAATATGGAGGATTTCGAGTCGTCACCATCCCTCGTGACATACGAGAAAGTATATTCAACAATGAAGCTTCTGAGGAATATACGGTTCTTCTAGATACTGTATTTCGTCGGGAGTAAGCGCCACATTCAAACCGCCTATCGAACACACCATTACCGGAGAATAGAAGCGAATAACACGAACGTACCAACGGCGTCCAAAAGGTTATCAATGGATGATACGTTGATGATCAAGGCACAGACACCTGAGTCACAGACATCAGTAGATTATTGGATACAACACCTTCATTTGACTATACCTTCTCGACTAAGGGACCACGCAACGGCGACTTGCGTCATGGTGATATTTCTCCGGTTAGCAATCTCTTCTACCCTATGTGTGAGAAGAGGTGTCAAGACGCTGATACCCAAATAGAGGTATAAATTACCTCGAGATAATCATATTGCGCCACATTGCACGTCTTCCGTCAGTTCTGTCGTGCGAGTGAGTAAACGATGGGGCGTGCATAAGTTGCACATACCTGACACCGACAAGTGTAATAGGCTGCTGATGCAGAGGTAGGATGACAGCACCTCTAGCAAGTGGGGACCAAGGTACAGCAGAGACACCGAAATGCTGCGGTGAATGTCAGATACCGCTAGTACTATATTCTGCACGCTAAACAAACCTTCAAGGCAGGGAACAACTCATGTTCGTCCTCGCGATAGAGAAGATTGTAGTCATTTTCCACCGCGACGAATGGAGTCAAGTGATGGTTGAGCGCGTAATCTCCAAATGCAGATTGTTAGTAATCTTGAGATGGCTTCTTTGAAGAGAGTACTTTGCATGATGAGAACTGTATGTGCGAAGAGATGATGTCAGGACATAACAACATCGTGAGAGAGAGAATCGGTGTACATTGCCAAGCGCGACAAGTCGACATTCCGATATATCGAACATAACCAGCTGTCACTACATCATGAAGAGCTTGCATCTACACAATTTAAGTTCAGTCTATGAGAGTAATGGAACGCGAAATTTCCTCACCGTCTCATGGATCGGGGTCTCGGAGTCGAACTCATGACAGTGAAGAACGTCGACATAATCCAATTGCAGACGGTCCAGGCTCCTCTTGACCGAATCGAAAATGTGCTGAAGTCTTCGATGAGCATATAAACTGTAGTAACAATAGGCTCGGACCTTGCGACTGAGTCCATACTGGTTCACATATCCGTTGTAATCGGCGAACGCTGATGCTCGACCTGGGATCCGTTCGTTCATGGATCGTGTTACTGGGTGGAAAACCTGCACAGATGTCATCCTCGTGTGCAAACGATGCAAAACCTACCAACCTTCGTCATTACAACAATCTTATCCCGTAACAAATCGTGCTGTTTGATGGCTTTCCCTAGCACAACTTCGGATTGTCCGTTAGAGTAGATCTAACATATGCAAAGGTCGGTTAGGGAAAAGGGCAAGCAAAATCGTTACATTTGCGGTATCAAAGGTGTTGATTCCGAGATCGTAACTAGTGAAGAGCAAGATGAGTATTAGAAAAAGATGTAGACAATGACGTACGCAGCCTTGATCTGCTTGATGCTCTCTTCTTCATCTTGCACCCAACTATACCAATCGGAACTCCCATATACTGTGCAGCCAAGGATAATCTTTGACACCTTCATCCCAGATGATCCAAGGCGTACTACAAACAGTTTGTGAGCTGGAATCATCGGAGTAGCTTGGAACCAACCGAAGGACATATTTGTACTTTGAAGGGACATCGTGGGCGGAGGGAAGCCTGGAAAAGTAGCCGGTGCGTCTTTGTATCCTCTCGTGATGTGAACCGTGACATGACTAGAAGCTGCCTTGGTTGGCAGGAGAGCCTGGCAGAGAGGATATTGTTGGCAGATCCTTGCTGACGGACGCTATGACGCTTTCGCCCTCGCCTCAATGATGCGCCGGCCTCAGGCTCAGTGTCGCGCCACGTTCTCCTTTTTCGCAGCTCTCCAGCGGTGACAGGACAATAAGGAAGGAGGATCCGATATGATTGGACTGCATCCAACCCAGAGTGGTGTCAGCGACGACCGTGATGACCTAAACACAGTGGAGTAGACTTACGGGGATGACGCGGAACACGAGGAAATTCTTAGGACCTTTAAAACTTGCGCGGATACTGAAGATAATCTCCACCGACGGGCAAGCTGCCTAGCAAGGCTCCACATCGACTTCATTGTACAGGGTGCTGAAAAAATGGACGAACAGGCGCCTTCCTTGGATCCTTGCACCGGCTAATGGCAAGCCACAGCGGCAAGGACGGCGGGTCATTCAAAAGGGCATCGGCCTCGCTGGGGGATGTGTGGTGTGGCAACTTGCAGCATGCGGAACATCTCCGAGACTATGGTCCGAGTAAGACGCAGGTAAGTGCAAGCTAAAGCGACTGGCCGTTCTGAATGTCTGGATGCAGGCTGAGTGTGGGCGGCCGGGTGCCGATGCTTGGAGTACTGCCGCGGAATTGTTCAGCACAGAGGCATCAGAGGTATATCATGTACCTATATCGTTCTTGACATGTCAGAGTGCCGCACGCCTGTTCATCAATTTAGAAGGTATGAGTTACTAGTATATTCTTTGGGCAACGAAGTCCTGACATACCAGCTAATCGTCCCCTTCTTCCAGGTCTTAGCTTGCAACTTCAGACAGTAGTTTCTGGACCTTCGACCTATCACCTAAGACGATGCTAGTCGGCGATATTCTATCCAGCCAGACATTATATTCTCCAATGTCCAACTGTGCGCCAACCATGTACGGGACCCAGCTTGTGAAGACTACGCATATATGTGTCTTCTTGAGATGCCGCATCGTGCCAAGCTCTGAAATGACAAGTACAGTCACTGGTCAGAGAAGATAGGTGATTCACTCACCATATCTCCACAGGAAGCTAATCCAGAACTTCGACAAGGTTGACACATGGTAGGACACATCTGAAGGCTTATTCGAAGGAGAATAAAATGACGACGACGATTCTGCCACGCCCATTGCAGTGTTGAGAACGGAAGGCTCCACATCCGGACTGTCCTGGCCCATGGAACGGCGCGCGTGTAGATCCTCAAAGCGTCGCCGTCGCCGTCGACGTTTGATTGGCTGCGACGCACAATACGGAAAGACGTTCCAAGTGAATCGTTCGACCGCGATTCTTCCATAGTCTTGAAAACGGCCATTCCGACAACCAAGAAGGGTTCCTGGGCTTTCCTATCGACATGCGAGCTGAATCCGACGTTCTGAGCAAACCGAGGAATATGCTCTACAGTAGTGCTGAGGGTTGCCGATGCTCACGACCATCATGAACGGTGGTAGCCCTTCGTACGTCCCGCCGCTTTGGGAGTGAGGGCGGCAGTCGTCGTCTCAGTCGACGGAGCCGCAGACATTTTGGATGGGTTTGGACGACCCGGCGGTCCCTCCCACTGCTAGCATCGAATGCTGCTTGATGCCATCTGTCCCTACAGAAGATGAATTCAATGGGTTCTGCATTGGAGATGGCCGTATCAAGCTCACCAGTACCCAAATGCCAGTTACCCTCGGGCTCCACGCCAAACGCGCCTCCAGCACTCCAAAGGTCTACCATCGCTGCGAGGCAATATTGATGAGCTATTAGTTCATTAGAAAAAGCTGCATTGATAACCCGGGGGAGACTGTCGTCGGTGGTGGTTGACGTCGTGGTGGTCGACGTTGAAGGGCGTGACCGAGCTGTCAGTGCGTCCCATCCTCATCGACTTCCGTATGAATATTTTACAGGAATTTCTCCCACGGATATTTTCACCCGCTACTCATTTCAGTACCGAGCTGGACATCCTCAATTTCAGTAAAAATATTATTCAACCAACCAACCGGATGTTCATGACCAGCATAATGTCACCGATAGTGTGGTATATTACCTTCAATAGTACAATGGCGATCTCGAAATTACCTGCTCATTGCTGATTTGCATGTGGCGACGACGGTATACTTCCCAGCAGTTCCTGGTCGGAAATCGACTCTATATTTGTTTACCATGGACAAAATCTATGGACAAAATATGTGGCGCTACATTAGTCTTGGCACTGTGACATCTACAATGGTATGTCTGACTCCACTCGGATACTTTACTACAACTTTCAAACTGTAGATTTGGCGTTGTTGGCTGGTCTGGGGACGGCGGTGGCTTGCTATTCTGCTTCCTGTCATTTTTCTCATTTCCGCAATTGGTACGATCACCTCGATTTCTTACTTTGTTGATTTTATCCTCAAACTTTTGCGCAGTCTTCAAAATCATTGGTACATACAAAGGATACACCAACGCATTTGGGCACGTCTTTAGATATGTAATTTACGCGTCTTTCATGCTTGCTTCAACGTTGTGGTGCACCCCACTCATCATCTACCGCATTGTCACCGTTGCGCGAGCAGGAGGTGGACTCAGGAATTACCATCATGTCCTCGAGATCTTGGTAGAGTCATCAGCACTTTACTCGATATCCTTGATCTTGTGCATAGCCTTCCTCGCTCGCAATGACATCTCATTGATCTACTTTGACATTCTAGCTGCGGCTGCAAGGGTAAACTCCCATTCTTTCCCTGTCTTCGCATCTAATAGACTTCATACAGGGGATTGCTCGGACACTCCTTGTTGGACGTGTCGCAGCCGGTCACGCTCGTCCAGACAGCTCTTGGCAGGGTAGTGTCATATCAGGCTCGCTTCGCTTCAAGGTGCAGTCTCAAAGTCGGAGCTCTCAGCCAAATTCCATGACCAGCCAAGACCTCAAAGCTCCTGACCAGGAGATAGACAAGGAGTACGGCCACTTCGCTCCAGTGGCGGACTCTCAGGAAGGTGGTGCCTGCGAGGATGGCTCCGAGGTTCAAACGTTCAACGCCTGGGAGACGTTAGCGTCGACTCAGGAAGTCACGATATCTGTCAGGATAGCTCTGGCATTCAGCAGGAGAAGGATGTGGAATACGGCCATCACACGTAGTTGTATGAACGGGCGTGTTTTCTTCTTGATTGTGTTCAGTACATAACTTTGTTCGCTCATTGTTCCGTTGATCATAAATTATACCCAGTGCTCTCCCTTGTGTATCGTGCACGTCGTTATTATTGTGACCTGTGGCGATAAGTTTCAATTGATCCGTTGTCGTAGCATGACCGATCGGTCATCACTACCTTGACTTCCAAAATGTTGAATTCGCCTGAAGGTCAAGGACTCGGCGTCATGGTTAGCGTAAGATCCCTACACCAACTACTTGTACTGGAAATACCCCCACCAACGAATATTATGTGTACTAGTTTCATTATATAGCGTTTCAAATACAGTGATCTAACATAAATCCCCGGAGCCCAGAACAGAAAAACCCGAGCGCGCTACCACTGTATCCACTCGCCATACATATTCGGTCGCTCGCCTCGTATGTAAGATTCAAACGTCCTTTTGAGCACAGCTGACCAGTCCAGATCGCGCTTGTCGTCCACTACCCTGTCCGGTATCCTCTCTTCGTCAGTAGCGTTCCGGGCGATCTGCTCGCCTGCTGCGAAGCGCTGGCCAAGGTCTGGGAAATTCCGTGATAGATCAAATGGCTTCCACCTAGACGAGATGAGGGTGGGTGTGTGTGAAAGGACAAGGAAGACGTACCAGAAATTGTGGAAATGATACGAGTATGCGCCTTTGAAGAATCCATTGAAGCCTAACGCTTGTGGCGCAGCGCTACTTTGTATTGGCGTATCAAAGAAGTCTGCGAATCTAGGAAGCAGGCTCGCATCAATGAGAAGAAAGCGAGCGAAAGTTGCACACTCACTCTGTGAAATATGGCTGTGGAGGACGATCTCGTTGATAGTACTCGGTATTTAGCCACGCCGAATCGAAAAGGGCGTCCGGCAATCGCAACAGTAACCCTTCCAGGTGGGCATCAGCCGTATACCTGGATATACTCATAGGATGGAAGTCCAGCCCATTCTTCATCGCCGTCCGGAAGAGAAACGTGCCTAGCGCAGATCCCTTGGTCATCCTAAGCACCGCCGTGTTGTACTTCTCCAGGCGGGACCACCGATACGCGAACGCCCCTGTCCAACCCCAGAGTTCCTCCCAATCGCGAAGAAAGATCGTATCCGCATCGAGATAAATTCCACCAAACCGGTGGCACAGCACAAACCGCGCCATATCCGAGAGGATGACAGACAATCGGTCATACGAGCTTGACGACTTGGACCCAGCACGGTTGACCATGTCCTCTTCCTCCGTGGCCGCGGTGGATGTACCATTCGATGATGTCGCCTCGACAGGAACGCTTATAACGTAACCGCCAGAGTTGAACAATGCATCCTTGAGTACACGCCATTCATCTTTCAGCTCTGGTATACCATCGAGCTGCTCCGTCGTATTCCACAGCTTGAATTTGATGACATCTTTGAAACGGGGGTGAAGGAAAGGGGAGGCCCATGGGCTGAGCTTTAGCCCTTCGAACATGTCCCGCACGGCATTGGGGTTGGGTACGGATGCAGCGGGGCCAGGGTTGATCCATAGCCAGAACTGGGGGCGGCACACACCCTCGTCCAACTGTTTGTCGCGCAGATGTATGCCAGTATTCTGGGTAAACAGGAACGAGAGAAGCGCGAGATATGGTTTATCAGTAAAGGGGCCAGTCCAGAACATATGAAAGAGTCGGGGATTTTCAGGGTCGCATTTAGCAGAGGAAGCTCGGTGGGTGAGTGATTCGGGTAGGGTAACTTGTGGTTCCCACTCGGCGTCCGGTTTCTTTTGGAGACCAGCGTTGGGGTCCTCTTTTGATGACGCGACTGGAGGTGGTCGAAATATTGGATGAGGGGTAATGGCATCTTCGTCGTCGTCGTTTGTCAGGTTTTCGGTGTCGTGGGCGTCGTCTTCGACATATATGTATTTCCAGTCGTCCATCTCTCCTCGTCTAACTCGTTCCCCGTTGTCTAGCCCGGCTCCGAGACGCAGCACTTCGAGACAATCACGTACATACTGAACGAGCGGTCGTTAGAAGGGGTTGGCAACGGGATATGTCTTCGCACCTTTCCTGTAGAAAAGTCGCAGTGCTTCATGAGAATGTCAAGGTCTGCGACGCTGCCTGGAACGGGACGTGGCGGGTAGGCGATGTCCAGAAGCGAACTCTGTATGTCAAGGTATATTCGTTTTGGACCGACACCAATAGTATCGGTGTCTGCCCTTGTCGTGACCACCGTTGGCGGCGGCCTATATCGTGAAGGACGTATAGTTCGTTGCTGAGCAGGCAGCGCAGGATTTGGTGGTGATGACTTGAATCCTATTTGCTTCGGTACTGCAATAGCCTAAGTCAAAGACAGAAATTGAGCCCAGGGGCCACGTACTGCTCTGCCGTGAAGGATAATGACCGCTCGCAATCTCCCAGCTCCATATCCGCTTCAGATCGTCCCTCTGGAATACCAGCGTCGGCGGGTCCGATTGCGGCCGGTACGGCTCGACCCAAGGGTCCGTCCTCCCGAATGTCTTCTTCAACGACATCACGGTCACGACCATTGCTGCACACGCGACGCATATAAGCAGGAATCCCCGCCTGCGGCTCAGCCGCGAGGCACCGAATTGTTGCAGACGAGCAGAGTCAGGGACATATATACGCAGACGACGGCCTGGAATGCCTGGTATCGGAAGGTAAACCTTCCTCGTCCACGAGCCTTGGAAACGACGTCCTTTTTGTGAGTATGTAGGCAAGCCGACGTTGGGCATAACGTCAAGACCCGTTGAGATGCGCTGTAGGGCGTCGTCGACGACGTGGACGGAATCAGAAAATGGTAAAGTTAATCCTTCCGTATGGACGTGTATGGATGCTGACACATCATCCGCCTCACCCAAACATGGGAATGGCCGCCTCAGGCTCCGCAGTGAGAACGAGTAACGACACCAAGCCCTATGTAGATACTGATGATCTGACTCCTTGCGTTCGTCGTACATCAATCGTACAGTACCTAAAAATGTGCAAGTAGAGCTCCAGGAAAAACCCTTGGTATATCATCAATCTGTGATACAAAATCTTCTATTCGTCTATGCTTGTTTTCGTTGCAACCCTTTAGGCAACTCTTTCACAAATGGCAGGAAATCACGACCTTGCATATAAGGTCGCAAGACCTCTGGAATGACAAGGCCCTTTTGAGATGGATTAGAAAATGAAAAAGCAAGAAAGATCCACAGCTCACCTCGGGAGTCTGATGATTCTCGACGAGACAGCAAAGTGCTCGTTCCGTCGCGCAAAGTGTGCCGTTCAACATGTGCACATACACCTTCCTCGTCTGTTCCTTCGTCTTGAGCCCACACCGAACTTCTAATCGCCGGCTCTCTGAAAAAAAAAGCGATCAGTCAAGATCTCCAAGAATAGGAAGTGCCCACATACGGTAGTCAGTACAATTCGAGCACGAAACGAGCTCCTTATACGCTCTCTGGAATGGGAACCACGCTTCCAAATCAAATTTCTGCGCAGCCGCAAGGTTCAACGCGCCCGAAACAATGGCTACGACCCTGTACCTCAATCCCAAGCTCTGGTAAAACTCCTCGCTGTTCGCGATCATGTGGTCGAACATTTCCCAGCTCTTCGTCGGGTCCGTGATAACGAACTGTTCCACCTTTTCGAACTGGTGCACGCGGAAGATGCCCCACATGTCGCGACCAGCAGACCCTGCTTCTTTTCGGAAACACGTCGAGTAGCCCGCGTACTTGATGGGAAGCTGCGTGTCGGGGCTCTCGAACCACTCTTCCGAGTGATAGGCTGAGATCGGTTGTTCTGAGGTGGCAATAAGGTATTTCTCGTCGTCTGAAGCGATAACCTGCACATAATGGTGAGATCGTGACTTTCTCGACGGCGCTGAACGTACCTTGTATAATTCTTCGTCGAATTGGTCTAACTGGGCAGTCTTGGCCATTTGGTCTTTGTTCATCATGAAAGGGGGCTGAATTTTCTTGTATTGCCTCTTTCGAAGGAAGTCGAGGCCGTATGCTATGAGCGCCTGGTTCAAGTCGATGCCGTCGTTTGTTAGGAAGTAGCCACGGTGGCCAGCAATTTTTGCACCTAGATATGAATTAGTGGTACGTGTCAGAATCAAGAACATTTACATACCGCGATCGAGGTCCATGGCATCTAGTCGAAGTAAAACTTCGTGATGGGGCATGATATCGGTCCTCACAGGCGGTTCCTCGCCTTCATCAGCGCGATGCCATGTTCGTAGTGTAACATTGTCATCCTAAGAAGGATAATCAGCAATAATCGGAGCGTTTAGAGAGAGCACACACTTCGGTTTGGCTGACGGGAACAGTCTTTCCAACAATGTTCCCAACCGTGCTTGCCTTCTGTCGCATCTTGATCTCAAACTCCTTCGTCTCTGCCTTCTTGGCGACAACAAGCCCATCTAGCTCTTTCTTCCGAGCAACAAGTTCATCTGCTGGTTCTTTTGCCTGAACAAGGATGTAAGATGTCGTCAAGATTTTATCGCGCGAGACTAGCCTTTTTCTTTGCTGAAATTTCTTTCTGTACTGCATTGACTTGTTTGCTGAGACCATTCGCCTCAAAGTCCACTGTAATTGGTAGTCAGTTATACTGTCTCTGTGAACCAAAAACAACATACTTTTCACCCAGTCCGTGTACATCTGAATTACCTCGTCTACCAGTTCTACGGACTCCCCTCTTTTCCGCTGCGACTCCCGGATCTCCTCTGCATTTCCTCCTTTGTTATCGATGAAATTGAGTAGATCGAGCGTCATAGTGTGGTATCCCTGTCCGTTTGGATAAAATGAAAACCGCCCAGGTCACTGCAATAGGTCAAAAATTAATGATCCCTTTTCTGACTCGATCGACAAGGCCATCGATATGCCGCTTAGATAAGCTAGATAAGATCAACTATAAATGGCACGTGTGCCGCAAACAATGTCAAATTAAAATTGCAGATTCATCTGGACCACTGTCGCGAGCGTTTCTTGCACGTTTCACCCCGTCACCTCTTATCATGTTTGGCCTCATACGGAGAATATCACAGTCAGTAATTCCCCGACCAGATAGGCCATGGGACGACGACGGTGAGTTTTTTCAACAGCCCTCATGTTTGGCGCGTATTGACCCCCGACGCGTCCACAGCTACGTCGAATGCCCCCAAAACTGGCCGAAAACGACGATTCAGCACCACAGATGGAGACGCTGAAGATGATCTAACCAACAATAAGAAGATCAGGGGTGATTCACCTGCCATTCCAATCGAGACGCCTCTTGTCGATAAAGAGGTCAAGGCAGTGACAAAAGGTGTGAAAGAGGTTGAGCTGGAGGATAAGGAAGCCGCACCGGAGAGCGTTCCTTTGCCTGATGAAGAGCCGGGCGAGCTAGATGAAGGAGCGAGCACAGATTCTATCGCGTCCACCCCACCTGCGGAGGAGCCTGACGCGGCGCCTGAAGATCCGCTAGTCGCAGCGGATGACACCCCTGTTGACGCTGACAAGGTCGTGGAGAAGGTCACGGAGGTCGCGAAACACGCTGCGGAGAAGCAGAAGGCAGACGTTTCCGGTGATAGTGTGAAGGCGGAGTCAGTGGTGGAAGAGAAGGCAGATGACGCAGCCGATACGGATTCTTCAAGAGACATTCTGGAACTACCAAGGCAAGCCGACGCTTAGCACGACAGTCCACAACGCACGGCTTTTGTCCATGCCACTCGTTGGATTAACATTATTTTTTTCCCCATCTCCCTCCAATCTCCCTCAGCTGTATATATTCCCACTGTATCTTTTACCTGTACATTTGTTTCATGTCTATCTTTCTACATCTTCTTGCTTGCTTTCCATATCTTGTTTCTGCCCTACTTGTGCACTCTTTGCTAAACATGTGTAATTCATGCAGAGCTTAACGTGTATCATTGTGACACCGGCAGGAGGAAATCACGACGCGGAACGGAGGGAGAAAGTCGAGGGAGCAGGCCGTCTATATCGAAGGAGCTGGTGAGTACTGTTTTGATCTTTCGACCATGAGTTTCCCATGCCCGATGCTAATGGTGTTTCAATCATAGCTTGAACTAACATTGCCAGAACACTATCAGTTCGCCAGCTTTACTTTGGCACTGTGTTCCATTGCTGGTATGAATTAGCGCCAGGCACCTTTGCCGGCAAGTGCGGGGACGTGCAATTCTCTCTGCCGTAGCTTTGTACCCTGACTCGGGATCGCCGCTTATACTGGACCTACAACAGCCTCGTGTTCTCCATCAGGCCCACCCTTACTCCTTCGGTTTGGCTCCCGATCACCAACGCGGTTAAACACTGACCCAATTCTGCTGCAATGAACTCGAGAGTGGATCCTGCTGGACCCATATCGTTCAAGTCCATAGTCATACCAGCAAGGTCAATGGAGCTTAATCTGGAGCTTGAAAGTAATCGACTCGGGAAAGCAGCCTAACATCACTTTACCGGCCCCCCGATTATGTCTTTCATGTGTTACGGACTCGCTTCTAGAGGTCACCTTGCAGCAACCTGTTTGTGTTCGATTATTGTGCTGGTTCGACCACGGGTTATTTAAGCCTGCTTCTAACGCATCCGCGCAGCATATAATCTCCTGCACGTCTCCTCGCTCGCGCTATCCTCGACGGTGGGTCATGTCCTCCCTCTTCTCTTTCGTCTGGCCCTCCTCCTCCTCGAAGGACGACCATGAAGAGGACCACACAAGGTCCTCGACCTCGAGCGCACATCATACTCCCAATCGTTTGTATTGGAGTAACAGTAGTACGCTGCACATAAATACCTCTATGGTCAGCGCGCCATTACCGAAGACATCTCCGGTATCCCTCAACGGTTTTGATGGCCAATTGCAGCCGCGAAAGAGCCAACCCTCCACCGTTGCTTGGTTGAGCACAACAGATTCTAATGGCGAGCAGATAGTCACCAACCTGCCTATCATACCGCCTCCCGCAGTACCGAAATCCCAGCTAGGAGGTGGACATCTTCACCCTATCAGTAGGGCTGCATCGTCTCCAGCTACATCCCCGTCTTATTCATCCCCGTCTCCATCCTCCTCCTCCCTTTCCTCCTCTTCCTCCCCTTCGTCTTCATCCAGTACGAAACTGGTTCCCCCGAGGTTGCAGATGAATCGAGCCTTGAATCACAGCACTCAGTCTCTTCGTCTTGACTCCACGGCATTCGATAGATACGGCAAAAAGCAACTGTCGCCTATCGCTGAGCAAGACTATTTCTCTCCCGAGTCGCTGCGGAGGAGTGTTCCCCTACCCTCCATCTCCGCCGAACTAACACCGGTGTCCCCATCTACAAATCAAAGTCACAACACAAACGGTTCGGATATTACCCGTGAGTACTGTTCGCTGGCTTTTAATTTCCCAGTACTGATACAATACACAAGGCCCTTCGCCTGTATATTCGAGTCCATTCATCCTGCGTCCTCTCAATAGGACCGGATCTCAGTCATCCTCTCGTACCCACATTTCCAATCTCACAACGCAGTCTGAGACGCCGCCGAGCATTCCTCCCTTAGACCTGCGCCCACCATTCCCGGGACCTCATCCCAGTCATGACGGAGACGGACCAGCGCTACGGCCGAAGAAGTCATTGAATTTCATACACATGCCAACGATTGGCAGCGAGGAAGAAGGTCCCTCAGGGAGCGAGTATGGTGGAGAAAGTGATATAGCCTCCCTCCATGCGGACAGTTTCGTCACAGCGAGCGATTCATTGCACGAGCGCAGCTCCTTTTATGATGCCGTTCCCTTTGCGGATCGTGACTCCAAACCCGAGGTCCCAACTCCCACGACGTCAGATCGCTCCGCCTCCCGCCCCGCCTCGAGTGGCGACCCACCTCGGCCGCGCTCCCCTCCATCGGCTTCTGAATCCTTCATCCACCGCCACTGGGACGGCTTCGCCTCCTTATACGCCGGCCCCGTCTCCTTCGAAACCAAACCCAGCCCCCTATCCCTCACACCCGCCTGCTGGGCGTTCTGGCTTGGCTTCCTCTTCCCCCTCCTCTGGCTGGTGGGCGGGTGGCATTTTACCAACTTTGGTGAGCAGCCCCCCAAGTTCACGTTTTGCGAGTTTTACTTCAACGTTGGGTATTGGAAGGTCGTGTACTTTTGCCACGGGAGGAGACGGGAGAAGAAGAAGAAGGGCAAGGAGTGCGTGCTGCCGCAGTGGTTGGAGAAGAGCGAGCAGTCGAACGAGATGGCGAGGATGAATGATGCAAGTAGGTCGACGAGAAGGGGGTTCCTGTTTGGGTACCCGTTCGTTCCGAGACCTACGGTGCCGAGCGGACGACGGCAAGGTACGTTTCGGCAGTGTCGAGGTATGGGGATGAAGATGTTCTCGAAGTTTAACTGGTTCTTCGATCACTTCTATGGCATCAGGTTGAGTGAGGTCAAGGGGAGGAAAGAGACCGGCCGGAGGATGATTGATCCCTGGATTCAGCGGTGCAGGTATGCGTTTTGCTATATTGTCATTTTATTCTTCGCTGGACTGCTTGCTGGTGCTATATATCTCCTCGTCGTAAACACAAAGGGACTTCTATAGCACTTTGTGTAACAAGAATATGCAATCCGATGCAAATAATATGCACATAAATACATTAAATAACGCCCAGTTGTCAGAATAGAAACCACAGTGCATGGATTGGTACTGTCCTCTTTGAGCGAAACTGGGGGTCCGTTTGGGCGCACCGCCCATCGTTGTGGTGGGATTCAAGGTGAGAGAGAATTAAAGTGATGTCGAGTTGGAGCCTCTTCTAGGGTACAATATACGATAGGATAACGGTCAATACGTCAACAAACAGGAATGGGGAACAGGGGCAACCTCTACAATTTTGGGCCCCAAGCTCTAAACCAGTTCGAATAGTAAATGTATTGACGCAGTGCTGTTCAAGGGTGTTGCAGAGATATTGAGATAGGTGACCATTTGATCTATATTTCAGAACTGCGGTCCAACTATTTCGCATATACCGATATCAAGGTCGAACTCCACATTGTATACTGGAATTGTTTCGCTGACGAATGATGACCACAATTTTCGAACTTCTTCGGCTACAGGGCCGATAGCAAAAAGCGACTTGGAATGTTCCCACCAATAAGGCCACCACCCTGATTGTTCCCAGCCTAGTATAGCACTGATTTCACCGTTATGGATGAGGATGTTACGGGGCGCAAGATCAGAATGCGTGAAAAGGGTTTGTGAGGAGGGAGAATGGGAGTGTGCTGCGTTCAGCAGATCGCAATGAATGCTAGAGGCGACAGGTTCGTTGAGCTTCTCAGCAGTTGAGAGTAGATGGTCGTAGAAAGACTGTAAACTAGGGAAAGGTCCATATGCTTGGGAGGTATCTAGTTTGTAATCCCAGCAGTGATGATTTCCTACAGGGACGACGTATCCGTCAGGAGATCCATCTAACAGAAAGAGGTCATTGTTATTCACATAAAATTGTAGTAGACATTGGTCTTGCCTGGGCGAATTCCTCTCAGTTGACTGATATAGTTGCGCATATGCCCTTGTATCTTGTCTCTCTCGTTCGAACTTAGATCTGGCCAGGCTTGGTCCCAAGTGCGACCCGGCATGTACTCCATGATCACCCAACACATTTGGCGACCGTCCTTCTGAACGGTGCGATCGACCCAGATGTGAAGCAGGCGAGGAATCGGGAGTGAGGCCAAGCGAGAAACCAAGGCCATGGTATCTGCTTCAACGATGGATGTTCGCTTGAGAAGGGACCTAGGACCTATTCGAACAACCCTGGATCCATAATGCCAGCCGTTGTATTGTGGTTAGTGGTAGAGAATACGGCCTGCGAAGATACGAAACTTGACATAGTACGTGGATGCCCATGTTCGAGGGGGCTGAGTAGCATCCATGGCAGATTAAGCACAAATTTCAGTGTAGCTGTCCCTCAGTGGACCTCAAAACGGATATCGCGTTGATTTCGAGACCGATTCCGTGGTGTTAGAGCTGTTAGTTTTGTTTTGACAGCCCGAGACGGTCTACGAGTAGTAGGTGCCTATGTGCAAAATATGTGTGCTGCACTCCTCAATCTTGCCCTATATAAATTTGACGAGATTGATGAAAGGAGAGTCTGAAATGATGGCGGTGAGTGCCAAAAGGGGATTCCCGCGTGCGGCAGGCGCCGTGAACTATCCGGCAACCACAGTAAGAATGCCGGTTCCCTTCCTTCCTTCAAACGACCATGACCAGAATCTGTACCCATCACTTTCTGAATTGTGTCCATGACTGTAAGTCTCTAAATATGTCCTTAACATGGAGCTTAAACGCAGCCAGAAATCAATCCGATATGTGGATGGGAGACTACCAAAGTAGATATCGGTCACCATGATATCCGTACGCAGAGGCTGCGAGTTTCTGAGACGTGGATCCAAGACGGTTTTTGATTGCTTCAGTACACAACTCTTTGAAGCCGATGGTCGGTCCGTCAATATCATTTCGGGACTTCGATGTCGACATAATGGGTATGAATCTTATGTATTTTCCGAGGGGAGGTTCAAGCCCGGCGAGATCAGAAGCTGTTCTATTATGTGGTCCATGTGCGTATATATCAAGTCGTATTTCTCCGAACTTCACTCAATCATCTTGTCCACATAGAAGTAGGAGCAGCATCTGCCTGGTGACCTGTCGTAACTTCTTGTCGGACCGGCCATCATCTTGAAGGCGTCTCGTGAATCAGCGTACCGCGCCGTCATCGCAGACGTATAAAGAAAGACATAGCCGACGATTGTCCGTGACCATGCTCTTCCCAATAGCCGCTATCCTCTTGTTCGCGGTTGTGTCTATACAGGCCTCGCGACATGTCGAGCCCTTCACTGCCACCCTGTTTGGCCCACCGGCCGACTATATAGTTCCGCGCACACTCTATGCACGAACTCTTCGTCTTGCGGATGATAGTAATGTAATCCTGGCCACATGGGAAAACTATTCGCCAGAGCCTCCCCTAGTTCACTTTCCCGTATATCGCTCTACAGATCTTGGGCAAACGTGGACGCACATATCCAACATCACGGATGATGTAAATGGCTGGGGGTTGCGCTACCAGCCGTTTTTGTATGAAATGACGGAGAATATCGGGACGTTCCAGGCAGGAGACTATCTCATCCTAGAAACATTGTAACTGACCCTTTGGGCAGGCTGGCACCATTCTCTGTGCTGGTAACTCGATCCCGACGAACCTGAGCAACACTCAAATCGACCTCTACGCAAGCACTGACAAGGGATATACTTGGAAGTTCATCGTGCGTTCTCTGACACCGTCTTCACTATGTTAGCTCAATGATTTTATAGAGCCATATCGCTGCCGGTGGCGAAGCGCTGCCTGACAATGGTCTCACGCCCGTTTGGGAGCCCTTCATTCTGACATACAACCATCAAATCGTTGTATATTATTCTGATCAAAGAGATCCTGACCATGGACAGAAACTTGTGTATGTACCGTCTCTGATTTCCCCGAATTCCGACTAAATTGATGGATTGTCAGGCACCAAGTGTCCTCTGACTTGATCAATTGGGGGGAAGTCGTAGATGATACCGCATATGACACGTACGAATGGCGCCCTGGCATGCCGACGATAGCCAAACTCCCGAACGGCCAGTTCATCTTCACTTACGAGTTTTTCGGGGCCACCGAGGCCAACTTTGCTGTGTATTACCGCCTTTCGGACTCTCCCCTCACGTTCGACTCTGCCCAGGGACATGTGGTAAAGGCAGTCACGGGACAGCTGCCAACGAGTAGTCCATACGTTAATTGGACACCGTATGGAGGAGTTAATGGAACGATCGTTGTTTCCGCCAACAGCCATAGCGGGGTATTTTTGAACACTGACCTCGCGGCGCCCGGAAGCACTTGGACATATGTTGCCACTACATCTTCCAGGTCGTATACCAGGGAGGTGAAGGTGATGCCGAGCAACAACCAGATTATGCTTACGGGAGGTGGGGTTTTGAATGGGGGCTCAAACGCTGTTACCGCCACGGTTATCAACCTTTGATAGTTGGATTCTGTTGTGCCAGTAGTCCGATCAGTTGCTTTCAATCCAATTCTTCGTTCATGATTGCGTAGCGCTGCGGTTTTATCGTTGCCGATGCAAAGGATGCTGTGCAAAAGCGAAGTAAACGGTTAAATAGCCAGTCTACCACTCCTTTATACCGGTTTTCCAAACTCTAAACTCTTTGCCTTGTCGTGACTGATTCACCTGACCTGAATGCTGGCAACGCTGGACCGTCGGTTCCGACGCTTTTTTGCGACACTGCCTCGCGCATGATGATTTTTTCTACCCTTCTCACTCTCCACTTCCTGTACACTGTGGTAGCACAGGAGGAGTGCGAAAAATACGTTCAAGCTGCTACTACCGCAACTTCCAACATGCAGTCGAAATACTTCACCAACAACGTCGACTATGGGGACCAGCAACCTTGGATTAGTGCTGTGGATGTATTCTATCTCGGTCAATGTACGCTCAGGTTCTTTTTCGCCGTCTTTTCGGCACTCAGCTCTCTTCAGTGGATAAAATATTAGTGAAACAAAACTCTGGGAATGTTATCGACACCGTTTTTAGCAGAAGCGATGTACAGGTTTGGTCAATCATATGACGACGTCCAGTGGGTATCCATCGCGTACCTGCAGGCCGGAAAGCGAGATGAGACGAAGAAGTACTACAATATCAGGAGTAGCACCGTCGACAACACTTATTGCAAAGGTGGATGTAAGAATGGTTTTGTATACCTTGTTTCGAAGGGCTGATGAATCAATAGTGTTCTGGAGCGGGCTTGAAGCGGGATTATAAGAATGCCATAGTGAGTACTTGTACGCATGTTCAACAGCTGGTTCCCACCGACCCCGAGTCTTGTAGACGAATGAACTGTATATGGCCTCCTCCGTGGTTACCTGTAAGAGGTTCTAAAGGACGAGCAGTACTCGACCAACCTCAAACAAAGTATATACATCACATTTCCGTTTTTACCCTTTGAGACTAATGTGTTGAAGCGTACGGATGGCTCAACTCCACGAAGATGAGGGGCGCAAATGGACGTGAGTGTTATCGCCGTTTGCTGAGAATGCTGTTCTAAATACATCTTATTCTAAAAAAGTCTTCAATGATGCATTGAGTGATGATGTAAATGCGAGAATACAGGTGATACTCAATGGCGAGTTTTTTTTAATCGCAGACGGCTTATCGTTAACCGGGCGTATCAACTGCTAGGGTATACAATCAGGGTGTCATCCTAGTTGAGTTGAGTTATCTTTATAAATGTGTGTATTCTTAGAGTTCATTTCGTTCCATCATACTAGAAGAGTCTCGTCTTCTACCTAGACTCTCAAGATGAAAAGTTCTTACGAGACGCTTTCACCATCATGGACGCCATCATCACACATCTCACCGTCGACGAAGGTCTACGAGAATCCTGTGAATCGCTCACCCAAACCTCGTGTAACGCCGATCAGGCCACATTCAAGGGCATCACCGTGTATTCCATGTACGCGTCTTTCTTTAATATCTTCTTTGCACATAAACCCACTGCTGTGGACTCTGCTAGGGCCTGGTTCCTGAAATTGACAGGCGAAGAATCTAGGTCCGAGTACAAGAGCTCCGTCAAACTCCAGGCTGACAAGGTCCTGGAAAACGCATCTGGGCCAGAGGGGTGGTACAGCAATCTGTAGTATGGGAAAGGCCAAGGCGGGGCCCAATTCACCCCTTCGAGCCAAGCTGCAGCTTTGGGTGCATTTGTGGCGAGATGTTCCTGATCGAAGCTCTGCTGATCGGACGCGCCGCCCGTTTCTCAAAGTCATTAGAGTTCATCCAATCACAGCTAGATCGCATGGGATTGGTCTGCCAATGCTTTGGTGCGTTCTGATGAGAATGCAATTATTCAAGTGTCTGCCAAAAACCCTTGGATACATCCCGAGTATAACACTACTATCTTACACATCATCATCATCATAGTGCAGTACATACTTTTGCATGACTCCCTTTGTGTCTTTGCATCTATTACCATGGCGGAGCCCTGGTTCATGTGGGTGCGTCGGAATTGGCCGACGGCAATGTGATTCCCGTTGCTTCTGCAGAACCTGCACCAAGGATCGGTATTCGCACCGACGCGGATGTATCGGCTATAGCCTCAGCGAAACTGGGAGGTGGTAAGCCAAGGGACTGAGGATCTTGAGGCGGAGGCGTGGAGGGTGGGACATCTGCGTAATTAAGCATGCTTTCCGTTCCAAGGGAATGGTGCGTGTCTACTTGCGCAGAGGAAGCTGCGGAAGGGGCGTATGGTGGGGGAACCATTCCGGGGAAATATCGAGGAATGAACGGCGCTGGACCTATCATGGGCGGGGACGCCGCAGCGATCTCTGCGCGCTCTCGGCGATCACGCCGAGCTGCGAGTCTACGTCTGCCGTAGATACTTAAGAAAATGCAGAGAGCGAGCGTCCCAAGAACGCCCACACTGCCTCCGATAGCGCCTTCAAATGTGGCAACATGGTTTTTTGGTGGGCTTGCGGTAAAAATGTTAAACAGTTCAATTCAAAGAGTAAGATAGAATACATACTCCACTCCGGTTGTTTGGGAACCAGAACCTTGGGATACGAAGTCGTTCTTCGTGTATATCATGTAGTCGATCAGAAAAATGGAATTGGCACCAAGGGACGCTTGCAAGACATGAGGAGATGGCGTCAGATTTTCTTTGGAGAAGACGTTGAAGTGGGGAGTAGGCTCCGCCGTCGTGTTCGAGGTCTCGTGAATGTACGTGCCGACTAGTTGATTGTCGAGAATGAATGTAAGGTTCATTGAAGTAGGCGACACCGACGAGGAGCCTACAGGCTGGATACAATAGATGTATATGGCGGTACCTGCGATAGGCGTGTGTTAAAACACGTTGAGATATAAGTCTAGTCTGAGCTGACCGTTAAATGTAAACTGCGCAGTGACGGGCGTATCATCGGAGTCCCGAGCGTCGGAATCGAGGATAGAGACATTTCGACCTCGCCGGGGAGCATTTTGACCAGAGTAGTCAGGATTTCCATCGTTTTCCGTCTGGCCGCTAGAATTATTGTCTTCATCCTGACCCTTCATGTCGTCCGGATCTTCGGAAAGGGTCGCTCCGTGATATGTGTTCTCAAATACATCGACGTGCCCAATGTCTACCTTCAGACACGATGAGCAAACTGTATCCTTCGTGTACCATGCTTCCGCCGGAGAATAGGTTATCAAAAAGTCTGTGTCGTCAACGGTCACATTAACGTTCCCGCCATTTGCAGGTTGACTCGCGAGGGAAACGACGAAAAAAAAGCCCAGGTACAATGAGCGAAGATATTGCGATCTGGAAAAGATTAATCATAATACCTGAGCCCACTGCAGACAGCGAAGACTCACCTCATCGTGACCGCTGAGCTCCGCCGCGACAAAGAGGAAGGTGTGAGTAGCCGGAGAGCCTAGTAGTAACAATTGAACCAGGAGCCATAGTACCCAGATCCCCAGATAGGGATATCCACGCAACAGTCTCGGAAGGCACGACAGCGTAACCGGTCGACTCGGAATGGTTCAAAATCGAAGTTTTTCGCACACGTCAGACGATCGGACGGTCCTCCCGTGACTGATGTTGATCGCCGGTTTTTTTGGCAAATTTGTCAGCACCTCCCGATTCAGATGCACCGCCACCCAGGAGTCATGCTCTCACTGCGTCAACACTGCTTACTACTTACGCGCCCGCTCGTTGATCTTATCCCTATCTTCAGATGGTCATGCATTGATGAATAAGAAACAGGACCTTACCAGTCACCAGTCATTCATCGGCACCGACCTGTCCCATTTTCGATCATATAAAGCGACTGCGATCTCTTTCAACTTGTTACTTCATTCCCCAGACATGGCTGAGCACCACCACCATCATGGTCATGGCCATGACTTCGCCGAAGCCAACAAGGAGCATTTCAATAAAGACTCTCATACCTATGATGACATTCCCATGGTAAAGGAGGTGACAGAAAAGTATGTGCCGCTCGTTTTGTCTTTGACATACTTAAGTACAGCTTCTGATCTTCCTTGCCTCAGGGAAGGCAAATACATTCTCTCACACGGATGGTCCTTCGATCCAGAATCGACGACCGTTTTAAATTTCGCGTGCGGTACAGGTACGGCTATCCTTTCATCTAGTTCAATAATATGGCTGTTTCATGGAAATATCCTCATAGGATTATTGGAAACGACGCTCATTGCGCACTGCAAATCTATTCAAGGCGTCGACATCAGCCAAGGCATGGTCGACCAATACAACAAGAGAGCCGAAACCCTTGGAGTCACTTCCAAGATGAGCGCAACCGCTTACGAGCTCAAGGGTTTACCAGAAGAATTGGAAGGGCGCAAATTCGATGTTGTGCTGGTACGTACCTCCACTCGGGCGCTAAAACTTTCATTTCGTGCTGACTTGTACTCGCAGTGCACTATGGCCTACCATCACTTTGAGTCCACCGATGAGATCACCCGCATCCTTGCCCACTTCCTCAAACCTGGAGGTGCTCTCTTGGTCGTCGACCTCGTGAGCTCGGATTCTGTCTTGAAAGAGGACCTCCCGGAAAAGTACAAAGCTATCGTTCCCCACAAGGGGGGCTTCTCCGAGGAGGCTATGAGGAAGCTGTTTGAAGGCGCTAGTCTCGAGTCGCTCTCATTGAATGTTATTCCTGACGTCATCATGGACGGTATTTTCGGCTTGACAGACCAGAAGTTGTTCTTGGCTAAAGGTGTTAAGCCGTTCTAAGCAAAGAGAATTAGGTAGCTCGGGATTCTAATACATACAATTGTATAATTAGAAAACTTTATATGCTGGTATTTTCCTTGTATCTGCCGCAGCGTTTGGGATGATGACGTTGAAACGGCTTCTGTTAGCGTTATACAGTATTAGTGCATATATACTCCCTCAAAACCTTACAGAGAGATCCGGCGTCAGATGCAGTTGGAGTGAAAACTTAACTATAAGGAGTACTGGGCATTTCGGACACGTGATCCTGTTCGAGCCTTACCAAGCCTGAAGGCGTGACTCATCAATCGCCCCCACCCACTCTCAACACATCCCGTTAACATCCCTTCATATCCAGTTGAGCAGCGGGATGCTTATAAAATGTATGGTGCTCTTGCATGCTGACATCTTCCGGTGTTCAATAAGTTGGTGACCCCAGATGTGACTTGACTCGCCAGTACTATGTGTATTGAATAGGTGAGTAAGTAGTCACTTCTGTGTGGTGTCAATGTTTGCTGAAAGGATGGTCGTATTGCCTGTAAGTATATGCTTGCAGAGGGATAAACAGCTCTATTAATCGCAGCGTTTATCCGGACGACCGCATTGTCACTGACAGTTGTAGACAAGGACGATGCAACCGAACTGTCTCCTTGGCTACACCTCCCTCCGCCGCAGTTTCCATCTTCCGTCCTTCTGATATTCACAAGGCGCAGTATATGTAAGTTCACCGCCGCACAGCCTTTTCCGCAATTATGTCAATGCGCAACTGTCAAGTGACCGACTCCTTGATGACCTTTTCTCTCCCAGAATCGACGCGGGTCCCATTGATTCTCGACCATATCTCCCGCTATGGAGCTGATGAATAAGACCAGTAACCTCCCCAGTGAGATGAATCAGCAGACATGTCCCAATTTCGATCATTGAAACATGTCTTCAAGACCAATATAAAATAGCCATCGTCTCTTCCAGGTTTCTACCTTCACATCCTAGAGAGACAGACATGGCTGAATATCACGACTTCGTCACAGCCAACATAAACCATTTCGACAAGGAGTCCGACACTTATGACTCATATCCCGCGCTACAAGACTTGACAAAAAAGTACGTAACGGTTTCCTCTCGAAAGTGGCATGCAGTGATGGACTGTCATGCTTCAGGCAAGCCGTGTTCATTCTCTCTGATGGATGGTCTTTCAATGCAGAGTCTACGACCGTATTGAGTTTCGCATGTGGCGCAGGTACGTCCCTCCTCTTCTTTCGTCTGGGTTCTTGGTGCTATTCTTACACAGTATCTTGACACTTAGGTCTAATGGAGAAGGATCTCGCCGCTCACTGCAAATATATCCAAGGCGTCGATATCAGTCCAGGCATGGTCGACAAATACAACAAGACGGCCGAAACTCTTGGGGTCTCTGCGAAGATGAGCGCGATCGCGTCCGAACTCAAGGGTGTACCAGAAGAGTTGGAAGGACGCAAATTCGACATCGTGCTAGTTCGTCTCACCTCTTGAACATCATTCTTCGCGCTAACATATCCCGATTCCAGTGCACCATGGCTTACCACCATTTTGAGTCCCCAGGAGAGATCACCCGCATCCTCACCTACTTCCTCAAACCCGGAGGCGCCCTCTTAGTCACCGGCCGATTTATCCCAGACGCTGTGTCGCAAGTCGAGGACATTCCGGAACAGTTCAAAGGCATTGTTCCGCACAAGGCGGGCTTCTCAGAGGAGGACATGAGGAACCTGTTTGAAGGCGCTGGACTAGAAGCGTTCTCATTGAATGTTATTCCTGGCGCTACTATGCACGGCTTCTTCCCGGGCGCAACCCACCCGAAGCTGTTCTTAGCCAAAGGTATTAAGCCGATTTAGCTTAGCATTAAGTTGCTCGAAGCCTCATGTTTGTGTATTCACATGTCATGAGTATAGTACTAAGTGATGTGCTTTCCCGAGGTGCCACAAATAGCAGTCCTTTATGATCACCTGGAGCCACTGGAGGGAACCGCACTTGCTTTATCGTGCTCTGTTCTTCCGACATTACCTTCGCGCCTCCACGACAAAGCATAGGGTCGCTATAACACGTCTGATCTTGTCCGATCATTGCTTAGCATTTGAACAGCTTCGTTCTTCCTGCCTAGCATCCCGAGAGAGGACCGTTTGTGCCGCTTTTGCCTGGTGACCACGAATACACCGGAACGTGCGCTGCTCCTATGCGTGGGTAGCGATGAGGTGGTCTCGACGAGATCAAAATTCTTTGATCTGATCCCGGGACCCGTTGTTCCCAAGCCTCTCTCTCTCTCATGGCATCACACCAGGCAGCGCGCGAAGGGTGCTTAAGACATTGCTATTCGCAGGCCCAACGATCAATTTGGTGTCTAAGTTCGTGTGGGAAATCCTGCAGATTTACGGATCTACGCCCATGTACATTCCCGACAGTTCCGTCGCTTACTCGGCGACTCGTAGTGACATCCCTATGGATGTTTAGCTTGTTTCTCGACCCCTCGCACATTGCTTGCATTGTACGGCTTGAAAAACGGCGAGCTTGTCGCCTGTGAGTGTGTTGGGTAGTACAATGTATAGATTTCCTAGCTAGCTATCTGTATTGTACGCCACGGCCGTTTCTACAGGGGACCATGCCGTGTAATATGACGTTGAACTCAGCGAAGGCTTGGCAGTCTCTCACTCATGACAGCGTCTTTTTCTTTGTAGCGGTGACCATTCTGTGAACACTTCCCCCCATTCGAAGTGATAGTGCCTGAACTAGATGATGCTCGGAGTGTAGAGGGCTGAGAAAGCGAAACGATCCCGGTATGGGCGTTAGTTATCATTGTGATCGGATCAGGATACATAATTACTGGTATGCTTCGTTCTCAACGTCAGTACCAGCATTGTGGGTTTGGGGATGACATGTTAAAATTGAGTGATCTGCGGGTTCCGCTGATATTGACCTATATATATCTGAATGTGCATTGACAGTGCGTGTGATATTTTGACGTACCGCTGCTAGGAACGAGTGCAGAGTCTCCGATGTCGGACACAATTGAGATTGACTCGGAGACGAGCACGACAGATGTCAGGAAGAGGCAAAGTGAATCGGATAAACACGGAATAGTAGTAATAGTGGCACGAGAATGTCGTAGTGATGCCGTCAGTGTGAGCGTACGCTCATTGATCATCCTAATTCCATATTGGCAGGTATCAATGAGAAAAGGGTAGAAACTAACACAATAAATCCAACGTTTCATCTATTTTCTTGGAGTAAAACAAATACTCAAATAAAATATATTCCCAGTCTGGCGGGCGGGCTGGATAGCTGGAACTACGCGTCCTGGATCGATTTTGGCCTTTATCCACGTGATCCTGTTCGAACCTTACCAAGAGGTGACTAAGCAATCACGCAATTCACGTGCACATCAAAACCCGAGTCTCAAGGCGTAGAAAACTCTCCGTATGCAATATGCTCGCTCAGTTTTTTACCGATCCCTCACCATGTCCCTTCCTTACCTGACTGAACGCCAACTGGCTATATCGGCTGTACGACGAGCTTGCGTGCTGACGAACTCCGTGTTCAACAAGCTGGTGAAAAATGAGACCTTGACCAAGGACGACAAGTCACCAGTAACGGGTACGTAGCTATTTTTTATTGCTATGGTAGAGTTTGACGATGGCCGTAGTGGGAGACTATGCTGCACAAGGGGTGATAAGCACCATGATACATAACGCATTCCCCGACGACCTTATTGTAGGCGAGGAGGATGCGACCGACCTCCGTCTGGACTCTGGCGCCGACCTCAGGCGGAGAATTGTCGAGCTTGCGAACGAAGCCATTGTTGGACCGCTAGGTGTCGGCGATGTGAAGGAATGGGGAATTGGTCCAGGCCAGGCGCTGAGCGCAGAGGCACTGATGGATGCCATCGACAGAGGAAACTTTCAAGGCGGGCGGACAGGACGTACGTATCCCTTTGACTTTGCCTGATATCTTATCTTATCACAAATTACAGGAATGTGGACCATCGATCCCATTGATGGAACCAAAGGCTTCCTTCGAGGGGAGCAGTACGCTGTCTGTCTCTCCTTGATCGTCGACGCCCAAGTCCAAGTCGGTGTCATAGGGTGCCCCAACCTCACATTCGACGCCGACACCAAAGGCAGCATATTCGTCGCCGTCAGAGGACAAGGCGCCGAGCAGCTCAACATCGAAGGATCCAATCCCACCCCCATCTCAATGCCCACCCTGGCTCCCTCTGAGCTCAATTTCCTCGAGTCTGTTGAGGCTGCGCATGCATCCCATTCGACCAACGACAAGATTTCGTCCATTTTGGGTATCATTCGACCGCCGATTCGGATGGACAGTCAGGCAAAGTACGGCTGTCTGGCTCGAGGTGACGGCGGGGTTTATATGCGTATGCCCACCGGTGCTGGTTACAGAGAAAAGATATGGGTATGTTTACGTCTCAGTCGTTGCATGAAATAGCCGTCCTGATTTTGTTTAGGATCATGCTCCTGGTGCGGTACTTGTGGAAGAGGCGGGCGGGGTCATAACAGATTCGCGAGGCCTGCCCCTTGACTTTGGATTGGGACGTACTTTGGGAGAAAACTTTGGTGTCATTGCTTCTAGTAAGGCATCCCACCCGAAGGTGTTGGAGGCGGTTCAGAAAGCGATCGCGCCGGAAGAGAAGTTGTAAGGACCATGCTATAAAGAGAGTCGGTATGTACAATTTAGAACAATAGCATTGTTGTACAGTAAATATTTTCTGTTTTGAAATTGTAGATTCTAACGCTACCTTCAGAGAACGGTTGAACGCTCGAGAATACTCCTTAAGTTGAAGTACTGCCCGAAGCAGCAACTTTACAGAATCTCGGCGTAAACTGTGCTCCAAACTCGCCGAAGTTTGAAGGACTAGATGGTTGAAAATATTCTGGTATCTAGTGCGATACCTTGCTATGCGGCTTCTGCTTTAACTGCGCTCTGACAGTTAGGAGATAGGAAAGTAACAATAGCGATCTATCCAATAACACACTACCAAAGGTAGCGGGAATGTCTGCTTATTGTGCCCATGCCGATGTCTTCTGGGCTGATGTCTTTGTATTCGAAGAACCATCCGCTACTTGTTCTGGTTGATTCTACGAACAGACGACAGATAAGAATAGACTTCATGGCGCAAGAAGAAAGGGCGGCCCGACTTCGCCTGACTTTTTCGCGCCGTCAGCGCTATGCGAGGCTGATACCATTCAAATTGCAGAATAGGAAGAACATGGAGTGTCGGGAGAAGGGCCGGCGTCACGTTTGGAAAGCTCATGGATGTAAGCCATCCTTTTTATTTATTTTACGGACGATCACTTCATCGCCGGATTTCTGTAGAAACAAACCTACATCATGAAGGCGGGACTGTCGCCTTTGTCCTGTACAAACCCATAGTTGTGGGGGGCATATAGGTCTGTTCCGACATGCGCTATTACTTCCGCGAGTGTTGCGATGGGAATGTCTGAGGGCGATATGCTAATTAGTTGTAATCAAGGTGGTAGCTCTGGCAGTGTGACACAAACGATCGCGCCGTGTGCCATAAGAATGGCCAACAGCTCATTAGAACAGCACAACAGCACGATGTAGCTTCGCGAGGACAGGTTTGCTGAGCTGCGCAATCCCTTACGTGGGACTCACAGATCAGAGAGAGAATGGGCACGGATTGGCGTTGACCTATCATATATATTTCATTTCTTTGTGAGTTCTTCGAAGAATGCAGGAATCGTCGTGCTATTTTATCTTGGGAATCGAGATTACCGGAATTGCAGGCAATAAACCGCACATTTGCGTTGACATCGTGAGTCCTTTTTCAGCGTTCACGTACCCGGCAGGGCAGTTGATGGAGTGCTGTTGAGAGCCCAAGCGCTAAGCCCCACAGCTTACTTCTTCTTACTTCCTACCACAAGAACAGGACGAGTGACAGCTTTGGTTTTACCACGCCTTGTATTGAGCTATGCATTCGTGTCTAGACATTGGTGCATGTGGTTCTGTCCTTTGGTGCTTTCTCATCCTTCAATCACGACTAGGAAGAAAACGCCGAATGCATCCGAGGAATGCGGTATCGTATAGAAAATCCAACCTAGTGAGTACTTCAACCATTGTACACAGAAAGGCAAGATGTAATGTGTTGCAGGGATTACCATCACCTATCAACTATAGTAGCTATCTCCCACAGGTCACGCTCTCCGCCCTCACTGAGATCGGCCGGGCAGAATCAACCATTCCAGTGTTTCAGCAACGGTCATACACCGGTAAAAAGCCTGTCATAACATCAGCTTTGGCCAATGCTCGCTGCATTGACCTCGGTATGGACAGGATCTTGGAGATACTCAATACAACACTTGGCACATCATATACCTTGGATGATCATGACTCCATTCTTCAATCCGTGTTCCAATCCTTCATCGCGCGAAATTACGACTTTGGCATTCTCTACGCTAATGTGCGACCATATTGGTATGGCTTGACCTCTATTGAACACATTGGTGAATTGTGGATGGAGGACCAGGAGAGGCGACAGGATTGTTTGACTAATAACGGAATTTCCCTGGGCTTCCCATGTCGACGTGTTTGGGATCTGTGTGCTAATCGGGTGGTGCCACATTGGGTCACCCACTGTTGGTTCCCAATGCCGATATCGCACGCTTGGATGGCTCCGGAGGATCGCGTCGATTTGTGGACACCCATAAATTGCTATGAATGGCCTGTACCAATACCCAAAGATGCGGATCTTAATCTCATCAGGATCGAGATGCTGAACCAACAAGGGCTGGTTCCTGGCCACAGTGTGGAGTATGTGTGGTTGGATGTTTTGTGTTTGAGGCAAGAGGGTGGCGAGAGAGAGGACCTGCGTGCAGAAGAGTGGAAGATTGACGTGCCCACTATCGGATCTCTTTATTGCCATCCGGTTTCGTTGGTGGTGTATTACCTCAGTGGACTCGGACGGCCTCTTAGTTTGAAGCCGGGCGACTTGGAAAACGAACGGAATTGGTTCAACCGTGCCTGGACCCTACAGGAGACCGCCGGCAGCCCGATTATCGGTGGGAGCACTGATGTTGACTTGATCACTGACAATGACATCAAAGCAAAGTTGAAAGAAAAGCTGCAATCGGTGGAACGTATAAGGGGAGCGGATGTGTTTTACTTCCTGTGGCAGATGCAAATCAGGAAGTCAACGAAGCCTTTGGATAAGGTGGCAGGTCTGGCATACCTTCTCTGCAGCAAGGGACATATCTTGGAGTACTCCGAAGAGTATATTCCCGCATATGACGAGACACAATCTCAAGAGGATGCCTGGGACGCGCTTGTGGATGCGATGAAATCCGTCCATAAGTTAGAGTTGCTCTTCATTTACCCTGAACCTGGGAATGGACCCCAGCAATGGCGACCGTCGTGGAAACAGGTTATGGAGAGGAGAATTCTGTGTCCGGATAGGCACCGTCCGCTTCCTCGAAAAGATAGCATAAGGAAGCTGGAGACGGGAGAGTTTATGTATCAGGGACCTTGTATCAAATCAGGGTTTGTTTCTGGATTGGCCCATGGATCATATGAAGAAGGGAACCCCCGAGAGGGAGAGTTGGTTATTAAAGATGGCACCGGAGCACCCTACGTATTTCACGTCTTCGCGTATCATGCATTCCCGATCCCGGATGGCTGGTATACATTTATAAGCACCAGTTTTTACCGGGATGAAAAGGGATTTTTTGCAGTCTGGGATGTATGGGACTGTTGGGTAGTCGGGTGGCAAAGATGGGATGGGAGATTCGAGAAATTGTCGGTGATCAATATGGTGGAAAATGGAAAATTATGGCGGGACTACGCGAAATTTGGTGGTGTTGAGCCCCTTGGCCAAGTACTTCTTTGCTGATTTAATCCTGTTTGTCGCTTGTTTAGTGTAAATTTAGTTACCTTAAATCGGTCCTTCGCAATAGCATATCCTCACATCCCACACAGCTGACGCCATACTTGGTGTGTGTACATGGAAACTTCGGGATAGCAGAGAGGTCGACAAGGCGAGCATTTTGGGACCGCGCCGCTGCCGAAAGCTTTTCTGGGAAGAGTACATGGTGATCGATGTTGAAATGAGTTCCTGAACGACGATTGGTGAGTTGCGAATTGTTGGTTCTGGAAAATGTCTGCTTACTGTTATTGCTCTTGAGGTCAAGACTCAGGACCCACTGACAGGATCATCCGCTGAGCAAGTCAATAGGCCTTGCTGGATGACGAGGTTATATTTAAATAGAAGAGGGCTTGATAGTAGCTCTGGAAGATGTCAGTGGAGAATTGCATATCTATTTGTGAAGAATCTACAGTGTTAGAGAACTACGTGAAATATTGAGGGTTTTGAGCACAGTAAAACATCCATCGAATAGGGAAAGGGCTTACAACAGCAACGAGATCGTAGGCGGCCTTTCCCCACCCCATCCCGCCCTGTAACTAGCTTGAATTGTGAGCCGATCTTTTCTCCACGGTTCTCTTGCATGGATTACTCTTCCATAACGAAAGAAACGAGGTCCGAGCGATCCTGAAACTATAATAAACAATGTTCTACTGGGCACAGTCCTGTAGCCATAATGGTTAGTACCTGGCATGAAAATAAGGATGGAAATACTCTTCAATATCTCGAGTTTGAACCCTTCTCGACGAGATCCAACATTGTGCCTTACATCCATAGCCATATTCCATCTGATCAAAGTTGAAGAAAGATGTTTAAATGGACATTGCATTCGTGAATCCGAGTCCAGTCCATTTGAATAGTTAGGTATAAGTATATCCTTCGGGTCGAAGACAGGACGAACGAGTAGCATGATCGAAAGAGGAAGTCGGCATCGGCTCTCGGATCTCCTTCTTTCCAAATTGCATTTCACTCCCACACCGACTGCCGCACTTACCACGAGCTTCGCAAATGTTCAAGGTATTGTCCATTCTTGTATCCATACAGTTTTCAAGGTTTAACTTCTTGATTTTGATTTCGTGGGCCCAAATCTTCAAGTCTTTGCTCTTTCACTTAAGAATTTCTAGTACATGCTCTCCCCCTGCTCTCGTAAAGCCCAGACGACTTCGATCCAAGTCAACATCCATGTAAGATGCGTTATCTTAATGAAATTTCAGACCAGCCACACCGGCGGCGCGTTGAGATCATGATGTCCCCCTCTGGAATAGAAGCACTTTGCACATTCGGTGAGTTTCTTCCCCTTCATCCTTCGAAAATAACCACGTATTAATTCATATAGTATATTGAATTGAATCTCGTTCCCATCCAACGCAGGCACATGAGGAAAGAAGGAAGGAGTGGTTTCCATCAGCGAGCGGGAGGTAAGTGTTACGCTTTTCTATGTTGCAGTATGTCTGAATAAAGACTGTTGATGATAGATTCGAGCTTGCGCATGTTGACAGGTGAGAAGATGTCAATACCCCGATGTCGCATTCAGGCTTAACTTTCAAGAAGGGCATAGATTCAAAGCAACATACAAGGTCTGACGTTCAAAACGCTCGAGGCCAAGCTACTCCAGAGCGGTGGTAGTAGCGTGCGATTGATGATATGATGTGCCGCTCCCACAGGAAATGTTTGTTTGAATCTTGGAAGTTCCTTTCGAGGTGCGTATCGAGTCTTGCTGTAATATCTCTGATTCACTGTGTTCAAGCCGGACTCGAGGTTGCAAACGGGAACAGGATTGAAAGACATACCCATCGATAGGCGGTATTGATTTGGCTGCTTTACAACCAACTAGCATACAGCACTTGTTAATTCAACAATCTGCTTCTGAGCGTACGAGCTATTTTGAACGCTCATTCAGGTCCGTGGTAAGTGAAGTAACATAATTCAGGAACTGTATTTATTTGAATTCAGTACGTCCAGAAGCCTGGGTTGTTGAAATGACGAAGAAATCTCGCAGCAATGCGGGTTTCCATCAGCGAGGTATGGTTTACCTGCCCGGTATTGTGCTGGATGGACTGATGAATATAACTCAAGCGATATTAATAGCTTCATGACGAGGATACGATGCGACGATGCCCCGCACCATTCAAATGTCATGAGGAACATGACGGAAACATCCGTGTAATGCCACTGTAACCTATCCGATGTTCAAAACTTGCGTGGTAAATGTTGCTTCCGGGTGGCGGCAATAACACTGCACAAAAATTTGAGTATTTCTACTCCAAAATACATTAAAAATATACAAAGTTTCTTTTGAGTAAATTTTCTGAGAAATTAGTAAAAATATTTATAACATTTCACTGTATTTTGCAGATTTTGTGTAAAACAGTGAAAAATTCAAAATATTTTCAGTACTTTTTTTTAGAAAAGAAACTGTAAAGAAAATTTGAAAATTTTCTCTGTTTTCATAGATACAAAAACATTGGCTTTTGTCCAGTGTAAGTCACCCATCATTGACACTACCATGGCTATGAGAAGATCTCGTTTGAATCCTCGAACTCTGGCTGTAAGTGCGTGCATCTTCCTCTCTGTGTGCATATCCTTGATTACACTTTCTCTCTCTCTCCAAAACTCGATCCTTCATGCGACGGGTAGGACGAAGTCTCAAGAAAAGATAATATCCTCACCTCTACTCAGCTTGCTTCTTTCCGCAATTGCAATGCGGCGGTAGTACTAACGGCTTTGCATTTAAACGGAAAGACTGAAATACAAATGTTCCGGTTTCCAGACAGCTTGTATTTTTTTCGCCAGATGTTCGCTTCGCTGCCAGGCAGCCGAGGATAGCTTTTTGTGTCCGTTGTGCGCTCGAGGCCTTTGTAGGAATGGTATAAAGGCGAGGAGGATTGTTGTAAGTGTTTCTCATTTTGATTCTTACCATCTTCCCTCCTTTTCCCCTCATCCCATCCCATTCCTCTTCATAGTTTCCTACCATGTTGGATCTCTATTCTACTCTTTGATACCGTGGTTGGCGATGTCCTCGCCGTTGTGCGCGCTCTCGTCGAACCTAGAGGATTTAGATCACATGATCGAGCTACTTGCCTTTTTGGATTTTGTTCGTTGATGGATTTATTTCTCTGACCATCACCGCGACGAACTCTCGGTGAGCCCGTTTTCCTCTCTCGTTGTTTTGTTCACTTCTGACGTCGTCCAAGTTTTCGTTCATGCCCTCGATCTTGACGCGTTGGTCTCAAATCCGTGGTGAGCGCAGACTTGAGTTCAACGTGTAGACACTTTACTGAACTTTTTTCATCCCAGCCATCCGAATCCCGATGAGACGACTGCAAGCGTATGAATGATGCTGCTATGGGATATGGCTTCGACATGATCACGGTAAGCAAACCCATTTTTCATAGTCGTTGAGCTTGCTAACGCTTTGGACCATAGGTTCGTTTACTCGGGGGATCTGGTTTGAAGGATGGCGGAGTATTGGGTATGAGGCATGTTCTGTGCATTCTATCGTCTATTTCTAACATTGCTGACTACATTGTAGGATTTGCGCCAACGAAATTCCAGCAACGATATAGCTGTTAACAACTAGGTCAGCGGGTTGGGTAAAGATTTACTAGGGTACGTCTACTTTGTTCTGATATGTTTTTTGCAGCTAATCTGCCGTTTTCCCCTGTAGGCTACTTCACCATCGAGACGAGGACGAGGACGATTCTATAGGTGGATATGTTTTGGTGAACGGGTCGGGTCAGGGATAGCTGCAAGCGGACGAGGCTATGAGCAGTGCGAGGGAAGGCGAAAGATTGCTCGACGTTAGATGTAATCATGGGTACAAGGTAAGCGATTTAGCTATTCATGTCTTTCTGATCGACTGATCTTTCCCTCAGCTTCACAGCTTCTCTAGTGGACGATGGCTATTCAACACGTTCAAACACCCTCCCGACAAGCCCAAGGTGCCGGCATCTCCCTCATGTCAACCGATTCACTGCCATCGTCGCTTGTAAGCTTCACCTTACTCAAAATCAGTACTGAAGCGGTAGGAAGAGATTACTTTGGATGCGGATATGCGAATCTAGACGATTTTGCAGGGGATGTAGGCACGAGGCCGGGAAGATGGGGGAGCGAATGGTCATATGTAGCTGTCCTAATCTTTGCTCGCTGGCTAAACGTCGACGTCAGGATCTTGTTAGAGGGGAAGTAGTAGTAGCAACGGTGCGGTACCGACCCATAGGAAGGCCTTAGGTACGTTGTCCGGCTTACCTTTGAGGCACGGCTAACGGCGTCGACATAGATACAATGCATGTAACAAAATCAAAGGTACTTATGTTCTATTCATTAACTACAGCTGCCCTGGCTAACGAGCCGTACGCAGATAATATAACATGTTGAACAAATTTGGGAGAACAAGTGAATTATAGCTAGGCATGTACAGAGTAGTGCGGAGGGAGTGGACGGGGTTAGAAGGTGGCTGTGGATGGTTTTGATTAACGGCGAGTCATCGATTTAGTAGAGATATGCGATTTTAGGAAGATGCATCGGGAGCCGGATGCGGGGTAGGACGGTGCTCAGATTAGCGGCGAGTCGTGTGCTCGCCGCTGATTTGATAGCGCTGAGAGATTTTCGGAGACGCGTCGGAAGCCGGAACTGAGTGCCAACCGCGCTCAGAGCTCTGACTTGACCGTCAACCTCACCATAAACCCAAACCTCGTCTCCCTCCGCTCTAATATGACGTGCGTATCCCTCGTCTTTGAACTGATATCTTATCTTATCACAAACTACAGGAATGTGGACCATCGATCCCATTGATGGAACCAAAAGCTTTCTTCGAGGGGAGCAGTACGCGTTTGTCTCTCCCTGATCGTTGACGCCCAAGTCCAAGTCGGTGGCCCCAACTTCCCATTCGACACTGACACCAAAGGCAGCATATTCGTCGCCGTCAGAGGATAAGGCGCCGAGCAGATCAACATCGAGGGATCCAATCCTACCCTGGCTCCCTTTGAGCTCAATTTCCTCGAGTCCGTCGAGGCGTCCCATTCCACCCACGACAAGATTTCGTCGATTTTGGGGATCACTCGATCGCCGATTCGAATGGACAGACAGGCAAAGTACGGCTGTCTGGCTCGAAGTGACGGCGGGGTTTACATGCGTATGCCCACCGGTTCTGGTTACAAAGAAAAGATATGGGTATGTTTCCTTCTCAGTCGTTGCATGATATAGCCGTACTGATTTTGTTGTAGGATCATGCTCCTGGTGCGGTACTTGTGGAGGAGGCGGGCGGGGTCATAACGGATTCGCGAGGCGGGCCCCTTGACTTTGGATTGGGACGTACCTTGGGAGAGAATTTTGGTGTGATTGCTGCTAGTGAGGCATCCCACCCGAAGGTGTTAGAGGCGGTCCAGAAGCGATCGCGCCGAAAGAGAAGTTGTAAGGAGCACGTTATAAAGAGAAATTAGAACAATACACGCGCTATTACTTCCGTGAGTGTTGCGATGGGAATGTCTGGGGGCGATGTGCTAATTAGTTGTAATCAAGGTGGTAGCTTTGACAGTGTGATACAAACGATCGTGCAGTGTGCCATGGGAATGGCCAAGAGCTCATTTGAACAGTACAACAGCACGATGTAGCTTCGCGAAGCAGAAGACCTATCAGGTTTGCTGATTAGCTGTGTGGTCCCTTATGTGGGGCTCACAGATCAGAGAGAGAATGGGTGCGGAATGGTGTTGACCTATCATATATATTTCGTTTCCCTGCGAGTCCTTCGAGGAATGTAGGAATTGACGTGCTGTTTTATCTTGGGAATCGAGATTACCGGAATTGTAGGCAATAAACCGTACGTTTGCGTTGACATCATCAGACCTTTTTCAGCGTTTCGGCAGTGCAGTTGATGGCGTGCTGTTGAGCCCCGCAGCTTCTTCTTACTTCTTACCACAAAAACAGGACGAGTGACAACTTTACTTTTACCAGGTCTTGTATTGAGCGGCGTCTCTGGACATTGGTGCGTGTGGTTCTCTGTCCTTTGGTGCTTTCTCATCCTTCAATCACGACTAGGAAAAAAATGCCGAATGGATCCGAGGGATGTGGACGATGACAATGACGGTGACAGATCTATACTGCATGGCCTGGTGAGTACTTCAATTTGTACACAGAAAGGCAGAGAGTAATGCGTTACAGAAACGAACGACACAGATCAACTATGAGTATCTCCCACAATTCACACTCTCCGCCCTCGATGAGACCGGCAGAGGAAAATCAACCATTCCAGTGCCTAAGCAACAGTCATACACCGGCATAAAACCTGTCATACCATCAGCTTTGGCCGATACTCGCTGCATTGATCTTGGCATGGACAGGATCTTGGAGATACTCAATACGAAACTGGACACATCATATACCTTGGATGATCACGACTCCATTCTTCAATCCGTGTTCCAATCCTTCATTGCAAGAGACTATGACTTTGGCATTCTCTACGCCAATGTGCGACCGTATTGGTATGACTTGACCTTTATCGAACACATCGGTGAATTGTGGATGATGGACCAGGAGAAGCGACAGGATTGTTTGACTAATAACGGAATTTCCCTGGGCTTCCCATGTCGACGTGTTTGGGATCTGTGTGCTAATCGGGTGGTGCCATATTGGGTCAGCCGGTGTTCGATGCCAATGCCGATATCGCACGCTTGGATGGCTAAGGAGGACCGCTTCGATTTGTGGACACCCATAAATTGCTATGAATGGCCCGTGCCAATACCCAACGACACGGATCTTAATCTCATCAGAATCGAGATGTTGAACCAACCTTTGCAGGTTCTCGGCAACGGTGTGGAGTATGCGTGGTTGGATGTTTTGTGTTTGAGGCAAGAAGGTGGCGAGAGAGAGGATCTACGCGCAGAAGAGTGGAAGGTCGACGTGCCCACCATCGGATCTCTTTATTCTCCTCCAGTTTGGTATGTGGTGTATTACCTCAGTGGACTCGGACGGCCTCTTAGTTTGAAGCCGGGCGACTTGGAGAACGAGCGGAATTGGTTCAACCGTGCCTGGACCCTACAGGAGACTGTCGAGTCTCCGATTATTGGTGGAAGCACTGACGTTGACTTGATCACCGACAATGACGTCAAAGCGAAGCTCAAAGAAAAGCTGCATTCGATGGAACGTATAAGGGAAGCAGATGTGTTTTCCTTCCTGTGGCAGATGCAGATTCGCAAGTCAACGAAGCCTTTGGATAAGGTGGCAGGTCTGGCATACCTTCTCTGTGGAGATGTCTGGAGGTCCGGATCTATTCCTGTATATGACGAGACACAATCTCAAGAGGATGCATGGGACGTGCTCATGGATGCAATGGAATCCTCCCATAAGTTGGAATTGCTCTTCATTTACCCCGAACCCGGGAACGGACGCCAGCGATGGCGACCGTCTTGGAAACAGGTTATGGAAAGGAGAATTCTGTGTCCGGATGGGTTCCGTCCGTATCCTACACAAAATCGCATAAGGAAGCTGGAGACGGGAGACTTTATGTATGAGGGTCCTTGTATCAAATCAGGGTTTGTGTCTGGATTGGCCCATGGATCATATGAAGAAGGGAAGCCTCGACAGGGAGAGTTGGTTATTCAAGACGACACCGGAGCACCCCGCGTATTTAACGTCTTCGCGCATCATGCATTCCCGATCCCGGATGGCTGGTATACACTTATAGGTACTAAATCTTACAGGAAGAGGTACTTGGACATTCGGACTGCATACACCGATTGGTCGGAATGTTGGGTAGTTGGGTGGCGAAGATGGGAAGGGAGATTTGAGAAATTGTCGGTGATCAATACGGCGGAAGATGAAAACCCACGGTGGGACTACACAAAATTTAGCGTTATCGAGCCCATTGCTCAGCTGCTTCTTTGCTGATTTAATCCTGTTTGTCGCTCGTTTAGTGTAAATTTAGTTACTTTAAATTGATCCTTCACAATAGCTTATCCTCACACACCACACAGCTGAAGCCATACTCGTGTGTGTACATGGAAAGATCGGGGTAGCAGAGAGGTCGACAAGGCGAGCATTTTGGACCCACACCGTTGCTATCCACCACAAAAAATGTATAATAGTTGCCATGTGGATATAAATATTAAAAGCACGTACCAGTACTTTTCACCACCGCAATCCTATGTAACTCAAGCATCTCTGTTCATTTCGGTACATGTAATCCTGTACAACATAACTCAATGTTATGATAACTTATAAGCTTGCTGTAACGACAGTGCAACAGCCTCATAAAGGCAGCAATCAAACGCAATGCCTTATACCATACACTGGGACTCAACAAATTGGCAACAGTGGAATCCCGAGCCACTTAATCCTCTCTCCTTGGCATTTGCTAAAGTGGCTTAACACCTTTAGCCAAGAACAACTTCTGGTGTGTCAAGCCGAACATGCCGTCCATGGTAGCCCCAGGAATAACATTCAATGAGAACGACTCCAGTCCAGCGCCTTCAAACAGCTTTCTCATATCCTCCTCGGAGAAGCGCGACTTGTGAGGAACGATAGCTTCGTACTTTTCCTTGATGTCCTCGATTTTCGGTACAGCATCCGAGCTTACTCGGTCAGTGACCAACAGGGCACCTCCAGGTTTGAGGAAGTACGTGAGAATGCGGGTGATCTCATCGGTGGACTCAAAGTGATGGTAAGCCATGGTGCACAGTGTCCTCGCCATTGTACGTGGTGGCCCTTCGTTTAGTGTAGTTACTTCTGTTTAATTTCACGTGATGAAAAATCGTGGCCAAGGTTCAACCCCTTCAGCGATTGCAGACTAACTCTTCTGCACGCAGATCCTCTCTCTTGCCACCCTCTTGCCTCAAACACAAAACATCCAACCACACGTACCCCTCACTGATCAACCATTGTTGGTTCAGCATCTCAATCCTGATGAGATTAAGATCCGTATCTTTGGATATTGGCACAGGCCATTCATAGCAATTTATGGGTGTCCACAAATCGACGCGGTCCTCAGGAGCCATCCAAGCATGCGATATCGGCATTGGCAATAAACAGTGGGTGACCCAATATGGCACCACCCGATTAGCACACAGATCCCAAACACGTCGACATTGGAAATCCAGGGAAATTTGGTTATTAGTTAAACAACCCTGTCGCCTCTCCTGGTCCTTCAACCACAATTCACCGATGTGTTCGATAAAGGTCAAGTCATACCAATACGGTCGCACATTGGCGTAGAGAATGCCAAAGTCATAGTCTCTTGCAATGAAGGATTGGAACACGGATTGAAGAATGGAGTCATAATCATCCAAGGTATATGATGTGTCCAGTGTCGTATTGAGTATCTCCAAGATCCTGTCCATGCCAAGGTCAATGCAGCGAGTATCGGCCAAAGCGGATGTTATAACAGGCATTGTACCGGTGTATGACCGCTGCTTAAGCACCGGAATGGTTGATTCTGCTCGGCCGGTTTCATTGAGGGCGGAGAGCGTGACCTGTGGGAGACACTTATAATTGCTATCTGTTGTTTTTCCCTGCAATGCATTACTCCTTGCCTTTCTGTATACACTTGTGAACCACTCACTAGTTTGGATTTTCTAGTTAGTATGCCGCACACAGCCCTCAGATCCATTCGGTATCTTCTTCCTAGTCGTGATTGAAGGATGAGAAAGCACCAAAGGACATAGAACCACACGCACCAATGTTCAGAGACATCGCTCAATACAAGACGTGGCAGAACCAAAATTGTCACTCGTCCTGTTCTTGTGGTAAGAGATAAGCTGTGCGGCCTAGCGCCTAGGCTCTCAACAGCACGCCATCAACTGCACTGCCGGGTAAGTAAACGCCGAAAAACGTCTCACGATATCAACGCAAATGTACGGTTTATTGCCTGCAATTCTGGTAATCTCGACTCCCAAGATAAAACAGCACCACAATTCCTACATTCTTCGAAGGACTCACAGGGAAATGAAATATATATGATAGGTCAATACCAATTCCCGCCCATTGTCTCTGATCTGTGAGCCCCACGTAAGGGACCGCGCAGCTGATCAGCAAACCTGATAGATCTTCTGCTTCGCGAAGCTACATCGTGTTGTTGTGCCGTTCTAATGAGCTATGGGCCAAAGTTCCCATGGCAAACAGCACGATTGTTTGTATCACACTGCCAAAGCTACCACCTTGATTATAACTAATTAGCACGTCGCCCTCAGACATTCCCATCGCGACACTCACGGAAGTAATAGCGCCTGTATTGTTCTAAATTGTACATACCAACTCTTTCCATGGCGTGCTCCTTACAACTTCTCTTCTGGCACGATCACTTTCTGAACCGCCTCTAACACCTTCGGGTGGGACGCCTTACTAGCAGCAATCACACCAAAGTTTTCTCCCAAGGTACGTCCCAATCCAAAGTCAAGGGGCAGGCCTCGCGAATCTGTTATGACTCCACCTGCTTCTTCCACAAGTACCGCACCAGGAGCATGATCCTACAACCAAATCAGGACGGCTATTTCATGCAACGACCGAGGAGGAAACATACCCATATCTTTTCTTTATAACCAGCACCGGTGGGCATATGCATGTAAACACCGCCGTCACCTCGAGCCAGACAGCCGTACTTTGCCTGACTGTCCATCCGAATCGGCGGTCGGGTGATACCCAAAATCGACGAAATCTTGTCTTTGGTGGAATGGAATGTATGTGCAGCCTCGACGGACTCGAGGAAAATGGAGCTCAGAGGGAGCCAGGGTGGGTATTGAGATGGGCATGGGATTGGATACTTCGATGTTGAGCTGCTCGGCGCCTTGTCCTCTGACGGCGACGAATATGCTACCTTTGGTGTCGGTGTCGAATGGGAGGTTGGGGCACCCTATGACACCGACTTGGACTTGGGCGTCGACAATCAGGAAAAGGCAAACGGCGTACTGCTCTCCTCGAAGAAAGCCTTTGGTTCCATCGATGGGATCGATGGTCCACATTCCTGTAATTTGGGATAAGATATCAGTTGAAAGACGAGGGATACGCACGTCCTGTCCGTCCGCCTTGAAAGTTTCCTCTGTCGATGACGTTCATCAGTGTTTCTGGGATTAGCGCCTGGCCTGGACCAATGCCCCATTGCTTGACATCGCCGACGCCTAGCGGTCCAACAATGGCTTCGTTCGCAAGCTCGACAATTCTCCGCCTGTAGTCGGCGCCAGAGTCCAGACGGAGGTCGGTCGCATCCTCCTCCCCTACAATGAGGTCGTCCGGGAACGCGTTGTGAATCATGGTGCTCATCACTCCTTGTGCAGCATAGTCTCCCAATACGGCCATCGTCAAACTCTACCATAGCAACAAAAAATAGCCACGTACCCGTTACTGGAGACTTGTCGTCCTTGGTCAAGGTCTCATTTTTCACCAGCTTGTTGAACACGGAGTTCGTCAGTACGCAAGCTCGTCGTACAGCGGATACGGAGAGTTTTCTACATCTTGAGACTCGGGTTTTGATGTGCACGTAAGTTGCATGTGCGGACGGAGACGAGGTTTGGGTTTATGGCAAGGTTGACGGTCAAGTCAGAAGCTCTGAGCGCGGTTGGCACTCAGTTCCGGCATCCGACGCGTCTCCGAAATTAGTGGCGAGTACACAAGTCGCCGCCAATCTGAGCACCGTCCTACCGATGCGTCTTCCGAAAATCGCGTATCTCTCTCTAGCCGTTAACCGCGACCATCCACAGCCACAGAGTGCATCCCTTCTAACCCCGTCCACTCCGCGCTACTCTGTACATGCCTCGCTACAATGTCCTCGTCCTTCCTAATTCTGTAACATTTTATATTATCTGTGTACGGCTCGTTAGCCAGAGCAGCTGTAGTCAATCAATAGAACACACCTTTAATTTCGTTACATGAGCTGTATCTGTGTAGACACCGTTAGCCTTGCCTCAAAGGTAAGCCGGACAACATACCTGAGGCCTTCACATGGGGTCGGTACCGCACCGTTGCGACTACTACTTCTCCTCTAACAAGATCCTAACGTTGACGTTCAGCCAGCGAGCAAGGATTAGGACAGGTGCATACCCTTGATTTAGCGACTCGCTTCCCATCTTTCCAGCCTCGTGCCCACATCCACTGCAACATCGTTTAGATTTGCATATCCGCATTCAAAGCTATCTCTTCCTACCGCTTCTGTACTGATTTTGCAAGGTGAAGCTTTCAAGCGACGATGGCAAGGAATCAGTTGGCATGAGGGAGGTGCTGGCGCCTTAGGCTTGTCAGGAGGGGGTTTGAACGTGTCAAAGGTTCATCGTCGGCCGGTGGAGGTGCTGTAACGCTGAGGGAAGGGTGAGTCAATCAGAAAAAGATGAAAGGCTAAGTCGCGTACTTCGTACACATGGCTACATCCAACGTCGAGCAATCCTTTGCCATCCCTCGCACTGCTCGTAGCCTCGTCCGCTTGCAGCCATACCATCCCCGACCCGTTTACCAAAACATATCCACCAATGGAATCGTCGTTGTCGTCTCGATGGTCGAGTAGCCTACAGGGAAAAAGGCAGATTAGTAGCAAAAAAGGTCTCAGAACAAGGTAGACCTACCCCACCCGCTGACCTAGTCGTTAACGGCTATATCGTCCCTGGAATTTCGTCGGCGCAAATCCTACAATGTAGTTAGCAATGTCAAAATGCACAGAACATGCCTCGTACCCAATACTCCGCCGTCCTTCAAACTAAATACCCCGAGTAAACGAACCTATGGTTGAAAGCGTTAGCAAGCTCAATGACTATGAAAAATGAGTTTGCTTACCGTGATCGCATCGAAGCTATATCCCACAACACTATAAACACGCTTGCAATCGCCGAATTGGCGTTCGGATGACTAGACTGAAAAATTCAGTGAAATGTCAACACGGCGTTGGACTCAAGTCGGCGCTTACCACGGGTTTGAGACCAACGCGTCAAGACCGAGACATGAACGAAAACCTGGACGACGTCAGAAGTGAACAAAACAACGAGAGAGAGGTAAACGGGCTCACCGAGAGCTCGTCGCGGTGATGGTCAAAGAAAGATATCCATCAACGAACAAAATTCAAAAAAGGCAAGTAATTCGATCATATGATCTAAATCCTCTAGCTTCGATGACAATTCGACGGGACCACCGTCGAAGGCGAACTCAACGGACTGGGTGCGCTATCAAGTCACATGATTTTGTCCATATAAGGTACAAGTTTGAAAAAACCGTGGTCCAGGGTGCACGGCGTGTCCGCTAGCAGCTGACTCTTCTATAATTTCGACTGCTTGCCTGTCAAGAGATAAGAGTCTGCCTAGGTGAGACTACAGAAGAGTGGAAGGTCGACGTGCCCACCATCGGATCTCTTTATTGCTCTCCGGTTTTGTGTGTGGTGTATTACCTCAGTGGACTCGGACGACCTCTTAGTTTGAAGCCGGGCGACTTGGAAAACGAGCGGAATTGGTTCAACCGTGCCTGGACCCTGCAGGAGATCGCTGAACGTCCAATTATTGGTGGGAGCACTGACGTTGACTTGATCACCGACAATGACGTCAAAGCGAAGCTCAGAGAAAAGCTGCAACCGGTGGAACATATAAGGGGAGCGGATGTGTTTTACTTCCTGTGGCAGATGCAGATTCGCAAGTCAACGAAGCCTTTGGATAAGGTGGCAGGTCTGGCATACCTTCTCTGCGGAGCCATCTTTGGCATGGACTCAAAACGTCATATTCCCGTACTATACGACGAGACACAATCTCAAGAGGATGCTTGGGACCCGCTCGTGGATGCGATGAGATCCTACCATAAGTTGGAATTGCTCTTCATTTACCCTGAACCTGGGAACGGACCCCAGCGATGGCGACCGTCGTGGAAACAGGTTATGGAGAGGAGAATTCTGTGTCCGGATGGGTACTGTCCGTCTCCTATTGCACGGAAGGAAGGAAGTTTTATTACCCGACGGTGCTTATCAACAGAAGCGTGCCGGCGTCCGTATTACAGTCCCCCGGGATCCCATAAGGAAGCTGTCGACTGGAGACTTTATGTATGAGGGTCCTTGTATGAAATCAGGGTTTGTTTCTGGATTAGCCCATGGATCATATGAAGAAGGGAAGCCTCGACAGGGAGAGTTGGCTATTCAAGACAGCACCGGAGCACCCCATGTATTTAACGTCTTGGCGCACCATGCATTCCCGATCCCGGATGGCTGGTATACACTCATAGGCACCCAATATTTCTGGGAGAGAAAGGAATTTCCTTCACATACACTTTTTTCGGAAAGTTGGGTAGTCGGGTGGCGAAGAGGGGATCAGAGATTCGAGAAATTGTCGGTGATCAATCCGGTGGAAAATGAAAATTTATGGTAGAGCTACGCGGAATTTGGTGGTGTCGACTCTGTCGAGCACTTTGGTCAAGTACTTCTTTGCTGATTTGATCCTGTTTGTCGCTTGTTTAGTCTAAATTTAGTTACCTTAAATCGGTCCTTCGCGATAGCATATCCTCACACCCCACACAGCCGAAGCCATACTCGATGTGTGTACCTAGAAAATTCAAGGTAGCAGAGAGGTCGACAAGGCGAGCATTTTAGGGCGGTGCCATTGCTGTCCACCACAAAAAAATGTATAATAGTTACCATGTGTGTATAAATATCAAAAGCGTGTACCAGGTACTTTTCATCACCGCAATCCTATGTAACTCAAGTATAACTTCATCTCTGTCCATTTTAGTATATACACCGGGACTCAACAAACAACAGTGGAATCCCAAGCTACCTAAATTTTCTCTCTCTTCGCTTAAAGCGGCTTAGCACCTTTAGCCAGGAATAATTTCTGGTCTGTCAAGCCGAACATGCCGTCCATGGTGGCGCCAGGAATAACATTCAATGAGAACGACTCCAGTCCAGCGCCTTCAAACACCTTCCTCATATCCTCCTCGGTGAATCCCGTCTTGTGAGGAACGATAGCCTCGTACTTTTCCTTGATGTCCTCGATTTTCGGTACAGCATCCGAGCTTACTCGATCAGTGACCAACAGGGCACCTCCAGGCTTGAGAAAGTACGCGAGAATACGGGTGATCTCATCAGTGGACTCGAAGTGATGGTAAGCCATGGTGCACTGAAAGTACATGTCAGCACAAATTGCGCCTAGGTGCCCGTGCGTACCAGCACAACATCGAATTTGTGCCCTTCCAGTTCTTCTGGTAAACCCTTGAGTTCGTAGGCGATTGCGCTCATCTTGGACGTAACTCCAAGGGTTTCGGCTCTCTTGTTGTATTGGTCGACCATGCCTTGGCTGATGTCGACGCCTTGAATAGATTTGCAGTGCGCGATGAGCGTCGTTTCCAATAAACCTATGAGAATATTTCTGACATTAAGCAGTCATATTATTGAATTAGGATAGCCGTACCTGTACCGCACGCGAAATTCAAAACGGTCGTCGATTCTGGATCGAATGACCATCCATGTGAGAGAATGTATTTGCCTTCCCTGAGGCCACGGAAGGTGAGAAGCCGCAATGGCAAAAACAAACGAAACAGCACATACTTTTCTGTCAACTCCTTTACCAGGGGAATTTCGTCGTAGGTATGAGAATCTTTATTGAAATGTTCCTTGTTGGCTTCGGCAAAGTCGTGGCCATGACCATGATGGTGGTGGTGGTGGTGCTCAGCCATGTCTGGGAATGAAGTAACAAGTTGAAAGAGATCGTAGTCGCTTTATATCATAATATTATATATATGATCGAGATGCGTTTCAATGATCGAAAATGGGACATCCCTGCCCCAATTGAATGACTGGTGACTGGTGAGGTCGTGTTTCTTATTCATCAATGCATGATCATCTAAAGATAGGGATAAAATCAACGAGCGCGCGCGTAAGTAGTAAGCAGTGCTGACGCAGTGCGAGTTACATGACCTTTAGCGTGCAGTGCTACATATATTCACAGTCACTACGTACAAATGCCGGCCCGCATCTCAAGAAGATACTCTACCGCCTAACAACACAACTGGGATAACAATGTTAAAAGTTACACAAAATAATACAGATGAGTATGAGGGGAATAAGTAATGCAAGTTATATGTAATGTATGTAATCCAGGTCAGAGTAAACACGATAGCGATAGTTAGCATAAAGAAATCATTCTGCGAGCTCGTAGTACGATCTAAACATGGACTCCGTCCGCAACGACGCCTCACCGACAACACGATGCACATGGAGGATCAACCGAGGATACCTTCGCGTAAAGTACGACAGATAGCCTTCTGGCATAGAACCCAAATGTCGTTTCACGTTCTCCGGCAAGTCCTGGTAATGGTGTTTCTACAGGAAACCCCTTATCAGCGTCGTGTTTTCCCTCCCAGGTAATAACAGAAACGTACCTTGTTCCTAAGCGCACGCAACAGATCCTGCACGGACTTGCCATCGTATTTCCTAAACTTGCCCAGGTTTTCAATAAATATTTTGTCCAGGCGTGACTGCCAGTCATTCCCGACGACGCTGAAAGCATCTTTTTCTAGTGCTACAAGATCCGGATCCTTGGGATCCCGACACATGACTTCGAATCGGTCTGATGCATCTTGCAGAAAGTTCAACCGACGACCTGGATCCCAGAAGAAGGGATGCACGAGACACGTAGTCGTATCCGGTCTAGTGCCCATATGAGTATCACATCAAAAATAGACGATGAAAACCTTACCGCTTGTGCGAGTCCGGGTTGAGCATCTGCTCAATCAGATGAACAGCCTCGGAGCCCTCTTCCCCGAATCTTTCCAACCCCTCCAGGTTCTTCTCGTTTTTAAGGATATTTACCTCTCTCTCGAACCGGTCCCCATATGGATGGCCCCCATTCGTTAGGGTATAATAGAATAAGCACCCCAGAGCGAAGATATCCACCGATTTTGTTAGCCTCGTCGGCGAGGATCCCGTCGGCGCACCAGTCGCTGTTCCGGTACTTCCCCTCGAGCTTCCTCTTGATGAGATTGAACTATCATCCCCGAGCTCATCCAGTTTTACCTCCCCGCGCAGAATCTCCGGCGCTCTCCACCCAACGGTCCCCGCAGCCATCGCCCCATGCGCTGTGGGTAAGAAACTCGTCTGGTCCATATCCAGCTTTTTACACAGCCCAAAGTCTGATATCAACATCTTCCCATGGCTAGACATCAGGATGTTGTGGGGCTTGATGTCGCGGTGTACAAGTTTGAGAGCATGAAGATGCCGAAGCCCACTTGTGATTTGTCTAAGAGCTTTCTTGGGTTCGAAGGCTTGAACAATAGGCCTGAGCTGATCACGATCCGGGTACTCGACGATGTCCGCGAGCGAACAAGGACAAAGTTCAAGGGCGATATACAGGAAGTTGGCATGGGCCTCCTGGTAGTAGTATCTGATAACATGGGGATGGTCGTCACTCTCTTGCAGGATGCTGACTTCCCGAGATGCGAGAGTGACGAAGTCTTGCAGGAGACGTTTGACTGCCACAGCGCGCCCTTGTAATGATCCTTGAAATACGACTGTTCCGTGAGAGCCAAATCCTAAGTATAATGTAAGTAACAAGTAAGAGCCTGAAAGAAACTTCGACGGCACCTAGGACAGTCTCCGAAACGACCAATGAAGGTGTCGGTTCAACTGGCTTGGACTCTATCACAAGCGTCTGGGACGGGGGTATTTCGACGACAATATCCGGCTTCTTCTCCTCTTCAACTTCAACATGTACACCAGGGTTAGGTCGCTTTTTCTTGCCTCGTCCTCCTCGTCTTCCTTTGCGCTTATTGGGAACGGGAGTGGCATCACCTTCGCCCTCAAGCTCCTTGTCACTATCGTCTCCTCCATTATCCGCAGCATCCTCAGGACGCTTGTCGTTTGATGGTATTGGTGGTGGTGGTGGTGGTGATTGATCCGCATCAGGAGTATTTATTGCGGGCGTCGGGACTGTCTCCGTTACGGCTACAGGCTCCGGTACCGTAACCTCCTTGATGGAAGCCTCCAAGACTGCTGGCATGCCGGATAGCCCGTGCACACCACCTTTGAGCTTCCCTAATCCGAACCACACGGAGATTATCCCAAGTAGCACAAGAACAAGTACCGTGTCCCATCGTCTGCTATTTGGAGGTGCGGGGTTTGATGGAGAGGCATCCTTCTTATACTCCGGTGGTTTATCGTGGCGGCGCGTCTCGTTGTCCTCGTCGCCTGCGATCAGCTGAGGATAAGTTGACATGGGTGAACCATCCAAGAGTCTCTTCAAGCGACTCTCCGCACCGTCGCCTGCGCCACCTTCTAATTTCCGTACACCGATCAAACACCTGCGGTCGAAAACGGTGTCTGGATTCTCCATGTCGCAGCCATCTTTGTTGAGCAGACGTGCTCGCTCTCGCTCCTTTTCCATCTGTTTCCTCATTCGGGTAATTTCATCAACTTCGCTTGACATCGGCACAGAATCGATGAATTTCCCCGGACGTTCTGGTATGGAAGTTCCTCGGATTCCACCGAAAGCCACAAGCGGATAGCTCAAGGGGCTCATGGCAAATAAGCTTCCGGTTTCTTCAACAATACCCACGTAGGCATTCGGGTAGTTCGGGAGATGTGCCTTCGCAGTGTCCAAGGAGAGGGATGGCAAAACGTCTTGAAGACCCGGACGGGGCTGAAGAAGGACGTAGGTATGCGCGCCACGGGAGTAACGCTGAGGTTTGCGTAGTACATCGAATACCGCAACGCTGTCAAGAAACAATCAATAGGCGCCGAATTACGAGATAGTCATAACTGACATGGGGCTGCTAAATTGCTGTCCCCATAGTGGAGAAGATGAATGAATGCTAGAGCCTTCGCCTCTACCCTTGAAAGATATGACTTCACCATTGGGGAATCCTTGGATGTATGCGTCGTCCTTGGGCCGTTTGTACGATGCTTGCAACAAAGTGTCCTGGTTATTCGGGCCGTATGTGGAGAATGATAAATTTTGGACGGGTGGCGGGGTCGACCCAGAGGTCTTGAGAGGTCGAGAATAGATGGATATGTGGTAATCTGGATGACAGTTGGCGCCAATGTAGTGATGAAGAAAATTGATACAACACACCTGTGCGCCCAATGAACACCTCCGTAGGTGGCGGGGGTTTGGGCTTGCTTCCTTCGAGTTCATCCAGATCCAGCTCTTCATCATCCTGGAAACCTTCGAATGGATCCCAAGGACACGCTGAATTCAGTGTTGCCTTGATTCTTCCTGTCTCCAGTTCAACGAGCAATAGTGATGTTTCCTTCTTGCCTACGAACACCCTGCGGTCGTCAGAATCAGAGAAACTAAAGGGCGACATGTCCACGAGTTCAGACATGGAGAATGGAAACCGCTGTAGGGGGCTCGAAGGGGTAGCCATAACGTAGATGTCTCCTGACTGGGGCTCGATGATGTAGGTCTCCTGGTCGGTGTTGTCATCGACGAGATCAGGGTCAAGGTCGTGGTGAATGGTTCGAATCAGTGGAGCAAGCGCTGTCGGGGCTGCTGTCGTCGTCGAGGAAGCGAAGGAAGACATTGACCACAACGTCTGGCCCAATGTCCTGTTAAGCGCATGAAACTTCCCATCCACCGACGCCAACAAAACTATATCCAACAACTCTGCATCTTGTTTCGTAGGCTCCTCTGCCAGCGGCGGCACAACTCTGTACGAGTTCGCATTCGGTCGGGCAAGATCCTGCGCTCCAGGGCTAGTCAAAGTTCGAGAAGAAATGACCTGTGCAAGACCAGCGCCCAAAGAGGACGCAAGGAAGATATAAAGGTAGAATGTAGGCACCATTGCCGGTCATTCCGAGGCAGGAGCGCCTCCTTGAGCTCGTCAAATGGGTCGTGGTGGAAAGTGATCAAGGTGTGCTGTGCACTCGCTGTACCTGCGAAATTCGATTACCAAAAGGAGAACAGAAAACGTCAACTCGACACCGACATCCATCATGCAGATTCTATTAATCCCTTTCTACAATTACGGGTACTGGGAGAAATAGCAAAATATTTTGTGAAAAACTGGTCTACTAGTGGACACCTGCCTCGATGGTTGGGAATCCTTCTTCCACCTTTTGGAAACGGTCTCGCATCAAAATCTATTTATTTCCATCCCCAGCATCAGATTGTGATGGGTTTCACGGACGAGACCAGCGCATAGGAACAGTAGGACAGGGCAGCTCAGCGATACTTGATTAATCTATAGAGGATCAGGGAATGCAATGCCATTGGTGTGTGAACCGACAACTGTTCCGTGGGAATAAAACATATCAGATACGGTCGCACAGAGAGACCCGACTCCCTCTCTTGTGAGAAAAAAGGAGTAATATATGAGACCTGCATCCACAGAACAGCCCGAACGTCGGTTACCTCCACAGACCCTGGGAAGGCCAGAATCGTAAACAAGACTTGTCCAAAAAGTTTTTGGCCGCTTTAGACGCTCGAAAGAGCCAAGTATTTGTCTACAATCACATAAGACATTGCACGCGAAGCCCAGGCAGGAAGCATGAGGTATCCAACCAGATCCATGGCCTCGAGGTAAGCGTCGATTGGTTCTATAGCTACAGGCAGGCCGGGTGAAAGGGATATCCAGAACCCGAAGTTGAGAAAGACGAGTCGCTTGCGCCGGCGAGGATCCTATTGGTGGGGACATCAAGTCAACATCAAGTGATTCCGACAATTATCCAAGCTTCAGAAAATAACGTCGTTGAAGTGCCTAATCAAATAAAGCCCGTATCACCACTAATAGCCATATCGTAAGGCGACTGTGCCTCGGAAACGGCAGCGGCGAATGAATCGTATTCCATTATATTCCGGCGTGAATTGCCCCATTGAGTACCTTTGAGTATCTCTGTTGTCACCACTGAGCCTCATGCGTTGCAGTTCTGAATCAGACCAGATAGAATCATATAGTAGATATCATCACAGAGGTTGCAATTCAAGAAGGACAGCCAGAGTAAATGTAGAAGAGCCTGCACCTGAAAAAGCGAAGTGGAGAAACTAAGCATTTTCGGATGCGACCAGGATCCGATGATGCAGGAAAGACATAGAGTTCAGAAGCCGAACGTAGTACCAAGCGGGCGAGTAATAGTATTCCTCAGTGTGAAGAATATCAAGGGAGGGATGACGGTGACGAAAGAGTACAATGCGGATGATGCGTCTTCTTATCCCAATTGGGAGCCCGGCCCTCTGCTTCGACCGTCCCGGCTCATCAATAGGTCTGTACTTATCGTTGTCTGTCTACGAGGACAAGGGGACTTATTCTGATCGATGTCCCTGAGAAGGAAACGGACCAAAGTCCGTACTACGGTACCGAAACATATATCTAACCTCACTCAAGCCTCACTGATGTCTCCGAGAAGCTAGAGCTCCTCTGGGCCCACTCCCAACGATTGCTTATCGCTAAAATACTGCACTAGGACCAATTTACACGCTTGTATTTTTAGCCATACAGACAATTAAATCTTTCAGGGAGCAAGGGTTGGCAAATGATGGACTTCTTTCACAATATATATAGAGAAGCTTCTTCACCAATCAAAAGAGGAACGCCTATAATACATTTCGTGTGTGCGACATGTCTATCTATGATTAAGGGAAAGCCTTTGCAACAGTGCCGTAGAAGGTCTTGCCCTGGATAGTAGCAACCTCGAGCTCAAGAGCAGAGGGTTGGCGGGAGCCATCACCACCTGCGAGGGTTCCTGCACCCCAAGGTGATCCTACATGATGCGTGAGCCCTGAGACAAAATTACTTCACGAAGGAACGCACCACCGTGAACCTCCGAGAGATTGGTCAACTGAGCAAAGGTGTTGGCATATCCGAGGGGTACGTAGATAATGCCGTGGTGAGCCAAGGTTGACAGAGAAGCGATAGCCGTGGCTTCCTGTCCTCCTCCCAGACCTGCGGTAGACACGAACAGACCGGCATACTTGCCAGCGAGCGCACCTTGGGACCAAAGTTTGCCGGTAGAGTCCCAGAAAGCCTAGACGCGCCGTTAACGCGAATTCCGAATAGTATTACACGCTGTACGCACCTTCCACTGGCCAGGGAAGTTTCCGAAACGCGTAGGAATACCAAAGATGAAGGCATCGTATGAAGCGAGGATCTCGGGGGTAATGATAGGGTAATCAGGCTTGGCTGGCGCATGCAACGCGGCAAGGATCTCAGGAGAGAGAGTTTCAGGAACTCTGTCGCGGGGTTAGTACACGATGGACGGGACGGCGGAGATATACGACTGACTGGTAAATGCTGGCGGTTCCTCCGGCGGTCTTGACACCCTCTTTAACAGCCTCAGCCACTATAACATCACAGTCAGGAGGCGGCGGCAACGACCAGAAGGGGGGAACGTACGCTTGGCGATATGGCCGTACATGCTGTAGATAACGATAGCGACTTTAGGAGCCATTGCAGGAGAAGGAGAAGATTTAGTGGTAGATGTTGAAGAAGGTGGGGGTTGTGATGAATTTGAAGCTGCCTTCGGGTCAGCTTTTATAGCGTCGTCGAAATTGTCCTTTTGACGTTTGCCCGGAAAACACATAGATTGTATCACGTAGTGATCATCCAGAATTGGTCGTTATATACTTCAAATGTCGCCAAATTAATCATCTGCGTCCGTTGGCTCGTGGGTCTTCGTGGGCAAAATTCGATAAATATAGGCAGATCGTTAGGAAGGAGATCGCGCCTGAAAGTACCCTAAACTGAAAGAAGCCAGACATTGCGACATTTACCATTTGAGGTCATGTCCGCTGCTGACAAAGCTGACAAAGCCTGCGTAAAAACGCTGACGAGTGGTGGGTCCTTGCATATCGAGCGTTTTTTTCTCAAGGTGATCTGTTGATTAGGCCGCCCAGAAACCCATCCGATTGTGATGGCCAAATTCTTGTGACAGGAGCCTGTCTCATGGCTGTCTTTCGATTCCGGTGTATTTTAACAAATTGCATTCGCTGTTAGTCTCGACTCTCATCAGATCCTTCTGTTAGATAGATCAAGTATTGACGCACATATATGTATAGGTATTTCCTGGTATATTTTCAAGTCGCCTCAGGCTTTAGTAGGGTCGGGTGCCCTTTGACAGGCCATGGCCTGTCGTGGCACGATAATCTAGCCCCTTGATAATACGATCAGTCAGACAGTAACTCAGCCAAACGCGGCTTATCAACCGTCTCGTCAGATGAATTGTAAATCAGAATTACAACTCTTCGTAATCTGGATCCATGGTGCAGCTTTTTTTTGACCGAGATTGACCGGCGTTGATCGCTATCAGAAACGCCACGACACATTACCCCCATCTCAAAATAATACGCCCAACGATAACAAGGGTGTTGATCGGAACTGCTGGACCCAAGGCTAACCTGGGCTAACTAGGATCGTACAATGAATACACACGGTTGTCGTTACCAGAAGATGCATACATACCAAGCTCATATGAAGGTGTGACCAATTCGACAATTGCGGACCTCAAATAAACAGAGCCGCCTTTGCCCCTGCCGCAGGTTGACTACTCATTTCAACAGAACTACACATTAAGGTCTGCGCGATCGATCCTGTCCAAGGGAGGTGTTTGCGTCTGAGAGGGAGATGTCTATTATCGACAGCGCTGACGATGAACCTTCAGACACTTCTCAGAGGTAGAGAGACTCTCGGCGACCTTCTTCGAGGGGTCACAGAATGAATGATGTGCAATCGTTCTCGGATCGCGTCAATGTGCCAGATCCGTCATATCCGGGGTTTGCACGCCCGCTGGAAGGTACTAGAGTCCAGACACTTAAGGAAGGCTACATCTGAGCGGCGGAGAGAGTAAGCCGGAGGGAAGAAAGCGTCATAGATGGCAAAACAAAGCTTGGACGCAAAAGATCAACCTTGGCCGTGACATACAAAGATCAGATATAAAGTGCATCATGTCTACAATTGGTAGCCATGAGCCACGATGCAATTCTCTAGATCGGCGAACTCTGCGTTACCGTAATGGTCCCTACACATCAACCCTGAGCTCGAAGCGTATTTCTGCACAACCCATGCGCGTGCATCCGAATCAGCGAAGATTCAGACACGGATGTCTTTGACATATCAATGGGCATAGCGGGGAAACGCCGCACGCGAAGGCACCGCTGGACCTCAGCAGTAAGGAGTTCAATGATGGATACAGGTCTAGAGAGGTCTGAGCTAACGAAGATGGTTTATATCGCGACAAATACTCACCGGCCAGCTTCCATGAATATCGATGACATCCATACCGGAGTTCATTTTCCCAACGCGGCATAACCTTTGCACGACGCGAGTTCAGTAGAGAGGGAAACACCCTGTTGTCCCAACCGTCCAGTGAATTGTGATGAATTCACTTGTACATGCCAAAAAGGCGATACAAAGCGCCGACCAATTTGAAAGGCGTTAAGAGTCTGAGACACCGAGATGTTTGGCCTATGATTTGCCAAATGGAATAATCGGGGTATCCTGTGTATGTGCGAGGTACAAAGTGTGACCGCGAAAAGCGCGAGAGAAAACATCCCACCCAGGTAGATCCTGATTCCTGGTTTGCAGGCTGATTCTAGAATAACGGGAAATGGGAATGGGAAAAAACTGCCAATAGCGTTCGTATTCATTAATCATTGATTCCCTCTAGAAGGATGATGTTTTGGTCATCAAGGCAAGAAGAGAGAAAGATATACTCACGCTTAGCACCTGTCGAGACTCAGTCCGTTATGCCCTGAGCGGCAAATCGCCTGTTAAGATCACGGTAATTGCCCGAGAGTCTCTGTTTACCGTCGGTAACAGAATTCTTCGTAGCAAATCATGTGGTGGTGGTTGAGTACGTTGAGTGCGGAGATTGAGGGGGGCGAAGAAGTGGCTGATTTTTGTATGCCTCATCCATGGCTAGCCCTCTGGCGGCACTACGCTGAGAACGATGTTTTCGAGACGATTGTATGAGTTATCGGGTTCAAACCATGATTATCGCTGCTCTAGTACCTGTGGACGATCAACGGGCATGGTAATCATAAACACGGTTGTCACGTACTCAGCTTTCCGAAAAAACCGCTAAGAGTGAGCAGACGCCAAAGACTCCGGGGGTGTTCGTCTGATATTTCCGGTCTGAAAGAGATACGCAAAAGAGCAATGGTAGCAGTGCACGTACAAATTTGAATATCTAATACAAAAAGCTGCACCTTTAGGAGAATGGTCCTCTCTTTGAAGAAAAAAACTCTCACCTTGTCATGACCCAGGTCGCACCATCAGGTACAGCAACGGTAATGTGTCCTCATGATCGATCCCTAGAGCTGTCCTCCTACTCTTCGTCTCTGGCAGAGCTTCTCCCCTCAAGAAAAAATCATCGACTACCCAGGCAGTGACTTTAGATGCATATCAGCCATATTCCCAGGTTTTGTGAGGTCAGAGGCACATATGATAGGACAGTAGGTCAGGCCAGTAAATCTAGCATATCTGGGCTATCGATAGTACCGAGATGGACGATACAGACTCGGAGAACGCGTCGAAGACATGGCTGACTAAGCTACGGAAGACCACGGAGATGCGGCCATAAGTGCCACAATGCTCTGTAAAAAAAGAAAAGAAAAAGAAGAAAAAATCGTTCATCATACATGCTATGGTACTACAAGATGAATCGGACGATTACCACCAAGTATCATGCATCACAACACGCACGGGGGCGTTGCGTAGGTACATATGGTTCCAGGAAATCTGTGTACACCCAAAAAGCGAGGTGGAGCTAGAATCAAGAAATACTGTCGCCGTCCTCAACGTTGGTACATTGACCGTCACAACAGAACAAACCAGTCCATGACCATGTTACTCATGCTCCAACATGCATAAAAGGTACCCACTTATGGAATGCTTGTTCCCCCACTTTCTCCCGAAGACGTGCGATCGCCCGATGGATAGCGTATGCAGCTGGTCTCTCCTCCGCCTCATTTTCCGTTCGTTCACCACGTTCTCTAGCCTCCAGAAGATAAGCGTAAACTTCATCGGCGACGACAGGTGCATCCGTATCACCAATTGACCACATCGTGGCAAACACAGTTCGATACCCAGCTATCAGCATTCCTGCGGAAAGATGGATGGCTTCTTCAGGCCGCTCGGTGTCTCCGGTGGCCGTTTGGCAGGCGGAGAGGAATGCAACCTCGGCCGAGTCGAAAGTGGTGGACATGATCCTCGCTAGCTCGAGCGCGCCATCGTGCAAGAGGAACGCACTCTTCGTGGGATCTCCTGACCTCTGAACACCGTGGCAAGCGAGGTGACACCAGCTGTGCGTTTTCATACCTTCCAGTACTGCTTCTACGGTCCCCTTTTCGGCGTTGAGCCAGGTGAATGATATCCCACTGTTGGCAACACGGCGCTTGATTGTTTCGACCTCGCTAATCGTGCCGGGTAGAGAAGATTGTCCGGACGTAGATGGCTGTGAGACAGCGAGGATACTTGGTAAAGGGCTTCGACACTTGTTTGTGGCGTTGATGAGAGCCGTCAAGGTTGGTGTGTACGATGATACGACATAGTCAAAGACTTTGTGCGGATTTGGCCCGTCATGCAGACCGGCTGCGTGGAGAGGGAGAAAAGCCAATGGTCCCGTCGCACACCAGGTGACAGACGGCAGTTTGATTCTGGACGAGCAATTCTGCTTGTCATTGAGTTTGGATGCGTTTAGAACGATACATCCGATAGATTATAGTTGATATACATACCGTATAGGCAAGGTCACGGAGAACAGGTTCTACAACGCTGATCCATAACTGTTCAAGAACAGTCTTCATCGCAGAATTAGGATCACCCTTGTTCCCCAAGTACGGTCTGTCGGCGCGAAACTCAGAGCGTACTCGCAAGTGCTGCAAGGATTTCACCAGAGTAAGGTATAGGCTGGTCGCAGCCTTGTGCGAACTGCAGGGAAGAGGGACATGGCGGACTGTAGCCGAAACACCCTCGCGAACTACGAACGCGTCGCAGCGGGATGGATGGACATTGATGATGACCACGGTTCCAAAGCGAGCCGTTGAGACAAGTTCATGGACTGGTCTCGGCTGGAAGAATTGTTCGAACCCAGGGACACGACGGCCCTCTGCAATCAATGCTTCGTAACGCTCAGCCAACCTGCGATGCATCTGTGCCTCTGATTCCTCTAGTGCTGGAGATGTCGGTAAATGGTTTGGCGCGCTTGCATTCTCTAACTGCTTCGATACTCCCTCCAACTCGCTGGCTAAATCTGGCCTCTCCGAGCGAAGATCGTCCACTGGAGTACGCAGGCGGAGTAGCTGACCCCACACTATTGATCTAGCTTGCTCCAGCCATTCGACGGCAAGATCCACCTTCTGTAAAGCTATAGCCGCCGCCGCTGCCTCGCTCGCCTCATCTCCTATAGCCAGAATCTCGTCGTATCTCTGGGTAACACCAACTCCAAGCCACACAATGCGTGGGATCAGAGAAAGAGCCAGCTCATGAGCTTCGAGCGAAGGCTTGTTGTCATGCTCAAGCGATAACTTTGCCCACGTCCTGGCACTGTGGAATCGATTGGTTGGATTTCCAGATGTCGACTCCGCGCTGGCGCGATAGTTCTCAAGCGACCGTGTGAGATCGCTGGGATCGCGCACGAGTTGGAAGCGAGCGTACAGCGAGCGAGCAAGGTTTCCGTGAAATCCAGACGTGAAGGCATGTCCATCTGGTGCAGAAGATACGGCCTGGTTGAGGAAATGTACGGCACGGTCGATATCTTCTGGGCGACGTGAATGATCAAAGCGGGCATGGAAGGCGTTGCCGAGATTGTTAAGGTAGCCTGACCTGTCCGAATGATTGACGTCCAAAAGGCCGACAGCTTTCTCCATCATGACTACGGCACTATCGGCGTCAGCAGGATCTTCAAACTGCTCGAAGCGGGCAAATAGCGAACCGCCGAGGTCACTCAAGAAACGAGGTTTGAAGCCGTGGTCATCTGGAGTGATTGCCACAGCTCTCTCTCGAAAAGACACAGAGAGGTCAATGTCGGGGCGTGCTTTTGTGCTCTTGAATTTGGTGAGGTATGATCCTCCGAGGTACGCGAAACGTCCAGGAGCGTCTGGATGATCTTCTGGCGTGATTGCCACTGCAATCTCCAGGATGGAGAGAGCCTTGTCGATATCGGAAGGAATACGCAGACGGTCAAACCTCGTGAGAAAACAACACCCCAAGTTACTCAACCGGCCTGGCATGTCTGCATGGTCATCCTGCGTTTGGTCAACGGCCTTTTCTCGAAGCAAGACAGCCTTGTCAATGTCGCGCAGCTCTCCCAGGTGCATGAACCGAATCAGGTATGCCCCTCCCAGGTTACTGAGAACAGCGGGGTTAGAGACGTGATCGTCTGGGGTGAGGGAAAGTGATTGCTCCAAGGCATCGATGGAGCGGTTTAAGTGCTCGAGGTCTCCGGAGCGTTCGAATTGTGCTAAATATGCTCCTCCGACATTACTGAGACACCCAGCCTTGGGAAGACTGCCGGGGGAGAGTAAAACTGCATTTTGCAAGTTGACGATGGCGTGGTTGATGTCCTCAACCTTTGATGATCGTACAAAGCGTCGGAGATATGCGGTCCCCAAGTCGCTGAGGTGGTCCGCACGGTCAACGTGATGGTCGGGAGCAAGGTGAACCGCCAGGTTCAAAACGTCGATGGCGCGGTCCAAATCGGAAAGGACTCCCCGAGCACCAAAGCGACCGAGGAGGGAAATTCCGAGATTCTTGTATCGCTTGTGCTTTTCTGGATGGCCGGTCGGAGTCAATGCGAGAGCTTCGTCCCGAAGAGAGACCGCTCTGTCAGTATCGGCCGCATCTCCCAGCGACTCAAACCTGGTGAGGAATGTACCACCGAGGTTGCTGAGGGAGGTAGCTCTACTGACATGTCCGTCCGTCGTGAGTCCCACCGCCTGCTCTAGAGACGAGATTGCTTCGTTTATATCATTTATATCTCCCGATTGCTTGAATCGAGAAGAGTAAGCGCTCCCGAGGTTGCTGAGACGTCCTGGTTTTCTGGCATCGTTCGCTGGAGTAATTGCGATGGTGAGCTCCAGATTCGTGATGGCGCCGTTGAGGTCAGAGATGTTGCCCAACGCCTGATATCGAGCGAGAAAGGCGCTACCGAGGTTATTGAGGCGGCTGGAGATGTCGGGATGGTCGTCGGGCGTCAGCGCCACCGCTTCTTCCAAATCACTAATCGCCTGGTTCACGTCTGGAAGAGCTCCCAATTGTACGAACCGAGCGAGGTGCGACGTTCCCCTACAATTGAGCTCATCACTGGCCAATCCCTAGACGAACGAGTTTCCCCCAATCAGTCAAGTTTAAAGATAAAGTACTGCGAACCTTCCATTGGAGATTTCCAAAGCCATTGTCCTGCTGTTGAACTGGGGGAATCGAAGAGTGTTCCATGCGCACTCTGGTAATACGGTCGAGTCTTTTTGCCTCCTCAGGAGCGCAAACAGTAGAGAAGAAAAACGCATCCAACCTCTTTATATCGAGCTCAGTATTTATGCGTGATTAGACTTGTTTACCACTGGGCAAAGGGCAAGGAAGCAACGAACAAGAGTCACCACGGACGTCACTGCTTGCTCCGGTTCTCCAAAAATAACTAAGCACCCACAACTTTATAGAAAGAGTTATCAAAAGCACAATTCTGACTTATATAGATTCATACAGACGCAAGCCGCGGGTTGATGTCTGCGCTATTCGTGTAGCAGAATGATCTGTACGGTGGTAGCAAGCACGCATGGCATCGTTATCCTTTGGGTATTCTTTTCAACTTGTATCAGAGTTCTGCAGCTTGCATGCTCTGGCATGCTGTCCTAGAGGTTCTCATACCGGGCACATGCATGTTGCGGTTCTGTATCAAGAGAGGAAAGATGAAGTCAGCGGACATAGATCTAAGGATACGCCACCGCTATTCGTAGCAAACGGTGAACAAAAGAGGCAGAGTAAGCACCGACGAACAATGGAAGACCGGGAAGCGACTCTCAATCACCTTTCTTAGGACGTACGCGCTGAGTCCCATTTCGAGGGCGCATACGGCTCATTGTGCTAATGCTCAGAGACGAGCGCACCACAGCGCCAAACGCATCATCCACTACTATGACGAGTCCATATGCACTCAGAACCGATGCTAGATCAAACAGAGATATCCCAAGAGAAACAAACTGACCTCGGTGATGCTGCCATATATCACGTCCTCATGATTTTCTTCATTATCTGGCAGAAAACTCGTGCGCAAATGCGTGTCTCAAGAACTGGATGGAGCTTGTGCCATTGGCAGGGATGGTAAGCAAATCACGAGGTTCGAAGTACCGGTGAAGGAGTTGACCGCCATCGTACGCGTTTGGCTACGAGTATGCCCTGGTAGAGAGCCATGAGGACTCAGCACATAACTGTATAAGTTCACCCGTTTTAAAACTCCAAAACGGGTGTCTTGCGTATCAAAGCTGCTGGCACGGTTCAGACCAACATACCCACCGGTGAGGTGAGTCATACGTCGTCTTCGCAAGCTCATTCCTGACTCTGGTTTCGCGGGTCAATCCATTCGCTCCGGCGGTCCTCGCTGAGGATGGGGTCTCTCCTCATTTCAAGTGACAGGCCGTTAATTTTCGGATACCTTCCAGATCTACATCCGCAAGAACCCAGTCATCTTGGAGGCCGATTTTTTCCAGCATCAAACTACAAAGTGGAGACATGTTAAAACACGATAAATGGTCTAGAGTTACAGATTTACAGACCACGGTATAACGACTGACTACAAGTCAATGTAACCCTTGATTGTCTGAACAATGGACTGAAGAGCATCGTAAGAAGGGTCCGAGGTAATGTCTGGGTTCCAACACTGCGGGTCCGCGGATCTCAAAGAGCTCGCTTCGGCCGCATCCCTTACAGGCTGACCACCGTTACTGATCATACCTTTCAAGGCGTAGCATGCCCTCCACCTTTTCCCAATCGCAGAAGTAACACACAGTCGATCCGTATGCTGATTAGTCAGCCCAATCTCATCGGGGCGCTGAATGACTTGGATGATCGCACCATCTCGCCCCGAATCCAAGCGGAAGTCCAACCGGGACTTGATCTCAACAAGCAGCAAGGGACGCCGGTGAAACTCGATAACAAAAGCAATCGCAAAGTCGGCCGCTTTTCTGTTGTCTGGGATGACCCATTGTGGACTGACATCGAAGCCGTCCGTGGGAGGAAACCAATAATTCAAAATCTTGTCATACAAAGGGTAAAATTTTGCTTCAGTAGTCTCGTTGTCGTTGCTCAGTTCAACGGCTTTGGCTAAAATATATTGCGGGTAGCCACCGCCGCGGAGACGAAGTACTACATAAAGTGTCAGTTGTATGGGCATGATGCAGTTGTAGCGTACCCAGATGAACAGTCGACCCCTTCAGGATATTATAATCAGAAAGTGTGTGATCATCATCCAGTTGTTTCCCAGCGAAAATGAGCCCTGTCATGTTGCACCAGTGCCACAAGTCCATCTACAAGATGATAATAAGAGTATACGTTGTTGGTTTGGAGGAGGGCTGTAAAATATGGTGAGCAACGAAGACTCCGGACGAGGCGATGTTAAACCCACTTTTCCTTATCCTGGATCTTGGCTTTAATGTTGTCGGTAGTGTCAGCAGCCTCAAGAACAACCGTTATCCCAATCAAAGTCTTCACAAAGAACTGCATTGTGGTGGATGGGAGTTGAGTAGAACATCCGAGCCCTTGCTCTGATTGGCTGCTTTTGTTTGCGACGCTTTGTTGCCAAGCCGCCGAAATTGCGCGCACCTCTCAGAGTCCACTCACTGGCACTTGAATTATCGACTGAGCGGCCTCGTCATCTCAAGTTGCGTACGCTCAACCTGGTACAAAAACTCGACTTGAAATATATGCCCGACAATCGGCAGCTTCGCCTGATCTGCGACAATAATCTGACTCCTGGCTCCGCCGTGTATGATACTAGGGCAAGGTCGCTCTTGACTTCAACGAATACTTTCCCTCACCGTCTACCCGTAACTCCTCACTCGAAGCTACATCCAGACTGCCTTGTACTTGTAAACGGCGAGGCTTGGACCTAGGGAAGCCATGAAGCCATCAAATTTCGGGGAAGTCGAAGTAGAAATAAGACAGAATTACTGACCTTATTCTGGAGCAGTGGATTGCAGCTTGGCCTCAGGCGCCAAATGGCCGGCCCTGAGGAAGAACGCCACGTGGATGTGATTGTGTGACTCGGGTTAGCTAGTGGGGCAGGGCAGAGCTAGTGATCACCATCTAACGTCGACCGTGTCCTCAAGAGTAGACAGTCTCCTTCTCTCTTCCTCACCTCGCCTTATTAATATATTACCCCTCAAGCCTCACCCGCCATGCCATCTACCCGTAACTCGTCCCACGAGACTACTTCTGTGGCATTCAGCGCATCATCTCTCGAATCTAGAACGGGCAAAAGGGACTTTGAAGATTGGGACTTGTCTATGGAAGACCATTGGGTCGGTCCTGTACCATCGGATCGATTCCTCTCGGCGTTACCATCGGTTGAAACTACACCCCCGTTGGATAATTATTTCAAGACTAAAATTTCGATTCCCCACGAATGCTCAAACAAAGATGACGTGAGGCTACGACTGGTGAATCTACCGGAACGCATTCTCAATATGCAAAAGCTGACACGCTGAATAGCTTGAGCAAGTAACGGCCTACGGCGCTACGATTACGAGTAATTACGAAAGTGGACTACCTACATTTATTCATCTCACTGAATACAACAACTGCGACCTCTATATCGCCGATGATCCCGAACAGCTCCTCCTCGATTGGCTGTTTGTTGATGAAGATCCATTCAAAGACTCCCCTCCCCTCGGGAACTCGACGTCCTACACTGATGATCAAAAGGCATCATGGATTATTACGTCCACTGATGCTGTCTCTACTCGGGGCCACATCATTAAACGCGCGGCTAATATCTGTGCACTCCAACATAGACTACACCTCTTTTCCGTGCTCGTGAGCATAACCACCACGCGTTTTTTCCGTCGGGATCGAGGTTCTACCTTGGTTTCGCGATCCTTTCCCTATCGCTATGCTCCTCATCTATTCGAGTTTCTATCGCAGTTTGTTAGGCTACCGCCAGAAGTGATGAGTATCGACCCTACCGATTATGTAACATCAAAGGCAGAAGAAGACTTTGACGCGCGGCCCTTCACAAGGATCTAGATGGCACCGTCACGCGCTTGCTTCTCAAAATCACGGTCTCTGATACTGAGGGGAACGGATGTGAAGTTGTTGTTGGGCCACCTGTAACGCAGCGTTCCGTTGTCGGCGGGTGTACGTCTGGGTCTCCGGCGTATGATCCTGCCGCCCACATTCTCGGTTTCTTGAAGGATAGCTGGCGCGACGAGCTCCTGCATGGACGAGAATCGGAGTTCATTAGAACTCTAAACAAATATTATATTCCCCGTGTCCCAACTTTGATTTGCGGTAGAGATGTGTGTGGCGACGCTCATACAACCAAAAACCATGAACACGCCTCCGCATCACGGAACTGCGGGTCTGACAAGATTACTGTACGACGTCAGCACAGAAATTTTACCAAAGAGATTGGCAAGGGACTCTCAACATTTCGCTCCGGGAGGCATCTTCTTGAGATGGCGTTACAGGCATTCATAGGTGAGCGCTAAATGTCAAAGTCGATATATACTGACAAGAGATGTCACAGCTCACCAAGGCGCATACGAAAAGTGCCGTTTTCTTCATCGGGACGTTAGTGGTGGCAACATCCTTATCCTCCCCAACGGTGAGGGTATGCTCAATGACTGGGACCTTGCCGTCCACGTTGACAGTGCTGAAAAAGACCCCCGCCAGGTCACCCGAACAGTGAAGAATTAGTTCCTTGTTATTGATTAAAGGTTCTAATTTGCTCACATAGGGTACCTGGAGATATATATCCACCATGCTACTCGAAAATCCGCTGAAAGCAAACGACCTTCAAGACGATTTAGAATCATTTGTCCATGTCGTCATGTACCACGGCCTTCGTTACGTTCAACATAACAAGGTCGCCGAACTCCTCGACCTCCCACGTCAGATATACGATTTGGCTCTGCCGCACTGGAGCAGAGATGCCCAGGGAGGTCATGGCAAGCGACGCCTCATGGCGACTGCAGGACTCACCGTTCTAGGTCATGATTTCTCTTTTACACTATCCACCCCCCTGAGCTCGTGGTTCGCTTGATCTATGCTGCTAGCCTACGAGTGGGTCTAGTATTGTGATAGTCTGGTGGTGCTCCCGGGTTGTCCAAAGAGAGACGTGCCGTATCCGGAGAAGATGCAGTCTCATGAGGGTCTACTCAATGTGTGGAGGAGGGTTTTGAGTGATATGCCGTGGCCTGAGGATGACACGCCATACGACCAGTTGAGCTCTCAGCCACCGCCGACAGATACCACCGTACGGAGGTCTTCGAGCAAACGTGAGCTGGAAGCGGATCTTCTAGCTAGCAATAAACGGAGGAAACTTAGCGAGTAGCTTTTGCGAGCTTTATATAGCGCGATATTTACGATCCAGATGCGAGTACATTGGCAAGAATATATGACATGCCCCAGGCATCTTGCGAGCACGAACTTTCTACAAAGGATTAGATAGCTTGTATATCATTCACGCATATCTGTGGATCCTGACGGAGAACTTCAGCAAGACCTATCATCATTCATGTCAATCCTATGGGGGGGGGGAATAATAGCGCACCCCAGGGTATGATATAGATGATTGTTCGGCCTTCAGCGCTACAACTATGCCCGTATCCCTACTTGGTGACCTGCCTCATCAAGCTTTTGGGGTCAACTTGTACAATGAAGTGATCTTGCCCTCTCTCACCAAACGTCCCTCTTCCTTTCCTTACATCCTCCTTTCCAGAAGTAGGGAACGTACGTATCCTCGCACTAGGGCCTTGGATGGAGATGGGTGTCGCCCTCTCAGCAATTTCACGAGAGTCAGGAGGCCATCGACTCCCCTAGCCAGACTGTAACATCCCGACATACCTTCTCTCAGTAGCATCGAACACAAAATGTATAGTGTGGTCTGACCATTAATCCCATGCTAGTGCATCATGGGGATTTGAACCCCGGCAGGATGGTGACCCTTCCATTGCCCCTACCCTATTTATGCCATGCTACCTTTCGACAACACCTCGAATTCCGCAGGAGAAACTGGCTCAAAATGCAGGGCGAGATTCAATGGTACAAGAGGGGGGCGCGCATACTCGCCTACGTGAGGTTAATCGGACACCATCTCGGCACAAATTGGTAGGACGCTCTGAGCGCTTAGTAGCCTGAAGGCATGCCGCTGGCTTCATATAAGGATAAACCCCTACCCGGTTGTGTAATCCCGCGCGCATAGCCATACGTCACCTTGAAACTAGCCTTCTGTAACAGTTAGGTACTAGGATTGGATGCTCCGGAAGAAAGCGCCCGCTAAACTACTACTTATCCGGGGATGACAAGTAGAACTTGCTGTCAGAAACAGTTCCGTCGTCCTCGCAGCTAGACGCGCGTCGGGGGTGTAAATTTTTTACAGAAATTAGAGCGAGTGGTCGGAAAGTTTCGGGTCTTTCTTATCGTAGGGGATGATGAGATTGGTAGCATTCGCCGCAGTATTTTAGTCATCTGAGTACTCGTTGGCGCACTTCCAGCAGACGGCACGTATCTGTATTGCGCCGGCGCAATCACGATTCCTGTTCCGTGAATTAGCCTACGCCGGTTGCATTGAATCCGCGGTGTGGGCGATCGGAAAACGTTATTATTGGTGTTGAGCTGTGCAAACAGTGAAAACTGGAATATCGTCCCTTGCCGATGAACAGATATGGGTGACAGAGAAACCTCTGGTCACAAAATATGGCGTCCAGGCATTCAGAATTATTATCTGGAAGCGTAGTGAGTAAAGCTTATGAAGCTACCCTTGAACATTGGTGGGCGGACGCTAAGGATATGAACTGAAGCGCTGATGTGCGGTGATGGTATTATCGTTCCGAATGTTCCCGATTATGCAATTAGATGGTCAGTCCAACGGCCCGAGCAGCGGCAACGTGATCGCGTTCGACAACGACGACCGTACGTCGCGTCTACTGTTGGACTGATTGTTGGTCAGCCTTCTTTTCTGTTCTCCATACCGGCAATATTTTCAAGTTCAGTCCGTCAACGACCAGAAACACATCCCCCTTTCATGAAAGTTTGTCCAAGTTATTCAAACTTCAAAGTATCTTCGTTGAAACTTACCAAAGAGAACAAGTTCCGCTATTCTGGTACAGAGCATCAAACTTCACACACGCAAGTCATTGAGGAGGCTGGCTAGCCTGAATTTTTAAGTGGGCGCTCTTTTAGTTCATTACAGCGCTACTCTAACGTTATATCACGGTGGCCACAGGGCACACTTCACTTCATATATTAGGACGATCTGATTCGTGCCGAACCTCAAGAGACGCGCGTCCACTGGCACGCTCAATGGAATACGCCATATGTCCCTTCATCAATACACACATGACGCCCTCATAGCTCTTTTTTTGTCGCTGTCGGTACCTTGCGACTCACAGCAGGTCATGACTAGGACTACTGGCGTCTCGCATCTAACCCCTGTGCTGAAATTCAGCGCCTTGATCTCGCTGTTGACTACTCTGGCTGAAAATTTGCGATGCACTCTCACATCTGTAGCTCAGTGGCTCCCAGTGCCCCCTCGCCAACACACGGAATCAGTGTCCATAGATAGCAGCCCTCATAGCCATAGGCTCGCGATGTGAAAATTGTACCCCAAAGTCTGGCTCACGACGCCTCGCGGAACCGACACGACAACCATGCACCTTTGAATCGAGTCAGGTTTCATTGTTGAATCCAAATTTGGCCCTTTGTTGATGACCTTGTTGAAATGGTTCTGTGATACTCCTAAGTATGAATGCAGACGGATTGGTCTCCGCAGCGCTATCTTCACGTTTGTTTAGGCTTTGGTATGGAGCTCGATCAATATGGACGCCGTAGGAAACTTTTGACTCGTTGCCTAATGATTTGGGGTTCCCTGTTGTGGTCAACCCCGTTCTTAGCAAATGCATACACGTCCGGTTGCGTCTCTGATTGCCGTGCGTCGCAAGCGCAGACCTTCAGCCAATACCCATACATGCGGGGAAAAAATATGACTCATGTTGATATTTGACCCCTCGCTCAGACCGTCCCTACCGAGAACACGCGTATCCCTCACAGCTGCAGAGAGAATCTGAAACATCAGGACCTGATAGTCACCAACGCTCCGACATCTCCTCGCAGGAATCGGCTGTACGGAAGATATTCCCAATATCGTGCTGTTCAAGTTCGCTGTTGCATCAAGCAATGCGGCAGTTTGGGCAGATCATGTCCTTCGAGCGCTATGAAGAAGCAATCGCCTCCAAGAATTACGTCCGAATCGATCTTCTTGGGCGAGGAGCCTGCTGTGTACTACCAACAGGACGCCGCGATGTTCCATTAGTGGCTACGCACGTAAAGTGGGAATTTCCACCCTTCCTCTTCTTTCTTGGTGAAGTCTGATTCATGCACTACAGCTATCGCCTCTTTGATCCTAGTCAAATGACATAACGAAGAGTCAGAGTCACTGACTTGATCCCCCGATGGCCACGTCGATCCCAGCGGCCTCAATAATGTTTCGCTTCCCAGGCGGCAACGGAGCGGATCATGTACCTCTTACAAGCGTGAAACAAATGACTCGTATGTGCCGCTATGATGTGTACACCTTCGCTTGGTGGCCATGACCTGTGTTGAATAGTACATCACTTCTTACATATCACTCTGCGCAGCTCTTTGTCAGGAATCCTACTGTGCATGGTGCCTTCAACCACGTCTGCGTATCAACGGACCCATTATACTTGCTGTGAACAAAGACGGCCTGTGAGAATGTTTACTGATGCTGGTCGCAACAATGTCCAGTCCAATGGGTGTATGTATTCAAGGCGTCGGAAAATGCATAATACAATAGTAGTGAATGATGAATAGAAGAGTTGTACAGTGATGGCTACAAATGTATGCAAGTAGAGGTAAAACGGAGTTAGGATTATGAAACAAGCATTATATGGAATATTAGTACGGTAAGAGGAGTGCAGAGAACCCAAGCAACCCATAAAAGTAGGAAGTATCCAAACAATGACATGGTAACCCAAATAGAACAGAGGAGGGTGCGGGGGAATGATATCGAGATTGGAACCGCGTTATTTTTGTGGATGTCAATTACACCGTTACGAGGATTCAGGAGTCAGGCGCCTAGCTAAACTCATGTACCGGTAGCGGTGACTGTAGCGAAAGGAGGATGCATGATAGATCCATTACTCGATAGGAACCACTTCCCCGCTTCCAGCAGGCGCCTCGGCAGCGAGATCTGGCTTGGATCTTGGCCAAGTCACTGTGAGCATGCCCTCGACCATCGATGCTGATATGTCAGTTTGCTATAATGGGCGAACAAAAGAAAACAAGTCAGTAACAGCTCATTTCAGGGAATAGGTACAAAACAAGATGAGGGACAATGAACAACTATCGAAAGTGCTGTTTACAGCATTGTGGATGTAGGAAATGGACTCACTTGGATGGTATGGGACAGCTTGTAGCTTCTGTAGAAAGGCCCATATCTGAGCTCTCTGACAGGGAATTGAACGGACGGTTTGTTGTCGACCTCCATAGCATCGGTAGACGAGTCACCGCCGTTAGGCTTCGTGTCCGTGTCGGCGGAACTACTGGCTGTGAAGCGAGACCGCCGCTCGCCTTGAATGATGAGATGGCCGTCAAGGATTGACAGGCTCATGTCTGATGCTCTGACACCAGGAAGTTCGAATGTCGCCATGATGTTCGGCGATGCTGGGTCATCTAGGACGTCCATTCTGTCAAAAAAAATCATTATTAATGACTAAAGTCTTTGAACCACTTGTAATAAGCTTACCTTGGTGTAAACATGCGCTCTTGGGGAGAGGAGCGGCGCGGACGGGTTATTTGCGTGTCAACAGCGGAATTCACTGTGATCAAGCCCTTGCTACATAATTCTTTGATTTTCTGTCCAGCAAGAACGCTAGCAATTCGATAGAGGTCGGGATTCTGCTTCAGTGTGGGCTTGGCAGCAGGCTTGGGCTTGGAGGTATTGGAGGATGGTTGAGACATGGAAAGACGTATAGCACCGACGAGATGGAGTAGTAAGTTAGGGCTGAATAGCAGAGTGTGGAGATGCGGTTTCATTCAGCAGCTTTTATAGTATCCCTATGCCGGGAAATGCCGATCATCGGTCTGGAGTCAGCCGGAATGTGCTCGAATTTGAGTCATACATAGCATCAACCGCCTGGCTTGTTTCGATCTCCTAATGTCTCCGTCAGCAGACATTCCTGCACTTACTCATTATTACTTTCAAGCAAAGCCTTTCCAAGCCGATTGCGAAGGGCGATGGCTGTGCTGCGTGCGTCATGCGAATTGACCACGTAAGCCTACCAACCGCTCCCACCAACGGGATATGGGCTTCCCGACGCGGAGCTTATGACGAAGCCATGGGACTAGTAGAGGCACTGCAGGATGCTCCGCCCTTCGCTTCACGTTTACTGTTTGTCATGAAGAGGTTAGTTAAGCAGCTGCCAATTTTGGGAGTATTGCACCTCTGGAATCAGTCAATAGACCGAGCTCCTCCGCCACATCACTCTTGCGCTCCAACGAGTCATAGCCCTGTCACCGTCGCTGTAAATTGTGGTTCCAAGTTCCACAAAGGATCCACGGTCATCCACCGCTGTAACCGTAACCTTGCTATGGTCACCACCAGGCATCGCATAGATTATCGTCGATCTTGGCTGTGAAAATGACTGCCCAGGAATTGGCAAGTTGCAACGGATACACGGAAAAACGACTCGACGGTCATTGTCAGACCCTGACATGACCCCCGACTCACTGAGGAAACATCTGACTAAGCAATTCCTAATAGTAGTAATCCCGACTTACTTCACTGTCCTTCTACGACTTTCTACCAATTTCCACAGGCAGTGGGCACTGGTTTACGCTCTAGCTGCGCTGGGGATCCGGCTATCGGTAATCGAGTACCGGAGGGACACCACGGAGAATAATATCACCCTATGAAGTTGACGACGTGGTTGATGACTTGATGCAACATATCTGGCACAGCCTCTACAGGGTCTTCAGGTGCAGGGCGTCATACTACCATGATGATCGACATGATTAGCGTGCATCCACAGCCACCGGAATCCGCCCTCAGCCAGTGTGGGGAAGCCAGAAGCCGGCGCTGACATATGTGGCGTCAGTATAGTATGGAACACATTGTGTGCACTCCGGCCATGGCTGTCTCCGCAGATAACAAGCGTACAGGTTCGAGTCGATGCTGGTAGGCTATACAACCTCTGAATTGCGTGCGAGATTCATCTGTCCTATGAACTGGTGTAGTTATCGTACTACTGCGCAAACACGGTAATTGACTCGGTGACTACCTTCTCCGACTATCGCTGTTCATCGCCATATCGATGAGAGCGAGATATCGGGAAAAATTAACGCTGCGCAATGATCGAAGTACGAGGCAGGGTTGAGGAAGAATGTGAGGTCCAGAGAGGGGTGTGAAGACACTAGAAGCTAGTGTTGCACTGCACCCTGAGACTTGCATAGCGCACATCCAGTTCGGAGAGCTCCTATCCTTGAAGCTTGCAGACAAAGATTATAATCACTATAGACGACTTGGAAAGAGACATATGGCTTGTGTATTTGGCTCTTCATCACGTGAAATTCATCATTCGTTAGCCGACTGTGCTTATCGATGTAATGCATGGTCTTACAGCCCATTTATGAAGCTAGATCACCTCTGTCGCAACGAATAAAAGATGCAAGCATCCAAATATATTCCTTGTCAAGTCAACAGACAAGGTTCCGAGATACCACTTAAAAATAGCGGCGAACCTACAATACAGATGATCTAATCTTTAAATTCAACAGCCACCATCATCCTCGCCCCATGCTCAACAATCAGAAATTTTCTAAAAATTACCATGTCAACATTGCACCCGATTGCAACGACAATAATCAACCACTCACCCTTGCCATAGAAAAAGCGGGTGCCCTGGGGATCCGAGTACTTGTTCGCCATAGTGTGCAGTTGCTTGGACAGAGGCGACGGTCCACAGAAGAACTAGAATGGAAATATTTAAGAATAGGCCAAAATTTCGAGTAATGAAAAGAATACGTACCACACCAACGTCAGTCGAGGGATGTTTCTGAACAATGGAACTGAACACCCGATCCCAGTTCGGACGACCGAAGTGTGTGGGCGCACGGAGGGAAGTAATTGCGTCCTTCTCAGCGCCGACATCCTGAACGATGATGTTGTTCATATCATCCTCCTTGATCTTGGCAGTGAGGTAAATGTTGATCTCGATTCGGTTCTGGGTATCCTGCTCCTCAATTGCGTGAAGAAGGGAATGGAACCACTCGGCAACACCAAAATCCCGTATAACCCATGTGAAATACACTTTTGACAAGCGCGTAGGCTTTGAGTGGCCGAAGTTGTTCATCCTATACCAGATGGACTTGAGGATCCTGATCGGTCATTAGTTGAGGAGAAAGATATCAGTGAAGGGAAGGAGACATACGACGCGAAAGGAGTAACACCGATACCAGCACCAACGAGTAGGATAGTCTCGTAATTCAGATAATCCTCCGAGGCACTACCGAAAGGTCCATCAACCATGATGCGAGGGAGGGTGCGATTGATGGGCGGATTTATGTTGGTACCGACGACGACTCCTCCAGCGGGCGCGCCTTTCTCCTTAGATTCAAAGTCGCATCCAACAGCCTCGGCCAAAGCCTTCGTGAAGTCACCAACGACGCGAATGTGAACGGAGATGTAATCCTCCTCAGGCGCGCTGGTGAGAGTAAAAGGGTGCCACTGGAAGTACGAAATCTCGGGGCAAGACAAGAAGATATATTGTCCAGCCCGGGTAGTAGTCTTTTCTTTCTTGATCTGGAGTTCGACTACATCCGAGGGGTGCTGGATAACCTTTGAGATGTACGTGACATGACGTGAACGAATTTCACGAAGAATGCGCTCCCAGATCCAGATGACACCGCCGACAAGCCAGTAGCGCTACGGTGAGAGTCAGAGAAATGCAATAAGATGGATAGTAGTGCTTCGCATACCCAAAACACGCCAATATTATTGTAGGAACAGTATGGAGGCCTGTCAGGTTTGATCATGCAGAACATGCCGTGCAATTGCCAGTTGATGAAGAAGACGATGAAAAGGTGATGGGTGTACCAGAACCGCTCGTAGTTAGCACGGCGACGCTTCTCCATGGCATACCACACCATGATTCCCAGAGCAATGGTCATGATCCAACCGGTAAGACCGGGTCCAGTGATAAAGTTGGCGAGAACGAACTGCTTGACCTTTTCGCCAGTGGAGGCACCGGGAATGTTGACCAACTCGGCGACGTTGATGATATGTGCACCAACATGGACTGCAGTGAAAATCACCATGGACCAGGCGGTGGCTTTGTGTAATAAGATGTTCTTATCGAACGGAATGATATCGTTGAGAGGCGTACGACGAAGGAGCGAGACAAAGTTGCGGCAAACGGGCAAAAGAATGAAGATCACGTCAACGTGAAGGATCAGCGCAGCAGTACGAGCGATAGCTAGAAGTAAGTATCATAAGTGACCAGCCTCAAGGCATCTAAATTTGTCACTCACGAAAGGTGATACCGAACGTAGCACGAGCATTGACCGAATTATCCCTGAGCTGGTAGTTGAGGAAACCGAAAACCCCAACAAGGAGATGAAGGAAGATAAATATGGCGAAAAAGAGCTGTTTGCCGCCGTCGTTGATCATCCAAACATCCCACTTTTGTTTCCAGCCCTTCGGCTCGAACGCAAGTTTGGGGATAGAGGTGTTCGTGAGGGACCTCTGAAGACCCTGGAGCCTCCTGCGCTCCGTCTTATTGCGTTGGAGGTGAGAAGGCTCGTGCCCATTGCTATAAGGGTTGGGCAAATCCGGGTGCTGGTCTAGTGCTGAAGGACGGTCGGAGAAATCGAGGCCAGACGAACGATAGGCCATCGTTAAAGGTGGAAACTGCTACTTCCTGCGCAGATAAGAAAGAAAAAGAAAGACGAAAGGACAGGCCTGCTGGTCGTTGAAGGAGGAATGGGAAGAAAAGAGAAAGTGGCAGAAGAGTTCTGGGTAGGCCGCTTTGATCAAACGTTACCATAGCAGTTTTAGTACAAAGAGCTCCTATCTGCCAAATTCTTAGGTTCCACGTGAACAGCCGAATCTTTGGTCAGATGCCGTGTTACAAATCACAGCATTTTGCCCAGAAATGCTAAATAGGGACATGTCCGATATTCGGCACCAAACTCTGGTGCTCAATCCACGGGTCATTTTGCTGGGATCAGAATCAGAGGTAACAAGGAGGTATGATGCCCGGGAAGCCGTATCCTGCCGTATCATTACTCTGGCTGCCATTCGCATCTGTATCACTTCTACCCTTACCTGAAACGATAAAATGAAACGACTTGCTGGCTGATTGAGATTCTTCACGTTGATGCAAGCTGTCAGGCGCCTCACGATGTTCAGCCTGTTCGTGCTGCTGCGGAATCAACGTTGCTAATCTTGGTAGGCATCACGACTGATGGGTCAATGCATGCAAAGCCCTACCGGCATCTGGGCCAGCCTCTGGTGATCCTCTAGTGCTGAATGCTGAACTTCATTAATGCTCTTTTAGGTGTATTGAATTTTCGAAAGTCGCTTGGGACGGTTTCGGAACGTCAAGCGAACCGGCGGGAGTAGCTATGCCGCGGTGGGAACCCTTCGCTTTCTCTTCTACTCTCTCCGAATTCATATCATGATACTGCGGAACCCAGTTATGTTTGGCATCGAGTCTATAACTGTTGCCTTTCCTTCGAACAAGACACTTTCAATACAAACAGAATCATCCGGGCACGGGTACTGGACATCTAATTCTGAACGCCCTGTCCAACACTGGATGATCAGTAGTCGCTTCCGGGATCCAAGGCGCATAGGATAAGCTTGCAGAGCAGAGCAAGCTTCATTCTGGATCGATCCATCTATTCGCCGTTGTAGGCAACCTATGGTCACTTCGCGAGGAGAGAGTTAATCCCTTGTTGTCAATTAGGAAAGGGGGATACATCTCCTTCTTCTCATTATTTACCGCGACCATCCTTTGATGGTAGTCAATATTTGCTCAATAACCTACTGCAATGGCCTCCTGGTCGTGAAACGGCTAAACAGAACGTGCGTACTCTTTCGATGGAATATTCGATGTCTATAACAGTCTTATATAGGCTCTCGTTCGTGACTAATATAGATGCGTTCTTACGGGCGCATGCCGGCAGCTTGTAAACGTTCCCAGCGTTACTCAGCACGTGAATATTCGTATTGCACCGACATGCGTATACAGAGAGCCTGAACAAAAATGTTAGGACCTGAACAAGGCTTTGATTCTTGGTCCGCCTTTCATGCGATAGAGGCTGAGATATGCCCCCAGCATATGTGAGCCACGTCTGTCTGGACGGCTCTTGAACTGTCTTGCATGCTTGATGTGACACGAGAAATGAACGGGGTGAACGTTCATAACCTCAATAATGTCATGACAATGTGCATCACATAATGCGCAGCGTTCACTGACTTGATGATTTGGTTCCAAGCAACGGTAAGTCGCGCTGCTGCCGGGAAAATCTAAGTTCGATTTCGCTTCTAGGGCCAATCCAACGAGTACAGAGTGCGTGCACATCATGCTCTATATATCGCTTACTGCCCACCGACAATCACATTTACAACCACCGATCCTGTTAACTTCCCAGTCTCTTCTTCTCGTTATCTTGCTATTCATACAGTGCACGCGCATCACACCTTTCCAATGCCGGTGAGTATGTTGATAAGGTGGCGAGGGAACGGGAGTTCACTGTAGTGTATTAATGGGACGGCGGGTCGGCACCGCTTTTGGTGATGTCGAAGATCGAGGTCGGAGAGGAAGAGATAACCGCCAATTCTATTCCGCCGTGAGCGGGCTGCTGGAAAACGGTCGTACATCACGGAGGTCCTATCACACCACGTCCTTAACAGCTACTAGTTCCGGTCTGGATCGATGTTCGAGGCTATTGAACCGGAGGAAAACGCCTGTCCACAGCTTCTGTCTGAAGAGAGCTGCCGCGCACTCCAGACCACAAAGTAGGATGTTCCTCTGTTCAATCAGACTCGGACCTTAAATTGCGAGCACACTGACTCAAATCACAACACGACTACGATATTCAAGTTCCTTGCTTCGAACTACGTTGCTCGCTAAGCCAAGACAGGATATCATTGCTTCTGTCTCCGAGAGATAACCTGATCTTGCTGGCCTGTTTCTCTTGTAACCGCCACCAGGTTTTTCGACCGGTGAACGAATTGAGGCCCATCTCTGATCTCGTTTTACCACAGCGCCGTCTTCCCGATATCATTCCCTTAATCTGACGACACGCAGTAAACCTAAACCTCTCTCAAGTGGTTGCCGACATGCAGCATCCGCAGTATTTTGCCCACAATCCCTACAATTCCAATGTGAATTATATATCCAAATCGACCGAGTAGAAAAGCCGACAGACCTTTGCTTCTTCCTGTGCATTTTGAATGTAGTCATTTTGCAACGCTGCGTCTACCCCCTTCCCTCCTATTTCTTCTGCAGCGCCCTCGAGAACCTTTTCGGGCATTTTTCGAGCTAGGGATTCTTCTTGCCCTGATGAATGGGCAGCTATAGTAGACGTCGAAGAGGATGAGCGATGCCGCATGGATCGCCTAGTTCAGCCCACTCACTCATTTGCGACTTTGGGACCGGTTGTGTTGAGAGGGGTGACTCCGAGGTCATTTTATCGAATGCGCTACAGATAAATGGTGGGATATGGGAGGACATCTAATTCGTTGACCCTCTTTAAGTACTCTTGAGTGCTTTACGAACATACAGCTGCCCTGTGGGTTTCAATCATGACGAAAACCTTTTGCGAAGTTCCTAGATTTCTATCGGTCTGGCCACTGCAGCATCTCAATGGTATTCATCTCGACAAAAGTGCTTCATCATCCTCTATGTATACTGCTTCGATGTGCCTATCTGCTGTCGTGACAGAAAAGGGACGTCTGAGCACTGCGCATCTTCTGTGCCTTCGGATGCTTTTTCTAACTTTGATATCATGAGGTGATATAGATCTGTCCATCCCTTAGCTTCAAGGTTTTCAATTGTGCAAAAAAAGCGTAATCATTGACTTAGGATTATGTCGCAATCGACTGGGTATCTCTGCATCATGCTGTACTCGGCAAGTGTACCATCAATCGCGTTGGTTCGAAATGACGAACAATCCAACAACAAACAATGTCAGACTGCAGTAAAGGCTCTGATCCCACGATAGATGCGATTTGGGTGCAATGATCGGTTCTAACCAACCACGGTGGAGATGATTGCCACCTCCATACAGGATACGGAACGCATGTGCGCGTTCTTGGGTTCAGGCATGAATTCCAGAGATTAATAGCTCTTATCTGCCAAGGTTACGAGGGGCTCTGATGACTCGAGCCTTCGTTCCCGAGGCTTTCTTTATCGCTACCAACGTTGCCGTAATGCACCCATCATCGCCAATGATCGTAGACGCGCGACCTCGCCATCTATACAAGTCTTCGAACTTGTCGCAGGACCGGGAGACATTCTGGGGAAGTTTCGTTTCACCTTGGATTTAGACAACGACAGACACTTTTTCTGAGAGGTTCTAAGTTCACGGGACATGGCAACTGCGACAAGTAGAAACGATACCCACAAGTTGAAGAGAAAGAAGTTGACGTTGGCTGCGTGGTTTCATTTCGGAATCATCCGTCCCATAGTAAGGCCTCCTCATACGTCCCGGAACACGGCAAAACACGCGCCACACAAGTCCATTGCTGTACCCCACAAACATTGCCATCATGAATACAGAAATCAAGTTGCTGATAGCCTCATGATTTGGGGCTAGGTATCAACTAGGTACAAGAGGGAGGAGAGAGCCCCACCACCGTACGGTCTTAGTAGAGCGGTTAAAAAAATGGAATGCGGAGTCCAAAAAAAAGTCTTCCGTACATGTACATCATGATGCATGAGAACATACTTGGCTTCTCGTTTCTCGCTCTTCCTCCATCTACTTTAGAGCTAATTCAGAGCGTCCGACAGCTCATGAATGGAGTATCAGCTAGTAGCTGCTAGTGCTTACGCCCTCATATTCAATATCCGTAACGCGGGCCATCTGCTCCTGGAGCAGCGTGTACTTCCTTCCCCAAGTCCTTCTTTATCAAGTTGTTTTCGGACAGGTAATGCACCGTCCGTCTCACTGTCTATCTGCTAATTGTGATGCTAAGTACTTAAGCGAATGCAGAAGGTCTTGGCGAATGTGCTGAGCTATCTATCCATCCCTTCTGACTATCTCTGGAAGCTAGTTTACTCTTTCACCTTGTCTATCTTCAATAAGCGGACTGGTGATAATGCGGGTATTCTGAGATCTCCAAGTAGTTTCGGATATGCCCTTGAGCCACTGGGAAGTCATGGTCCGATCCGCCATTAGAGCACAATATGACCGGCGTTTGCAAGTGGATAGAGTCTACGGAAGATACTTGGTTCATTAGCACAAAGTCAACGGTTGAAGGGATTCTTCAGGTACGAATCATCGTTTTCACCTGTACCTTCAATCGGGACAGTTTGTAGGATCCCCCTAGTGCGATTTAAGAAGTAGCATGTCGACACTCCCCCTTTTCCGCGAAAAATATCAAGCTTTACTCGCACTGAAGAGGAACAAGAAGAAACGGGGCACGTGTGGTTAACAAGACATCAGGATACGGGGTTTTCGTGACGAAATATAAAGGCGAAACGACCGAACACTCTAGATACCGGTTGTTTAACCTCCTCTGGTCTCGACCCATTGGCGGCTTTCAATTCCTATCCCCCGATGACAAATAGAGGTGGGTCAAATACACGGAAAACGCATTGGTGAGATTCTACCCTTATCCCGTAATTCATATTGTGTCTAATGAAAGAATATCAGGTCATAAACGCGAGCGATGGATTAGACTTCTTGTGTGGGGTTATATCCTCCGACTCGGGTTGTCCAACTACCTGCTGACAGGCAAATTGTGCTCGTCTCGGAGTATTCCATTTCTGTTTTGTTGATGATAGTCGCGTTCGACTCGTAAAATCGAAGCAACGGGGAAGATTTATGTAATAAGGTCAGTCGTGCTATATCATTGGGACCTTGTGCCAGTACCAATACTATCCTCACCATGCCAAAAAGGTATATCATCATCTAGGAGAGACTAATCAGGACAAGAGTTTCTTGTCGCGCTCGTATTAACGGGACCTTTCTCAAACGAAGTGAGTGGCGGAAAGGTTACATCTGTAGCAAAAGTGAAATGGGGACTAACTACAAATATACCAGTTGATGTACTACGAAATCCCTTTGGGAATAGGCAAGTTGCAACACGTCAGTGAATCTGTTCGAAACCCAGGCTAACTATCTGCGCCATGAGAAGCTCCAATCCTTGCCACAATATTAATATACACCCGGATCTTTTAAATGAGGGCATATAATATGTACAGTCGATGGAATCTCTTCTCGAAACCCCAAATCTCTTCACATGGCCAACTTGCACCTGAACAAGCCCTACGAGTTGCGTTTTGGTGGTTCCCCCCTGCCAGAACCTCCGCCGTATGTATTCCCTGCTCCTACCAAGGCGGACTGTATGTGTGCTTTTTGCTAGGTGCTATGACTATCTTATTGACTGTTGCATCGTCTAAGTGGATTATGCGGATCTCGCCATAATTGACCTTTCTAAAGCGTCGACTGAAGCCGGCCGAGCAGAGCTAACTCCTCAAGTATGCGAGGCGATGAACAAACACGGTCGGTGATGAAGGTATCTCCTATGTCTCTTCTAACCCTTCACAGGGTTTTTCTACGTCGTGAATCATGGATACACCCCAGAGCAGGTCTAGTCATTCGTATCTTTGTGAAATGTGATCAAAATTCAATTGTTGTACTAGACTGCTCGAATTTTTAGCATAGCGAACATGGCCTTCGACAACGTCGACGAGAAGGAAAAGGACACCTATGCTGGAAAGTCCCCCGACATCTACTCGGGATACAAGCCCAAACAGACTTGGGTCCGTTCGTTTGATTTCCCTAGTAAATAGTGCTAACCTTTGTTTAAAAGGTCATTCATCAGGAAAAAGACCAAAAGATTGCAATTGGTCACGGCGGATTTTGCCGGTCCTAATGAGCCGTCATTATTTCGGGTGATTACAATTCCATCATAATATAGAAAATCACTTGGAATCTACTTCCGACGACCTTGTAACATTCATAATTCATTACATCTGATTCCACCCATCCTGACCTGCCTATAATTAAACTATGAGAGAGCTACAAGATATGATGAAGAACAATGTATCTTCCTCACGCCGCATAAAGCCGTTTACCAAGTAGTAAATCATGAAATGACAAGAAAATGATACTCTCACTTCGTGTCGAGCAGTTGCGCTGACAGAAGGGCAGATGACGTATGCACCGGAGTAAACAAGATTCAAACTCCGTTTGAAGATTGTTGATAAGTCCCAATATGGAAGTGGTTGGACTTGTCCTTTTACTTTCACATCGCGCTGAAGTCTCCCGACTCTTGGATTATACAAGTGGATCTCCTAGTTCTCTTCGCTCAAGGTATGTGAACTGTGGCTCCTCGAGCAGTATGGCTTACAGATGCGCTGGTAGTGCACTTCGCTGGGGATATCAGCTACTTGCGCTGTTAGGTATCGCAGGTATGTGCTCTGTCCTCTGTTGCATGGGTATCGGTCGCTGATGTGGATAGTAGGTTACGTGCTCACAGTCACTATGGTAAGCACTTTCACCTCTATCTGTGTCTCTATGCTCATGCCGTTGTAGGTCAGCGACAGGTCCATTTGTTTACAGTTGAAGTCCATTTTGAATAAGTTCTCTGGTGCGCGTATCCTTTTTTGTTGACGCCACCTTATACTAACTGCCCTCACAGATGCGCCTGAAACGCCAGTTGGTCTGGCCCTCGCTACCGTCGCGTCATTGTTGTGTAGGTTTTGGCATGCTTTGCGCCCCATCTGAATACTTACGCGTGTCCTCTTCCTAGCCACGAGTACCATGGAGCGGTAAGGGCCCTCGTTTTCTGGCAGTACAGCGGCGAGTGTGGGGACTGAGGTTGTGTCATGCAGTATTTAGGATACGTAGTCGGTGTATGTATTTACCAAGCACAATAAACAGCATTTTTGTTCATTTCTACTTTCCGTGATTTGCATGATTGCGATTAAATGTGTTTCTGTTGTTAGTAGAATGTGGTGGACTTGTGAGCATATGAGAAGGGAATTGGGATAGTATTATGATAGTATCACAATGATATATTAATGTGCGAGTTTCCGTTGCAATAAATTCCAATAGATTATGTATATCATAATGTATTTTGAACATTGTGACACATTCCAATCTCACGGTCTTTTCCCTGATGTTCGCAACGACATACGCGATCAAATTGAACATTATAACAGTTTGTCGTCTTCCATTTCTTGTTTATCAACGTGCCTCTGATATATCATGGCTACGGTAGTTAACAAGTCAAATAAGCAAGAGCACCCAGCGGCGCTTCGCCCTTATTCGAAATACCTCGATGACTTTGCTCGACACAACCATTTCAATGTCGTCCATCCCATCTTGAAGTATGTCGTTGTCGTTGTCTAGAATACGTTGCTGAATATTCCTGCAGACTTCTTGCTCGGGGATTAGAACTTCCGGAAGATACTTTGATCAAGCAACATCAATTCGATGCGGAAGGAGAGTCCTCAAGTGCGAACCTTTCGTTTCTCACGCACGGCTGTCCTGACCATACATATGTCTCTAGTCAGGTTTATGAAATAGTACGTCTACTACGTGCCCATTCGTGTGCTCCCTTTCTCACGTTATATCAAGTTTTCCCCGTAGCAAGGAAGAGGAAGAGAAAACAGAGCATGTATGGCTGAAGGGCCATTATGGTATGCTGGATCTCGAGCTCTGTGGCACGAAGAGATCATTAAGTTCCTTAGATACGGACTGCGTAAGTGTGCTTTGGTCTCAACCCATCGGAGGCTTGCAAATCCGATCTCCTGATGGCAAATGGAGATGGATCAAACACATAGACAATGCTTTGGTCGGTCTCATTCTCTCTTCCTCGCTAGCCAAGGCTGACTAGAGAACGTCAATCAGGTCATTAACGCGGGTGATGGACTCGATTTCCTCTGCGGAGGATATTATCCACCGACTTGCCATCGGGTCGTCCAACCACCTGCTGATCAGGCGAATTGTGCTCGTCTTGGAGTATGCTACTTCTGCTATGCTGATGAAGACGTTCAGCTTGCCCCGCATACCGAGAGCCCCGTCTTGCAGAGAGTTGGCATCAAATCCCAATTGAAACCTGGAACGGTCACTCCGACTATGAGGCAGTGGAGATCGAGCCGCATAAAGTCTTATGGACAAGTGAAGTTAACGGAGGGGGCTGAGAAAGGTGTAGAAGAGGAAGTTGTACTGGGTGTGGTCGTGAAGCATTACAATTAGTCCCTCGTCGAAGCAGAAGGATAAATTCCAGGTTCGATTACTTACAAGTATACACATCAAATTTTGAAGTTTCTTGTCAAGAAGGTAGCTGATGGAGCTAATAGCAGAAAACGCGAACGTAGATGTTGGCTGTTACTTGAAAAACCCGTCCGGATTCCGATCCCTTACACCTGTTGTTCCACGTCGACGCGCCTCAGCTGCAGTGTCAGAGATCCTCAGCCCACAAATCTTCGTATTACTTCGGAATACAACGAATTCCTCGGGTCCTGGACTTGTAGAACGACTGCCATGGTCCCTACACAATGACGCGCAATTTGGAACGACTTTACTGGTTCAAACCCTCTCTCATGAAGTATGAACTTTTGAACGGTTACCTCTATGTTGGAAAAGAAGATTGTGCGAATGTGGTTTTAAAAAAATTACATATAGCATGCCACTGGCACCTATTTCATCGATTCGATGGTGGTTGGTGCGGAAGCATTTGAGGCGTGGTCACGCTACATAAAAGGAAATTGCCTCTTATCCTAGGACCATCTCTTGGATCGACACGACGATGACGATGACGACCAAACCAGAAACTGATGTCTCTACAGTAGTGGCGAATGAAGTGAGGTGAAAGGCCTGTTCAAAGTTCTATCTTCTTATTGCTCAAGATGGAGCCGTAGGGAATGGCATTTTCGTGGGTCCGAATAGTAAACATTCAAACATGCCGCCAACCGTCCACAGATATCTATTTTCGCCAAAAGAATGCCAGTGAGCATCACGCTGCGCTGGAGCTACGTGACGCCGTCTTGAGACTCTGTCGTGATGGGGCCTTTGTGGCCGTGCCACTGTTCCGAGTCAATACAGAGCCTATGGGACCCCATCCAGTGGGTAAGCTACCTTTCGCGTTTCGTTTCTTGGAATGCATTTGGTTGACTTCCTGTCTAAGGTTCCTATGAAATTTGGGTCCCCGCAGAGAGCTTCTCCTCCGTATTCTCGTTCATCGCGCTGAATCACGGACAATTAAGGTGTCTTTGATAGCTTATTCGTGTACAGTCATCATGCTCAAGGCTACTAATAGTGTTCTTGTGCACCCCTTGACTTTAGATGAGGTACGTCTATCCTCGAGCCCATCTATAACCAAATTCTGACTGATCCTAACAGCGAGAGTTCGTCATTGCCGCGTAATCGCAGAACAGCTATGACTCATATTTCGTAGGGATCACGAACATCGCAATGCTTGGATTGGCCCGCCGTTCCCGTTGGATTTGTCTGCCCTTCCTGAAAAAGCGAACTCAGTACCCTTGCAGTATCCGAGCCTCCGTTCGTTAATTAGTTCTCTTGGATTCGTCCTGATTTGACCCTTGTTTTAGGAATGGGATACTCTACGAACGTCCCTCCACTTACGATGGAACAGCGAAAGAAAATCGGGGCTAACGTCACGCATCTTTTAAGCAAGGAGAAGCTGGCGGCTAGACCACCTATCTGGTAGTGTTGGTGGTGTATGGTACAGGCTGTAAGCAAATATTCCAAACACACCGAACTTTGGGAGTAGAAGGATCTTCTTATGGAGCAAATGCCATTATTACAGCCCTGAGCTGAGGCTGCGACGGCAACGTCGTTCACGCTACAACATTTCAAGACATTTAGCATTGTCAATCAGTAAACATGTACAGAACCGCGATGCCGTTAGTCCGAGAAAGACAAGGGTGAAAGTCTGGATCGGGACAATGACCGTCAAGTGTAGTTTCAGTATGGAAGTGAGGATCATCGACTGTGCCTCTTCGTGGTCAGTCGTAGTCCTTGACCTTAACATCTGCCGCCGTCGTTCACAGGATAACGAGACGATCCGAAGAAAATTTTACCCACGGGAGCTTCCATACTGCAGCCGTACTAGAGCCTTGCAGATAATCAGATAATACCGCTTCAAGTTTAGACTGTATGCTGACATGGTCGGCGCTTAGTGCCAAGACCGGGCTTGTCGATTGATTCTCTCTTCTGCTAAAACTTTTAGACAACCATTTAGTTACGCATTGTTACACTGCTTTTTTCACTGTCCACTCTGTCTTAAGTCTGAGACCACACGAGCGAAGAGACCTCTCTTTTTCTCGCTCAGAGAAAACCGCATCACGTCAGTAGGGATAGACAGGTGAAAGGAGAATCGACCGCTCTGCCAAAAAGTAAGGCGTGCTAGAAGGTGGCTTACAACACGTTACGTGTTGTTTCGTTGAGCAGTGCCAGTACTACGGCAATGAAAAAATAAACTCGCTAGGAGCATCTACACCGTCAAGTTGGAACTTTGGTCATCGTCGTCATCGACAATGTACTGTTGTGACTTGTTGGGTTACGCAATTGCGTGATTGCGCTTGGATCGTTCACCAGTGACCACTCAGACAAAACTCCGGCTTTTTGTTATTATTATCCCCGGCTGGAATTCGACTTCAATTACCGCCTCATAAACAATTACTTAACTTACCTAGCAATGATCTTTACCCTGGACCAACTCGCCTATGCTTGGAATTCTCGCCGGATCGTATCTTCAGATTTGAAAGCCCTTGTCCATCATCATTTTGTCGGCTGTACTTAACACTGCGCTGCTACCGGTAAATTTTGTCTAAATTTGGCCAATCTCTGAAAACTTGCCGAAGCTTTCAACGTCTGTTTCCAGGCATGGGCCCGTTGACTTTGACCACCCTACCGGGTATTGACCTTTGTATATTGATTGTTAGGGCTCAGTGGCACGGATAGTTTCCACATAAAACGGGACTGTTGTCTTATAATGTCGTCCCCCTACCCTCTCGGCTGCCTCGCAAATTTGAAGACATGCCTCCGAGTCCATTTTCACCTGCGTACAGACGCGTGCGTTTACTTCCTCTATGATTATTTTCTTGCTAACAATCCCTTGTATTTTCCATCAAGCTGCCAACTCCCTTCGACACCGCTTCACTTGGTTCGATAGCCGTTCTCGCCAAGGAGCACCTCTCCGTGCCTCTGCCTAATTTCCCGAGAAATATCTCATCACCAGGCTCACTCAAATTCAAGGCGATTGGATTTCTGAGAAGACTGGGCATTTTACAATGCGACAATAGCGCCGGCTTTCCCGTTGACACCATCGTGGTTCTGTCGCCCTACGTTCACAAATGGGCCATCTACCTCTTGAAGACCCACCTCCGGCCGTCTGACGTGGAAGCCAACCTGGACATTGTCGTCTCTTCCCTCCACCAGATTTCCCATTTTGCGAGGTATCCGGCCTCGAATGCACTCCTGCCGAAGTTCCCTGTCTCCAGAAGTTGTACCCTACATGCTGGAACTCTATGTTGATCTGCTCAGAGTATCCAAGCTGACATCATCCATCGTTCCCACAATTCAATCCTACCTTGGAGATTGCACTGTTGGGGGGCAATGTAGGCGCATCTTTGAGAGCGTCCCGCGTCACCGGCTCTTAGCTTGTATCAACCCCGTCAAGGATGCAGGGTCTACAACATCTTTACAAATGGACTTCGAGGATTTATACGCTGCCCTGACTTTGATGAATATGCATGGCGCTTTCGACCCCAAAATTAGGAATGAATTCCTTAAGAAGAACGCTATCAAGCGGATCTGCAAAGCACTGCAGCGTATAACGCCACACGACTCTCAGAATTTCACACCTAGTCGCTTGCAGCTACCCTCTATCGCATTTTGCATGACCTATCTCTGCAGTATTTTGTCCGCCGATATTTCACTTGCAGTCAGACCTATTCGCCACGGGCAGCTCCTTCGGTCCCTTCTGCGATCCATCATTGTTATAGTCCAAGAACCTTCCCCGGTGGATCGTTCAAAGTACATCTCTATCATCACAGTTATGGGTATAATTGGCGACTGTTGTATGTGGTGGCCGGCACTCAGGGCGGCTGTAACTGCTCTCAAAACTTTGAGAAAGGAGGAAACTCAAATTCTACCGAAACACGCAGAGCTTCGAGCGTCTTGGTTGCAGATGATTCAAAGGGTCGAAAATAGGTCTCAACTGCGCGACAACATGAGATATGTACCCCACTGCCAAAACCCACAGGTACTCTGATGCGCTAAAGTGTGTAGACGCTTTGCTGAAAATCTTCTGCAGTGCACAGTAGTCGGATCCAAGGCCCTAAAACGATACACCGCGTGTTTAAACATGAACGTATGTTCCCCGGAATGCCAGGAAAGGGAATGGAAAAACGGTCATAAAAGAAAAATGTCGCTATCTAAGAGGTGAAGACCGTATCTCCATGTCTGATTTTATCCGCCCTCATTACTGGTTGCAGCGTCTCCCTGTCCTACTATGCGGGCCGAGGATGAGGACTTCCTTAGGTACATAATCATGCAAGACATCCCGAAGTGCGAACAGCTGATGATGCTTAAAACTCTGGAATTCTTGACAAAGACTTACCCGAGTGTTCTGTGCTTGGATTACCGTGTCAAACCCGAGCCCTTCTTCGTTAGATTGACGCCCGTCGCTCAATGTCCTATGGTCGGGCAGGAACTGATAGACAAATGGAACCTAAACAAGGACACAAGTATCATCCTCCAACTTGCACTTCCTTTAGCTCTTGATGGAATTACGGTTACCCAAGTTGTGGAGAATTTTGATGTTAGTACAATACGTGTCGTCTAATTCCATTGAGATTTACCGAGTCGGACATGGAGTAGAGTTGTTTGATCAATAATGTCACTGGCAGCGGTGAACCTTCAAACGGTCGCGATCTGCGGCAAATCTTTAGTCGCCGGTTTAGACACTTGAGACTGTAGTTTCTTTCAGTCATTGGCGCATCTTTCTGAGACATAAGGATTACAAAAGGGTCTGGATGACAATGAAGGCGGGCTAGAATCATTCATGGGCTTCTGTGCAACGCCTTCCGGTACACCTGAGCCTTGGGTGGAAGAGCAGGAGTACTACGGTACGGTCCCGGTAGCGCATGACACACCCTCGTCACCAAGAACGACGAAATTAGCGAACGCACTGAGGAGAGGCAAAGCCAAGAGAGCAACAGAAGAGTGACGAGCAAACGTTGTACAACTGTGAGGGCTGTTCGACTTGACAATACGTAGTGGTTTAAAGCTTCCTATATAGTCTTTTTGGACATCTATGTCATTCACGAAGAGATTTCCCAGACTTCAATTGCGCCCAGGATGAGTAGAGCCCAAGGCTGACACGAATGAATTTCTCACCGGTACATGTGCGTAATGTTGGAAGCGAACATCCGTCGATCGGTGAGCTACTGCAGTTTGTGGTTTGACCTCTGATGCTACTTTAATGTCAGAGTATAGATAAATCCAACCGCCCATTCGCGGCGTAGTGATGATTGAGCCGAGCGATTTTGAAACTGATTCTCTTGAAACCTTTTGGAACTTCGCGTCGATTGTTTTGCTTTACGATTACTTGACAACATTGTTCTGTTAGTGAACAGCCATGAGAATGAAGATAATATTAAGTAGCCTCACATAAACATACATATGGTTTATATGTAGGACTTTGTCTGCTTTTTGGGCGTCGGCACTACTCCCTCCTGAACAATCGACATAACAGGCTTCTTAAACGTATCGCTCGTGACCGACTTGGCAGCATGGCATGCACTGACCAGTTGCCTTACGAACGACCGATTTCCGCCCACAACTGTCAGCTTCTTAACCCCGGGCAAAGCGAACGACGGATCTTCAACCAGGGACATGTCCTGTTTGAGCCGTGCTTTGGAGAAGGGAAGGCTATGCGTGAATACGACATCCAGCTCTACCACTTGCGCCGGCAGCCGGAGACGCGTGAAGGAGGGGTCACTACACCACCAGTTATGGTAGTTCACCGATACCCGCTGGACATTGGGGAGGTATTTTGGGAGCAGTTGCATGATGCAGCGGATATTGTTCCAAATGGGGTGAGGTAACGGGTTGCCACGGTAGGGATCAACTTCGAGAAGAAAGGAGATGGACCGGCAAAATTCCAACGGTGAGAATGGTGAATCGGTAGACAGAAAAGCCACTGTTAGCCGCGGCAGGACGAGGCGGAGGACATAGTTAAGGTGAGAGGGGGTGAGGATGTGGATGTCGGTGCAGAAGACACGAGTGAACTCCCAGGCGAAGGATCTGCTGACGAGGAGAGGTGATGTTGCCATTTGGAGCCGCTGGAAGGGCGTAAGGGGGAGTGCCCATGCCTCCGCGATGATTTGACCGAGTACTTCGACGGGGAGAGTCGATAACGACATGGATAACGGAGGGGGATGCTGTAGGGGCCATGTCTTTATAAACGGAGGTGCCACTCCTTTTTGATCGTCGATCAGGGCCTGATTCACCTCATCCATAAGCAAAGACATTTTATTCTCCGAACATAGCCTTTGCAAGACGGTGAATAGTAAGGATAAGCTCCAGAGGCACCACAGGAAACCATTGGAATAGACGAGCACAGCAATAAGTCCTAGGTGGTACTAGACGCGGATCGGATCCTCAATTCTCCGCCGGAATGTAGAGTTCCAAGTGTGACGTACTAGGACAAGTTGAACGCGACCTCTATGATTATTGGTGAAGTATCGAGGCTCCGCCCAAGTTTGCGAAGTCGTCTAGGAACTTCCAGGAAGCCGCTGAGGAGCACCGAGGTACATCGTAGGTTCGTAGTCGGCAAGTCGAACCGAAGACTGAAGGTCGGCTGTGGCTGTGTGCGTACATAATCGTCTTTTCATCATTTTTCCTCCAAGGTTATCATCATCAAATCATCATCATCATGAACAGCCACCCAACTCTACGCATTCTCCGCACTAGGCTTCAGGCGATCCACGATTCGATATCTCATTTCCAGCCGCCAACCAGGAGACCTCCAATACTTGACTCTTCTCTGGATCTCATCGATACTCAATGGCTGCAACAAGATCACATCCCAGGCCTCAGAAAGCTCAAGGATACCATCAAAATCGATTTAGATGTGCTAGATAAGGTAAGGAATCATTCCTGTGTGAGGATCGTGCCGTTCCTCACCTTGCCGTGTCACTTTAGTAGTTCCTTGAGGATCCCAAGTCTGCCAATTTACCGCCCTTGTCGACGAATGCGCCGTACCTCATAGCGGTGTGGAACGAAGTGATTTGTGCGCCTGCTAGAGTGGTGTTGGTTTTCAAGTCGTTTTCTTCAACGCCACCGCCCTCTACACCAGTATCACGGGAGACCAGGAAGGCAGGTGGTCAAAAGCCTTCCGGAACCAAAGTGGATGTGGTAGCCGACCACGGACGTCGCTGGATACGAGTAAACACGTCAGTTTCCTCTTCTGCATCCCAATTAATTGGCGTTAAATGTGTCCTAGAATCAAAAACTCTCGAATCCTGGCTGAATTCCGGGAAATAGACTCCTACTTGACTGATTCATCCGACGAGGAAGAGGTATCTGACGAAGAAGAGATTACGAATGGGATCCACCGTCCGTCACGGACGCTGGCCCAAACTGAATTCGACAATTCTGTATTGCGAATGGGTCGCGGTCTGGTGGAAGCCGCCAAAGCCAATACGTATGAGGTGGCCTCTGTCGACGGAATCAAGCGAATTACCCCCCGAGTAACTTTGCGGCTTACCCGTCTTGACCCATCTGAGACGAGTGAAGACGGCGAGCCCACTGACCCCCGGATAGCCCAGACAATACAATGCCTTTATGACATGGGAATAGACGTTGCTCTAGGGGAGAGACAAGGTGATGAGATTCCCATAGTTGCCGAACCACCTCCATCCGCGTCTGTACCTCTGACTCTGAAACCGACGCGGCGCATTAACCTTGATCTCTCCGTCCTCATCGCTCTTGTCTCGGATCTCACACACGCCAGCCTCCCCCAGTCCATAGACGAAGCCAACACGCGTTTCATTCCTCCGCCGCGCGTCAGGGAATGGAAGAAAAAAAAGGACGTTTCGGCCATCGAAGACGGGTTAGATGAGCTGTCTATGTCCAGCGACCTTGCCAAGCATTCCCGGGCTTTGACTAATCAAGTGTTGCAGGAGATGGTCAAAGGCATGATACAAGAGCTCAGCGATCGACTGCCGGGAGAGTATATGGAGTTTTGGACCACGGTCGAGGCGAAGGAGCGTTGCCTACGTATAGTATCCAAAATTGGAGGCCCGAATGAGAAACGGCGCGCGCAAGCCTTGTTCCTCGATCCAGACACGGAAAACCTGTTCTGGCAGTCTTCTCGTTACGCCAAAGCGTTTATCCCCATACTCCCCATACACCTATATCCAGAGGACCGCGCGCTACTCATGCCAACCACGCCAGTCCCATCCTTCTTCCATTCCCTCCAAAATACCTGCCTAGACATTCTCTCCCTCGAGAACACCTCGGCCCCCGCCGGGACGAGTTCGAGGGCGGTGATCACCAAAGCCAATCCGCGTCTGACGGCACATACAGTGCAGAGTATGCTCTGGGGTGCCAGGCTGGGATGGACTACGTTGACGGCTAATAGGACCAGCGTGAGGGCCATTTTGAAGGAGATAGAGGTGCGGAGGAAGGCGGCTGAGAGTGATGCTGTTCAGGAGGAGTTAGTGGAGGGTGCTGATGCCGCTATCTGGATTGTAGATCCACGGAGCTTGGCAGAGGGTATGAGGTCTGATAGTTAGTGGGAAGAATTAGATGGAAGTAGCTAGAAAAACGCGTTTTTCAGGCAGTTGCAGAGTCCAAAGACCAGAGTGGGTGCCATCTCAACAGATGTACGCGTCTCGGTGTGGCTTGAGAAGCATGGAAGACACTCGCGGAGGAGCGACTATAAGATAGATACTTTTACAGTATAGCAGGACGACGGCGGTATTAGCGATGTAAGCGGGTATTCCGACACCCGTGATTTCTTGGGGGGGGGGGGTCGCGATTACCGAGAAGGTGGGAGGAAGAAGGAAAGGAGGCTGAGGGCATGCATTGAGAGGCCACGCCCTTTTATACTCGTCGGCAGCAAGGGCAGGGATCTGCGCATGATGATCGGAACGCGTCATAAAACGTCAACAACTTTCGTCACCATTGGCAGCGCGCACTAAGACTGGTGACCGTCTACCGGACCCTTGTTGCAAGCAAGAATAAAAAACGCAAGTCCCGATAGATTTTTCTACAGTACTAGTAAATAATGTACAACTCTGTATGGACCTCCTGCGGTTAACAGATAAACGTGGCAAGTCTATCGTGGATATGAGAACATTAGATTTGGATTTTGGATGGTTATGGATTCGGAATGGAAAGATGCGCAAGCAGAACTGCGCCGAATCGTAGTGTCGGTGCCTTCCAATATATGCTGGGGAACAATCTCGGCATCCCTGGCTCCTCGTCAGCTTCATCGTAATCATTATCCGAAGAGGTGTTCCCCGTGGATTCCAAAGCTGTAGCAAACGACCCGATGGAACTTGCACGCGAAGCGGATCGTAGGGATGTAGCAACTTTGGGCGCGGAACGCGAGCGAATGCTAATGCTTGGTGGTTTTGCTTCATCGACTCTATACACATGATAACTATTATACATTTTTTCGTGGTGGACAGCAACGGCGCGGCCCCAAAATGCTTGCCTTGTCGACCTCTCTGCTACCCCAAACTTTCCATGTACACACATCGAGTATGGCTTCAGCTGTGTGGGGTGTGAGGATATGCTATCACGAAAGATTGATTTCAGGTAACTAAATTTACACTAAACGACAAACAACATTAAATCAGCAAAGAAGTACTTGTCCAAAGGGGCTCGATACCGCCAAAGTTCACGTAGTCTCGCCATAGTTTTCTACTTTCCACCGTATTGATCGAGATCACGAACAATTTCTCAAATCTCTGATCCCATCTTCGCCACCCGACTACCCAACTTGACCATTCCGATACATCCATGTCTGCAAACGATCCCTTTCCGTCCCGATAAAATTTAGTACCTATAAGTGTATACCAGCCATCTGGGATCGGGAATGCATGATACGCGAAGACGTTAGATATGTAGGGCAATGCTCCGGTGCCATCTTTAATAACCAACTCTCCCTGTCGAGGCTTCCCTTCTTCATATGATCCACGGGCTAATCCAGAAACAAACCCTGATTCGATACAAGGACCCTCATACAAAAAGTCTCCCGTCCCCAGCTTCCTTATGAAAATTTTTCGAGGAAACGGACGGAACGCTTCCGGACACGGAATTCTCCTCTCCGTAACCTGTTTCCACGACGGTCGCCATCGCTGGGGTCCGTTCCCAGGTTCAGGGTAAATGAAGAACAATTCCAACTTATGGTAGGATTTCATCGCATCCATGAGCGCGTCCCAGGCATCCTCTTGAGATTGTGTCTCGTCATATACGGGAATATACTCGGACCCCAAGGAATATGGACCGCAGAGAAGGTATGCCAGACCTGCCACCTTATCCAAAGGCTTCGTTGACTTGCAAATCTGCATCTGCCACAGGAAGTAAAACACATCTGCTCCCCTTATATGTTCCACCAATTGCAGCTTTTCTCTGAGCTTCGCGTTGACGTCGGTGATCAAGTCAACGTCAGTGCTCCCACCAATAATCGGAACGCTGGCGGTCTCCTGTAGGGTCCAGGCGCGGTTGAACCAATTCCGCTCGTTTTCCAAGTCGCCCGGCTTCAAACTAAGAGGTCGTCCGAGTCCACTGAGGTAATACACCACAGACCCAACCGGAGGGCAATAAAGAGATCCGATGGTGGGCACGTCGACCTTCCACTCTTCCGCGCGCAGATCCTCTCTGTGGCCACCCTCTTGCCTCAAACACAAAACATCCAACCACACATACTCCACACTCATGTAGCTGGGAATCAACCATTGTTGGTTCAGCATCTCGATTCTGATGAGATTAAGATCCGCATCTTTGGGTATTGGCACGGGCCATTCATAGCAATTTATGGGTGTCTGCAATTCGAAGCGGTCATCCGGAGCCATCCAAGAGTGCGATATCGGCATTGGCAACGAACAGTGGGTGACCCAATGTGGCACCACCCGATTAGCACACAGATCCCAAACACGTCGACATGGGAAACGCAGGGAAATTCCGTTATTAGTGAAACAATCCTGTCGCCTCTCCTGGTCCTTCATCCACAATTCATTGATGTGTTTGATAAAGGTCAAGTCATACCAATACGGCCGCACATTGGCGTAGAGAGTGCCAAAGTCGTAATCTCGTGCAATGAAGGATTGAAACACGGATTGAAGAGTGGAGTCATGATCATCCAAGGTATATGATGTGCCAAGTGTCGTATTGAGTATCTCCAAGATCCTGTCCATACCGAGGTCAATGCAGCGGGTATCGACCCAAGCGGATGTTATGACAGGCTTTCTGCCGGTGTATGTCCGTTGCTTAAGCACTGGAATGGTTGATTCTGCTCGGCCGGTCTCGTTGAGGGCGGAGAGCGTGACTTGTGGGAGATGCTCATATTTGATACGTGTTATACCTCTCTGCAACGCATTACTCCCTGCCTTTCTGTGTACACATTGAAGTACTCACTAAGTTGTATTTTCTATCCAATATGGCGTCCTCATCCTCATCGTCCATATCCCTCGGATCCATTCGGTGTCTTCTTCCTAGTCGTGATTGAAGGATGAGAAAGCGCCAAAGGACAGAGAACCATACGCACCAATGTCCAGACACGATGTAGCTCAATACAAGACGTGGTAAAACCAAAGTTGTCACTCGTCCTGTTCTTGTGGTAAGAAGTAAGATGTGCGGCTTAGCGCTTGGGCTGTCAACAGCGCGCCATCAACTGCACTGCCGGGTACGTAAACGCTGAAAAGGTCCCACGAGGTCAACGCAAATGTACGGTTTATTGCCTGCAATTCCGATAATCTCGATTCCCAAGATAAAACAGCACGACGATACCTGCATTCTTTGAAGGACTCGCAGGAAATGAAAGATATATGATAGGTCAACACCATTCCGCGCCCATTCTCTCTCTGATCTGAGCCCCGCGTAAGGCTAATCAGCATACCTGATAGATCTTCTGCTTCGCAAAGCTACATCGTGCTAATGAGCTGTTGGCCATTCCCATGGCACACAGCACAGTCGTTTGCATCACACTGCCAAAGCCACCACGTTGCTTACTAATTAGCACATCGCCCTCAGACATTCCCATCGCAACACTCACGGGAAGTAATAGTGCATGTCGGAATAGACCGATATGCCCCCCCACAATTATGAGCTTGTACAAGACAAAGGCGATAGTCCCGCCTTCTTGGTGTAAGTTTTTTTCTACAGAAATCCGGTGAGAAAGTGATCATCCGTAATTTTTTTAAGAAAAAGGATGGCTTACATCCACGAGCTTGCCAAAAGTGACGCCCCTTCTCCCGGCTCTCCATGTTCTTCCTATTCCGCAATTTGAATGGTATCAGCCTCGCATGTTGCTGACGCCGCGAAAAAGTTAGGCGAAATCGGGCCGCTCATTCTTCTAGCGCCATGAAGTCCATTGTCGTCTTTCGTCTGCTTGTAGTTATAACCGGAACAAGTAGCGGATGGTTCTTCGAGTACGAAGACGGGAAGAGCGGCGGGTGAACTGGAGCCGGAGTCATTCAAGGGATGTATCGGCTTCTATGGGTTTAGAGATGTCTCCGGCAGGTAGGGATGGACTTGACGATCTTTCATGACGGGCAGTAGGATCAAGCGGAACGGACGAGGTACTTGAGGTATCCTCAGCAGTTGTGTGTGAACTGAGGGAAGGTTCTCGTGCAGTCGAAGGCCTTGAGCCGGAGGGATCTTGGAACGGAGAGGTAGAGGACAACGTACTTGACGGCACTTCCTTGGTGGAGCTCTCTACATGATTTGCAAGGGGAGAGGGAACAGCCGCAGACTTCCTGCTCTCTCCAGTATCTGCTCTCGGTCGTGAACTGGATGTTTCATCGAAGTCCCTCCAACATCTTCAAGGCAGATTGCGAACCATCCCCTGGGTCTTTGGAACATCCCATAAAACCTGGGAACGACGGAACCTTACTTCATACATGTAGAATTCCCGACAAATCATGTCCGAGTGGGCTTCTAGCACAAGCTTGATGACAACTGGCCTTCAGCGCGCCACGGAAGCCAAACACAAAAGCCGTTCTAAAAGTGGTGCGGATCCCCCATCAGGTGCAAGAACGGTGGTGAATTCCCTCTCCCGCTCCACCTTATCGATATACTCTCCAGCACCGGAGAGGTGTGATACTAGCGCACACGCTGCATGAATAGCGAGATACCGAGGAGATGGAACGGGGTAGTTATAAGGATCTGTGGTAGTAAACGTGATTTTTGGCGGGCATTGATTGATATATAGAGCATGGCGTGCGCAGACCCTTTACTCGTTAGGTTGACCCTAGAGGCAAGCTGGGCCTTAGATATTTCTCAGGTAGCAAGTGCAATAAATGCTTACTGTCGCCTCGAACCAAATCATCAAATTATTAAACGCTGCGTGCTCCGTATTGCACATCGTCATAACATTGCTGAGGTTATGGATATCCACCCCATTCAATTCTTGCTTCACATCAATACCTGCAAACCGGTTCAGAGCCGTCCAAACAGACGTGGCCCACTCATGCTGGGGAGTATATCAGCCTCCATGGCCGCACGAAAGACAATGAAGGGATTAAAAACCTTCTTAGGGTCATGAAGATTCTCGTTCATGCTCTCCGGGATTATATGTGCAAGCTGCGTAGGCGCAACACGAATGCTCGCACTTTGGGCAACGCCGGGAATATTTTCAAAGCTGGTGGCATCACTGGCACCAGTAAGAACACATCTATACTGATCACGGACAAGAGCCTTTATGCTATGTTTATAGAGGTCAAACATTCAATCGAGATGAGGCCCACCTTCTGTTTGGCTGTTCCACGACCAGGAGGTTTTTGAAGTAGATCATCGAGCATACGTTGGCTACCGTCAAAGGATGGTCGTGACGAGGGCACGGAGGTAGGCCCCTTTGAATATTTGACTATAGTACACGGAATTAGTTGCGAACTCCACCTGCAAACAAAAAGTTGCTTACCAGATTAATCGATCTATCCAGTATTCGGCTAGTTCCGCAAGCTTATCGTATGCATCTTGAGGCACAGACAGAATCTCTACAGTGACTACTGTTCGTCCAGAGTCGGAAGGCGCCTTCAGGATCAGATATCCTAGGGCGCGCGCCAATATGACATTTTCCGTACCAATGAAGCCTTGCTCAAATAAAAGACACTGGTTGTATGCTCGGTGCCAAAGAGACTGAGGCTCAGCCGTAAGGGTAGGATATGGATTGTGAGGGAGTGGTGACATCGCGTCGACTTGATATATATTATAATAGAACGGAAGAAAGAACGTGAAATTGGATTTCGCGCTCATTTGACATTAGAACCTGAGTTTGAAATTTCACGGATTTCGCACGGCAGCACTTCGGCACTTCGGCAGACTGTGACGGTCGACGGATTTGCGAATCGCGATGGACAGAGAATCTGTAGGTGCCTTTGACGTACCTCGCAAGGTCACAGACTGCTCAAGGTGACTTGAGAGTTTGCATGATGATGGGAACGCGTTGTAGAAACGTCAACAACTTTTGTTGGCAAACTGTTGACCCTCTGCCTGGACCCACAAGAAAGGCGGCGTGGCGCGTACAAGACTAGTTCGAAAGCAAGTCCCGATAGATTTTTCTACTAGTATATAATGTACAACTGTGAATGGACCTCCTGGGATGAGTGGATGAAACGTGGTAAGTATATCGTGGACATGGGAACGTTAGATTTAGAAGATAAGATGCGCAATTGAGAACCGGCTCTCGAATGAAAGCAGGACTACGCCCGAATCGTAGTGTCGGTGTTTTCCAATACATGCTGGGGGCCCAATCTCGGCGTCCCTGGTTCCTCGTCAGCATCGTCGTAGTCATCATCTGAAGATGTGTTCCCCATAGATTCCAAAGCTGTAGCAAATGTCCCGATGGAGCTTGCGCGCGAAGCGGATCGTAGAGATGCAGCAGTCGGGGCGCGCCATGAGCTAATGCTGATACTTGATGGTTTTGGCTTCATTGAGGAAGGTGGACTGGAACTGGACTCGTTCACGGGATGTGCCCGATGTAAGGGAGGTGCAGCTTCTATGGGTTTGGAGATGTCTCCAGCGGGTAGGGATGTACTTGAACGTCCTTCGGGATGTGCAGCAGAAGGACCGGGGGAAGTGGACAAGGTACTTGAGGTATTCTCAGCAGCTCTGGATGAACTTGGTTCTTCATGATGGACAGTAGGATCAGGCGGAACGGATGAGGTACTTGGGGTATCCTCAGTAAGTGTGTGTGAACTGGGGGAAGGTTCTGGTGCAGTTGAAGGCCTTGAGGTGGAGGAGTCTTCGAACGGAGAGGTGGACGACAGCATATCTGACGGTACTTCCTCGTTGGAGCTCTCTACGTGATTCGCAAGGGGAGAGGGGACGGCCGGAGAGTTCCTACTTTCTCCAGTATCTGCTCTTGGTCGTGAACTGGATGGCTCAAAGTCAAACTCTGGCGGTGGAACATCATCTTCTGGAGTGGGTGATGAGAGAGCCAGCCTGGAAGAACTGGCCCATCTCACTGCCTCGTCACCGTACGGGACACCAAACCGGGCTACCGACTCCCTCGAGGATATGAGTTTCAGCTGCTCCGGAGTAGGACCAGACTTTGGGTAGGTGAACTCTGTGCGAACAAGGGTGTGAGAGAGCGGAGACGAGATAGAGTTGAGGGAGATCATAGAAGGTGACGTCAGATGCTGGGAATTGAGTGTCGCGGTGGATTTTTTCCTGACCAGAGGATTATGCATGGAAAGAAGGGAACCCGAGCTTGATTGTGACGGACGGTGACCTCTATAGGACATTGCCGTCGATGGACGGCTGTATGGCCCCGAACCATTCGATCCTGTGCGAGTATGACTAACTGCACCCCGAGCGTTGCCGGATCCTAAGGCACCAAGTATAGAGCGGAACGTGCGCCTCGCGGGCGGTGACGCGGGCGGTTCCGGCGACGGTGGGGTGACTTCAACAGACGAGGATGGCCTAGGCTGGGCAGAGTGATCATCCTGACTTAGGTCCACTACCGCGACCTCGAAATAAGCCGGTGCTGCGCCGCGTGGGTCAGGTTCCTGATCCCGTGAAGTTGAACGCATCAAGGATGATTCGGAGTCTACGCTCCGTCTGATTGGCATACCCTCGCCTGGAGGCTGGAGATCAGGTGTGGAAGGAATATCCTCTTGGAGAAGAGGCATGTCATTTGGTGAATCTGGCATGGGAGAATATCCATCAGATTGGTTCCTTGAATGCATTGATGTTTCTCCGTCCTCGTCTACCGGAGGCATTTCAACGGTGGTCGTGACAGGTAATGGAACGTCCTCCATGTCGGCAGGACCGCTACGAAAAGATTAACAAAGCTCAGATATGTTCGTGTATCAACTTGCCGGAAAATTACAAGTTCCTGTTCCCCAGGTTCCTTGTTGTATGCTGGCAAAGATGTCGTAGATATCTGGGACGGTGTTCTACGTGGCCGTCTAGCACGTCTGGTCCGAGTCGCGGACGGAGGATTAGACGTAGCACCATCGGCAGTCCCAGCCAGCTGCTCGGCAGTCAGCTCGCGTACACCTCCGTTGGCTGTCGGCAGGGCGGTCGTCGACGAACCTGAGCTTGAGCCAGATCTGAGGCTTGAAATACCGTTGAGTCGTCGTCTAACAGATTTCCGGAACCAGCAAAAGCAGCCGCCTCCGACGAGCAGTACGACCACGACCACGATTGGCACCTGAGCAATATTCAGAACAGACTTCCAGGCGAATCTACACGGCGACGTACCCAAATCTCGATAGAACTTCCGTTATTATTATCGTCTCCTTCCCTTCTCCTCGCTATCGCCTGCCCAGTGCCGTCGCTAAGTGGGCGACCACTGACCACGGAAAACAGACAGCATATCACGATGAAGGATATCATTTTGGATGATACCGAGATTATCGAGCGAATAGAAAATCGTGAATGGTCATAACAAGAAACCATAAAAAACAGGATGATGGCGGTACGAAGACAAGCACTGCCAGGGACCTCCAGGGGTCGAACACCTTATTTGGCTTCTCGGCCTGTTCTGCTAAGAAGCACGGAAATTTCGGTTCGGCGAGAACAAGGCCTACAATGGTGAGAAATCAGAGGTAAGAGGCTCTAGTTCCCTGGGATATTACAAGGCGCAGGTGGACACGATGGTCATGCTTATTATACCCGGCCCACCAGCGGAAGTTACATATACCAGTGCCGGCGCGGTCATTTCAAATGTGTCAGCGATAACTTCAACACGCTTTTAAAGTCTAAATAATCATGGAATAATATTTCTGTATCCTCAGATGGATGACCAGGAGTCTACAGACGCAGGTTCAAAGAAAAAATATATTTGGAGGTTAGTCCAAGTTTAGTCCGACACGGCAGAAACGGATCCGTGAGATGGAGCAGTTTTGCTCATGCAGTACATCATCATCGTCATTCCCCCATCCGAAAATACCACAAGGGCGGAAGTGCATGTCGATTTCCAATTTCGAGGAACCTTGGAAGAACGCGAATCCGTATGTACCGCTGTGACGAGCTATGAAAGTACAGCGAATAGATCCTGTCGTGTAATTTCATCTGATGCAGCCATGTGCAGGTATCGTGCAGGTCCGAACCCATTCCATTTCGGAGCAGAGCTCACGCTGCGCCGCTCGATTTGGCTCCGAAAAGATCCAGACGGTGTTGAACGACTTGTAAGAAAGATTGGGGAGTCCCAGATCATGACGAGACACAGAATCAGTATTCTGAAAGTAGATTATACCTCAACATACTTCAAGGAAGTTGGCCACCCTCATGAGAACAAGGGAACCACCGAAGCTGCGATCAACTTACCCCCCTTGGTCACTCTTAATGATTGAGACGGATGATCGTGAATTTGCAACTTTCATTGTTCTCCCTAATCGCGCTACGACAATGGTGTTTGAAGCGTGCTTACTATGCACTGCAACTTCGCCACACCGTTCGGTGTTGTCCTCTTCAACCGTCGCAAGGCTACCGCGCTACGACGAAGGGGGAGGGTCGCAAGGCTTCCGCGCTACGACCACCCCATCTTACTGGCACTGTCCTTTAGGCCTTCAGCTTCAGGGCTGATAACTGCCCCACTGTGCAAATGGCATGCCCGATAGCCAGCCTGCTCTCCACTCTCGTGCACTGGGTTCTCTCAGTCCGAGGTAGAGATTTTTTGGAATTTCGATTGGGCGGTGGAGGAGGGTGACCGTTACATGGCCCGTGCGCATGCATGGCGTGCCGTGTGGCTCTCCCCACTGCGCTCTCTCTCCTTTGCAGTTTGCCCTCGGGGTGTCCGTCTGTGTGGGAACTATATCCCAGCTGGAAGGCGAGAATGCGATCCCCGACGCACCTCCTCCTTCTCCCACACCGTTCCTTTATTATTTATTCACCAACCTACCGCCGAGGCCGTGAGGGAGTACTCATGACGGGGCTTGACCATAGCGGCAGAGCGTAGGAGTGGTTCGGTACCGTAGCAGTCGCATTCCTCACTAGGTATAGTAGACACACAGTAGCTAGTGTAGATGTATCCGGGGGACTGTAGTGCGGACGCCGGCACGCTTCTGTTGAGGAGCACCGTCGGGTAATAAAACTTCCTTCCTTCCTTCCCTATCGACACAATGATTTCGAAATTTAGTCCTCGATAAATAAATAATCGATCTTCGACGTCTTAAATGAAATGGTGATGATGATGATGCGAAGGAGTAGGCGGAGGGAAGAGCTGCTTGTCCCTGTAAATCGTAATCAATTCATTAGCGGCGCCACACTTCGAGCGCGAGAAGACCACACATACGCGAAAGTCCACAGGTTCTGGGGGTTGTTGTACGTGTCGAAGGTGTATGGGAAGCGGACTAGTAACAGTTAGTGCGTCGGGAACATTTACAGTATTTCAGACTAGGCTTACATTTCGGGAGTTCGGATACGTAGGCTATAAAGACGGTGCGTAAGGGGGGAACGTAAGCATCCAAGAGAGAACTCACCAATAGGTTTGTTCTCATCAAAGAAGCTCCATGCTAGATAAAGATCCGTATGAGCCTTCAGTAGATCAGATCTGTGCGCCAATCGCACCTGTTCGCCAGTTCACACTGATGACAGATACAAGAAAATTAAAGAGATCCTTTGCTTCCAGAAAAGCGCAACTCACCGGAAATTACCAGACACCAGCCTAGAGCAATAGTAAGAATAGGTTGGAAACCCAGAAAAGGCCGACTCACAAATCCGGAGGAGCCAATGGGTCCTGGAGCAACATCAGTAAGGACGCAGTTCCAGCCAAGCAGTACAAAAAAGACATACGTTCCCCAGGTTAGCGGTCTTGATCTCCGAATCCAAATCAACCCATTCCAGCACTTGATTACCAGCCATTCCTAATATGAACCCGTGTCAGATTGACGTACACATACACGGTGAGCGTTCACCGCACCTTTGAACTCCACATTTTCCCCCGGCTTCCCACCAAACACCGCGTTCTTAGTGTGGAGGTGCTCGTTCATGAGCGTACTGAACATTGCGCATGTCGAGGCGCAATTTCCGTTACCAACTATTCATCGTTTAGAGGGCTTGCGAGCTAAAGATAGGCTATGCCTACCGATGGCGATGTTGCTATAACAAAGTCGATCAGCTCACCCGTGACGGACATTAAAGGAAGCTTCACCCACGCAAGATCAAAAGGAGGGTTCTCCGGGATGGGCTGGCTAAATGACAAGCCACATGTATCCTGGAGGGTTTCCTTGTCAGCAAGGAGGTCCCACACATATGGAAACGTATGGTCCTTACGTGGAAACGCTGAGAAGTCGGGTCTAATACACCATTGACGACGAATTTTTCTACGGGATCCAGATAGTTGAACGAGGCTGGCATTTGAGTGTCGTTTAAAAACGCCCCTGCAATGATGGGCCACCGTTAGAACATGAAATTCGGAAATAAGATAGCATACAGTTGTCAGCAGCGTAAAAGGTTATGGTATCATCGTTTCCCAGAGCAATATCTGAAGCAACAACCTTCTGTGCGAGTATATTACCCCGGGTAGTGGACACAAAGCCGCTATTCGAATAGTCCACGTCAGTGTCAGTACCAGAAACAACCCGAGAGAACATACGGATATCCAAAGCTAGAACCAGCAAGATATTGGAAAAGGAATTGACCCAAGCAAACAAACCCGCCACCGTTGTTGGTCAGGTCCAGGATCAAACGGGTAACACCGGCCTCCTTGAATGCGTTGATGGCTTGAACGGTATCGGACATGAACGCGTCAAAGTCGCCCTCGAATGAGCCGACGAACATCTGTTTTGAAGAGATTGAATAAGCTTAAAAGGAGCTGTGATGCGGTACGTACGACCCCGGTATGATTTCCGGGAAGGATATATGACTTGATGACCCCTGTGCTCCCGTCGACGGTAGGAAGCGTGGGCACAAATTGTTGTGGCAAGCCAACAGCACTAGCATGCGAAACGTCGATAATATCACCCTTGGCAAGACGTCGCTTTGCTGGCAAACTTTCTATGGAGACCACACCCTTATTGTCGCGACCATTAGTATCCTCAGTCGCAGCGCAATTATTTGCCCAACTAAAAATCAATCAAGTAGTTGTCCGCATCACAATCTAGACCCACTTACAACGACTTCGCATCAGTAAAAGGAACCCCCAGAAAACTTGCCAAAAAAGGTACGGTCACTGTCTCCGCTCTAGTGGAACCGACAGGTATCAATTTGAATTTGAGTTCTGTTTGGACGACACCGATGGGACCTGCTAGATCGCCGAGGCGCTGGGAAAAGTCGGTGCCCGAAATCCTGTAACTTGTGAAAACCGAGTTTACGCGGACGCCGTGATCGAGGTAGTTTCCCGAAACTGTCGATGCGATGGTGTCGACATAATCATAAGGATCTTTATCATCGATCTCGAGGACCTTTGCACCGGCCAATCGTGTCCAGTTGAAATGGATAGAATCAAAGAACGAGGTGAAGTCTTCGCCTAGCAAGGATATGAACTCGACAGCGTCTGGGGCGATGTATACGCCCTCTTGGCCGTTCACGGAAGCCGTGATCACCGGTGCCGGTAGGACATTTTGGTATGTGTTATAACAATCTGGGAACCAGCCTGTGGCGATGGTCGTGTGAACAGGTCCGTCGAACGAAGGAAGACAACTATCTTACGGGTGTGGCCATCGTTCATCTGGGTCGTGAACATGTAAAGGCCCCAGCTGACGTCGTAATCGGTCTGGAAATATGAGATGAAAAAAGGCCATCAGGCTCCATATATGCTCACCGTAAAATGCGTAGCATTCATTTGGGCCAGCGCTGCCCTAATATTAACCGTGGACTCTTGAAAGGGTGCGGGAGAATTCAAGTAGAACTCTTCAAAGGTGTAGAAGTCCAATACGCGAGCAGCATTATTCAGAACGTTGTTTTTCAAAGTCTCGTTAAACGGGAAAGACCTTAGACAGGACAACGCGGCTGCAGGTGGGACGAAGGCTTTCCCTGCGATGGCAGCGCAAGGGTCAGCGGCCTTTGAGAACCGAGTGTATGCCAGGAGAAAGCTGAAGATGCTGAGGGCAAGCATGTTGCCCAAGGACAAGTCCAATGGAAAGGAATAGTGAGTGGGAGGGGCGAGCCTCGCGGACCCTTTATGTGAAATGCCGCGTCTCGTGTGGGAGGGCTAGTTAGGCCGGCGTGATTTCGACATTACTGCTGGAAGAATCGCCCATGTGTATATTTGCAGTGCATGGCCATGCGGTGGTGTGCAAAACCTGGATGTGGTACGAGCTTCTGCTTCGTACCTCCGTACTGCTTGCACAAAAGTGTTTCACAGAAATAATGCTAGACAAGCGTGTCCGGTAAATATGAGTTTCCAGTGCCACAGCTATATATGCAGCTAACCTTTGGTAAGTAAGTTTGACAAACGCCATGAATAACGTAGAGATACGTGAGAAAATAGCGGCTGACAAGAAGTTCGCGATCAGAATCTTATTTTGATTTCTCGACAAAATGAATTGGTGTCTGTTCACTTGGAATAGAAATAACTAGATTCGGTACCTAAATGAAACTGTCAGACGTGCTGCTAGCTTCGAGACAAAGATGGCGTACTTCGACATTTAATTATAGCCAAACAGTCGAGTAGCAATCGACAAGTCTACATAAACGCACGCACTTCGAGAAACCGAGGAGACCGACTGCAGACGCGTTTGGTCCACAGTATGTAGGAAGCATGGCAGTCGGATTGCATGAGTAGTAGCAGAATGAGAAACTTGGCCAGAGAGGCACCGAACTTCGAACAAGAACTGCAACCCGGAGTAACATAGTTGTGCATGGGGCCCAAGTACCTCGAGCGAAACAGAACTCGTCTGACAGTCGTGGGACTGAACCATCTCGAACGGTTGACCTCCGCAAGACTGCTATTGGACAGTACGTAAGGAAACAAGGACGCAGCGAGAGTATCGACCGAGGTATTCCAATGTTTACAGAATAAGAAGGTTTTCCAGCCTCGTGCTACCAAGGATTGCTTGGATGTTCGGAGGAAAAGATGGACCAACACCTTGGAACGATCACTGTAGGCGGAATAGCCGACCGGGAATTGAAGCAAAAATAACTCTAGGCCCCATGGAAAACCTTGCAGTTTTCTATTTACTGTATACCGAGCAGGTGCTGAGTTCCTAGATAGCTTTCTTGAGTCCTGTTGGTGCCCTCGGCGGTGAGAGAAAGGACGAGACGATGTTGTTGACCATCATGGTGGAGGACAAAGTGTCCCACATGGTTACATCAGTCAGGACTGCAGATCTTGGCCACGCACCACCATCATCCAGGTCAAATGTTGCCTTTGCTACATTTATTCCTACCTTTCATCGGCTCAGTCCGTCGTAAGGATGTCGAATTAGTACCTGTGTTCGACTGCGAGTATGTATGAGGTGCGTCACGGTTTTACATGGGAAAATATCGCGTTTCATCTTGACATTCAGTGCTGCCTGCGAAATGTCGGCGGACGATGAGAAGACAAGCAATTATTAACCTACTCGGGGCGGCCCCGAGCGCAGTATACTCAGTTCCTAGTGTGAAACGTTCACAACTTGTTGGACATCCCGGACCATGACGAAGCTCTCGGGATTACCGCAGTGGGTCCACCATTGAAAAGATACGTGCGCTGGCAAGCTGAGTACGTGTTTGACCATATACATATTTCGTGTGGATGAATGGCGAGGACAGCTCAGCCGCGTTTCAATTGCATGGAACCTTCCGACATTCCCATGCAGATCACGCAAACCCGGAGCTGTGATAGAAAAAACTGATGGCGAAGACAAAAGGCTCACGATATCACTGTTGTCGCAGATCTTTCCCTGTTCGGTGATGGCTACGCTAGTCCATATCCCTGTTCCACCGGCCTTTGACCCCACCCAAAATCCTCGGAGCGACTTGTCAACCTTTGCATCCATAGGCGACTCACCCACAATAACTCCAAGCCGGCAGGTCCCAGCGTCGGCTGTTTGTGCATATGTACAGAATCGGTTGTGTGTTGGAATCATGGTTAGTCGCATCTCGAAAGACCTGATTTTACAAGTTTTTATAAGGTGTACGCTTTTAGCCTAGCATCGAGTTCTTGCCGCAACGTTCACCGAACTTGATGTGATGAAATCGACAACTCGTGCATCGAATTTTGGAGCGTTTCTGAGCGTTTCTTCGCGCATCACATATCACTATGCCTCCCAAACAATACAAGTCGATGATTCATATATTTCGGAAGGTTATGCGCGTAGTGCAGCTTCCACGGATCATGGAATCTAGGGACATGTTGTGCATGTAGGTCCATTGTTACTTTGTTGGCTTCTGTGTCTGAGATGGAAACTTTTGTCAAATAGTTTCTTCATCCAAAGGGTCGTAGTATTCTCGTACTTGGTGTCGGACTTCGACGCGGAGACATTCCCTATTTCCGTTGTCCACACTGTTTACGAGCACCAATTTCACTCTTCAGCATCACTGTGTTCTTTGAAAGCCACATATCGTACGATCACGACCTTCAGCCTCATGTTGATTGGGATTGATAGCAGTTGACCCCACATCGTGACTTGCATTTATTGCGTACACATTTCCCCTTGGGGACTATCATTAACAACGCCCGTAACAGCACCTCACACAGAGAGACGGAGCAGTTTCAACTTTGAGAAAGTCCGGGTCCTCGTGTTATGATCGCTTCGGGTTCCGACGTCTTGAATTTTACGCTTGCGATATCTGCAATTCGACATGCCAAGGTCCAAAGAGCCAACACAGCCTTCACGGCCGCAAGCAAGAGTAACAAAATCGGCTAGGACCAAGTCGTCGTCTGTCAACGGTCTTAGAACAATGCTGTAAGTCCTAGATTCTTGTTCGACTGCGTGATTGTACTTCCCTGTGCATATTTTTAGGTGCCGCGGGCGGTATGGCCGAATGGAGATGAATGCCTCGTGTTCGTTTTCCCCGGAAGCGCCTCAGTTATCCTTTATGACGTGGGTAACTACTCGCACCTCCAAGCCAGGCCTATCAAGCGGTCCCCATGCCAGAGTGAACGCATTGGAGTCGCCTAGGCTGAAGCAAGCGGTACAGCAGCTCCAAGTTATGGGGGGCCCTCTCCGAGGCTTGTGAAATTCGGCCTGTCTCAAATTGGAGTGCGCAGGGTTTGGAAACTTTAGCAACGATCGGAATCTGGAGGACGGATCTCGCGTAAGAGGACTTCAACATGTCGTGACCATTTTCACACTCGGTACCCTTATAAGTCACTATTGTCTTCACGGCATTTTGTTTTCTCTCTTCCTTGTCTTTCGGGTTACGCGCTGTGGTTCATCTTCACTGTCGTTGCACATGGTCTGCAATGCGTCTGGATCTTCATGCATAGGAGCAAATCCTTGCGCAAGGCCATCTATTGTCATCGGGACAGCAGACAAGGTGCGTCTTAACCTCTCTTTTCTACCCGCGTTTAATAATGGATCGTGTTATTGGCGCTCTAGGACCGCACGGTCCGCCCCACCCTCTCTCCCATAGCCGAGAGGCGCGATGACGAAGAGGCTTGTTGCTCGCACCACACGAAACCGATACGTCCCCTACCCCCAGTTCCAAAACCCGCCCCCCGGATCCGACGCCTCCCATCCCGGCCTCTACCACCCTTTCCCGTGCCAACTATAGCCGTCGTCCCCCCTACCCCCTCGTCGCCCAGCACTAGTGTCATGCCCGAAACACATAACGAAACTCCCGAAACTCCACTTCTTCTAACATCCGCGTCCCCTATACATCGACCGCCAGCGCTGGTCGTGCTGACCTCTCCTGACGCGCTAAAGCCGTCCAACCGAGATTCACAATGCTTAACACCACTCACGCCCTCCATACCTCAAGCTCCGACGCCCACCACAGCACGGCGGAAACGCTTGTCAAAACTCCGACGCCATCTTGGCGAAACGGTCCCAGAAGAGCTCGTTTCCGGAAATAAGCTCCTTCCTCCGACGTCAAAGCCATCTGAGCTCGATATCGAAATAACCAGCGTATCCAAGTCTGAGCTGTGTTTTGCGCGATCGATGAAGTCGGCTGATTCGAATAGTGTGAGTACGAGTGAGGAGAGCGAGGAGCTGGAAACTCTGGAGGATGACGAGGATGAAGGCATTGGTATCGTGTTGGCTGAAGACATAGATGAGGATGAGTGGTTCCAAGGGACTGTTTTCAAAGCTGTACAGCCGCGACGGTATAGCCAGCGGTGGTATTTAGAGAAAGGCGGGAAGCGATGGGAGGATACTGACTATACGGATATTCTCAGTCGCTTACGATCCCTATAGCCTTTCAGGTGGTGCTTGCATCTTTTCTTTTTTCTCGGATTAGCACATTGTATTTTCTGGGCATTATTCATCCACTGTATTTCGTATCACATTCTGCTCTGACGACCTGCTTTAAACCTTTTTAAAGATTATCACTGATAGCCACTGATACGGTCTGATAACCTTAGGGTACTCCGGATTTGGCTAATGGAAATAGCTGCTTTGGTCTGTCGCGGGTGTCGCCCCTGCAACGGACTAAACCGCTTCAAGAATTGAGCCCTCACGGAAGTGGCGCTGGTAGCGTACGGAACTCTTTTCGGAAGGCTACAGGTATCACGAAAAACAGTAGTCTCCTGAGCCCTGGCCTGAAGCTTGAAGACTTCGCAAGGCTTAAGCTTGTGGAAGGAGAGTACTTACTTATCTTTTATAATTCCTGCTCAGTCCCAACTGGTACTAGAGCGATGGGTTTTCCGAGTAGACGTTGTACATGCATTCCGTCCACAAGTAATGCCAAGACCCGGTTGTTATGGAGAAGCCGACATACTAGGTCGTAAGGGTCTACAGCACTTACCACTGTATTGTCCTCAGGGAGCAACCCTGTGGAACTGTGGTTTCGTTAACCTGTCGGTACCGGTTATTCCGCATAGTTAGTATTTGATATTTTCTGGACCAGCGTATTCGCGCGCACAATTTGTTCTCGTTGATCACTCCGTCCAACCCAATACTATGACGAACATTCTTGTGTCTCGACGCCTCTGCCGGAATTATGCCTGAAGGTACTACGTGCCATACAATGATGAGATATGCCCAGCTCATGCAGCTGAAGGCTCCAATTGGTCTACAGTAAACCTAATGAAGCTGCTACTAACCCGCGCTTAATCTGGAGCCCCTCTGCCAGAAACCAGCACCAACTCTCTGTAATGTCGAGAGCAAGTTCTTAAAAGTTTCTAGATGATATTCAGTTTCGTTCTACCATGGTAACTCGAACCGTGTTAACTTGACATCGGACGATAGAGGAAGCGAAATCGCGAATCGTAGTTCGACAGCTCATCACTAAGTTTCAAGAAGCATCCGGCTGTGAACAAAGAATGGTTCACAGGTTTGAGCAAAGGACCAACGAAACGATAGTTATTGAAAGCAAGGTAGACATCTTTCTACGATGACACCCTTACCATGATAATTAAGCAGAACGCCGAAGGACGAAGCACTTTTTGGTCCTTGCGTAACCGCACGTATACATGCTAGATTCCCATTATTTTTTCCCCCCTCTTCTCTCGCCGTTCATAGCGCATGCCACCTCCCCGCGACGTTAGTGTTTTCTGCCCCGCATAGGGCAGGCTTCCAGTTCCCTACGTAAGTGATTGAGTCCTAATTGTTAATAGCGACCAGAATTTTAGTAAAATGAGGATCGCACTGAGACTCATTTTTGCAAAGAAGAAAAAGGAGGAAGCATAGCCTGGAATGGGTTGCCGACGAGGACACCGACGTCATTGAGGTGGGTCGAACGTTTGAACTTTGGCACGCCAATCGCGAGCTTCTTTATAGAGCTTCTGCTTCTGCGCACCCACATCGATTCAGCGGATCTTATCCACTCAGACTGCCAGCGAAAGGGTGACGGCGATATAAAACCTAGCTCTTCCTTTTTCTCCCGGCCTTTTCTCTTTTCCTTCGACTTTGCAACCATGGGCGATAATGCAGGCGATCTTTGCGCCATATTATGTTGTGGTCTTTGCTGTATGTGTCTTCTATCTTTGGGTAATCGCAGTATCGTATGAACTGAATGTTCACAGGTACTACAGGAAGCTCAGCCTTAAGTACTTGGTCCATTCAAAGTGCGTGTTGTACCCAAGCCCTGGCTTCTAATCGTCCAAAGCTCGCTGTCGTTACAGATAACTGGGGTGCTGATGGATGCTGCTCCGGTAATGGACAAGCTGGATGCTGCGGATCATGTTGCGATAAGTGTTTCAACGACGACGACTTCGATGAGCAGACGAAGAAGGATGTGAAGACGACGGGCCAACAAATGCAGGGCGCCCAGCAAATGTCCGTCCCAGCTGCCAGCGAGCCTACAGTTGCGACACCTGATCCTAGTAAAGAGGTGGAAGCATAGCTGACTGCTGAACGTCTCATTGCATTTCGGTGAGCTTTTCGTACTAGTCTTTGATGTCGTCTGACATTCGCCCTAGACGCTTCGATTCAAGGACTTTACCCCAGTAATATCAGGTTTTACGATACCACGACGCGTAGCAATTGTACTCAATAATCGCATTTCTTAGTCCTATTACCATCCTGTATATAAAGCAAGTCTATCGTCAGCTCACCACACATAGAAGGTACTGTCAGAGGACTAACATATCATTAACAACGAGAAAGTTTGCTACAATAACATCAGCTAAAGATAAGGTTAGGGACAGGAGAAAAAAACGATACAACATTTGTCGATGGCCCTAGGCGCACGTACAATATACAAGAAACGAAGAGGTCGGAGAAATAATTCAGGCCCAAAGTTCACCCTGAGCCTACCGAGGGTCGTCCAAAATACCATAACTGTGCATGAAATACGACCATCGATCATCAAGCATCGCAGGTTCACTCATAGTGAGAGGTGGGTAATCCGCCTGTGGACTAGAGGTGTTATACAGCAAAGCCTGAGGGGCGGGCATTTCGTGGAACAGACCGTCCCATCCAGCTGACAGGTCGGCAAACGTCGTCTGGTGTTCCGGGTGATGCAGCAGTGTCTGTAGAGAGGGTGGCAGGTGTCCTGATTCGGAAACTGGAGCAACCAATGGCGGTAGGTTGACGGTAGTCTGGATGGGCCTTTGGGCGTGAGAAGGCAAATACGGTGGATCCGAGTGGAATCGCTTGGGCGGGACTGAGAGACCCTGAGGATTCGTGATCGTGTACAGCTCATCGGGCTCCGTGGGGCGCAACACCGTCGGTCGTCCAGCAAATATCGAAATGTCGTCCTCGCCACTAAAGCCTGAGAAACGAAGTACACCGGAGTCGCGTCGCGTTTGGCGAGCTTTCTGCAGCATCGGCTCCAGGATGGGCTGATGGAAACAAGTCGCCGTTAGATGAAGGGAAGTTTGAGGAGAAGGATTACACCAACTAGTGCCCGGGCAGCACGAGGGCTGGTTTCAGCAGCGCTCCTGAACAGCGTACACGCTGCCTCAAATTCTTCCAGGGCAATAGGCTCAAAGTTCATATGAGCTCCTCGGATCGCAACAGTTCCAACTACTACCTATGGATACACTGAGGTTACGATAGAGCATATAGGAGGAAGAAAGCCTACCGCTGCTGTAAACGCAAAGGACCATATTCTCCACACCCTAGTGCATAATAACGGCTTTTTCATAAACTGTATGCGCGTGTCCTGCAGAACAACACAAGCACTCTGATATGCCGTAGTTACCGATTTCGCATGAGGACTCAATAAAGGATTTGTGGGATATTCGGTCATTGCTTGTGTGAAAAAGGCTCGATGGAGGAAGAGCAGCACTGCATTCAGTATATGTCAACATGAAACAATCACAGATACGTTGTCTGTATAAACTTACTTAGCTCCTTATAATGGGAACGTACAAAAGTTCTCATTGACAAGGGCGTGGAGTCCTCCGACATGATCTCGGATGGACGCGGAGAAGCGAATTCTCGGATTTTTTGGTCTAGCTCGAGTATGCTCTCATATGACGGAGGTTTTACGGCCAGACTGGCCTTTACGACATGTACAAGGCATTCGCGACTCGCCTTAAATCCCCAAATGCCGACTACGAAGGAGCTTCATTATATGCGGGCATATCCGAGAAAGATTATGCGACTTACAACCCAAAGGAACCTCCCCGTGTTGAAAGGTATTCTCTTCCTCGGCAGTAGGGATCTTACAATCTATAAATTCCGACAAAATGACGGGCGGACGTCCAGTCACCAAGCACTGATTCGGTACTTATTCAGCTCCATATACTCCTAAATGGAATGTCATACCTGCCAAAGACTGCCAGCGACGAGGTTCCAGAAATACACACGCCGGTCGTACGCCTCTTTGCCTTCAAAACCCCACATAGATGGATCGATATCTGATCAAGGGTAAGCTAAGTTACCAACTTGATTCTAAAGAGACAGACATACGACATCCGATCTATACCAAAAGGGACGTTCATTTAATTACACCACATGAATGAATTGACGGAGAATGGAATGACCCACCCTCAAGGCAACCTGAGATGCAAGACAGAGCAACGCATATGACCGCTCCAGGTTGCTCTCTTTGCCGCTCATGCCATTATATATACTCATTAAATGCAGTACCTAAGTCACCATGTAAGTTGACTGCTGATATTATTGATGAAGAAATATACCTTGATCGAAACTATCGATTGCTCTGACAACACAGGTTGCAACGCCAGCGCTGCCTGTGCCAGTCTGTAGTAATGTTGGGCTTCCAGATTATACGGCTGTAATTTTAAATCCACTAGGGCCCCAATACCGAGGACAGCCAGCATTAATGCCAAATCATGCGGCCCGTACTCGATATCCTTGTGTGTATATACGATGTAAATCAGCTCTTTTATTTGCCGAGCGGAGACGACTTGGAACATCCACGACAAGTGTTCCAGAAAGATGTCGGCAAGCTCTAGAGCGCGCTCAATGGGCGGCAAGAACGATTCTATAGAAGACTGTACGCTGGCTATGGGGAGCGTTTGCGGAGTGAAGGGAAACGATCGACAGCACATATTTATCTCCGGAGACAGATAGGACGTGTCGAGTTCGGGAAGAGGACAGTCTTGAGGGTTTTGTTTCTATAGTAGGCGTTTATGCTGAGCATCGGAGATGAAAATCAAGTGCCGCTCACATTCAGTAGGCTCTGAAGATATAGAGGTCAGAGAGCTTTTCAGAAGAACGCCGATATATGCTGACCTCTGACCCTCCAGATGGTCCAAAGAAACGGTTCCAGCCATCATGGTCAATATACAGTGTTCCAAGAGCATCTAACAGGGCCGGGGAATCTCCGTTCTTTTCTTCTGCCTCCTCTTTCGTACTGTTCAGGTCAGGTTCTTCTTCGACTTCCTCGTCCTTGCATTTTACCAGAAGGGGGTGAGGACTGTCTGAATCTGCACCATAGACGATAGCTATAGCGTCCTCTAGCGAGTGCATACGGTCTTCCAGTTTCTTGAGCGTGGTCTGGAGGTGTTCGGTCGCAGCCAAGACGAATCTATAGAGTCACTTGCATGAACTACGAATAGCCAGTAGCCAGTAGCAGTGCGTACCTGCTGCCCTGCCCCGGAGGTACCGTCCCTGTACCAGCTCGTCACTGTCCTGCACACCGACAGACAATGGTCGCAGCTTACCATTCGGGCATAACGACGCGCAGCCCCGCTTGATGCACGTCGAACACGGCACCATCCTATCGCATCGAATCTTCAGACGACGGCATTCTGTGCGCCATCGTTAGTTTCCGGAGATGTATCCATATGAACGAGCGGCCTACCTGCACAGGCAATTTCGCCCCTGTTTGATTGCCTATGTTAACATACACTCGTCGGACAGGGAGAGACGACGCAGAGATACCTTATACGCTTGTTGACCTTGCTGTGGGGTCTTGCCTGGGATATTGCGATAGCGTCGTCCCCCGGCGTGTAGTTGCTGGGCTGTCCTGCAGACTTAGACGACTCGCCTTGCTTGTAGGGATGGTAACCAGACATCACTGCAAGAAATAATGCAGAAATGCGGAATAGCGTTGTTAAATGTGCCAGAGAAACAAAGACGGGCGTGACAGGCGACTAGGGAAAAGTGTGGATTTCATGCAGATTCACGAAGAATGTTAAGAAGGAAGTTATCTTATCGCCCCGTAAAAGGAAACTGACTCTCAGCTCCGATTTTTTTTTTGCAAATTTATTGGCAACGAATTTCTATTCATGTAGGCAACGTTACATTTTGCTCATTTTTCAAGAAAAATCTTATTTCCCCCCCCCCCAATTTCAGCTATAGTGAGCTCAGGAAGTGGCCTCTTTCCATGTCCTGCGATGTCCGCTGGAAATTCCATCAGGGCTTTACTTCGTAAACAAGTATTCTATGGAGCGTCCACGTATGCCGTGCAAGGCACATTCAGCGCGGCGCTCGTGATAGGTGAATCTTCGCTGCTGCGGCGCCTGCTGCGATCAAGTCACTGCAAGCTTCGACCAATGAAAACTTCTTTCTTTCCTTCCAATTCAGGAAAATCTGGACTCTATTATGTGGTCAAGGCACCTCAACCAGCCTATATCTACGGCCAGATTACATGTATGAGAGAAAACTGCGACTTTGGGCGGAATCCATGCTAATGGAACGGAACTTGTCAGGAACTTAGTAATCCTCAGGTGTCGGGTGATGAAAATGCTGCACGGAATTTTTCGATCGTTTCGTTTCTGCCGCCTAGGATACCGGAAGTGACCTTGTCGAAACATCCGGCAAATTCACTAGTCTTCCTAGGAGAACCCAGCGGAAGAGCTGGGCTACTTCTCTAGGTGGATTCCCGAAAATTGTCAACAATCTTAGCACTAGAAAAATAGAAGATACTTTGAATTACTTACCTCCGCAGCCAAACGCCCCCAGCACTAAGCGTCTACATTTCTGCGCCACTGCCGCGCGCAGCACGACCTTGATCTTTTCCCTCATAAGGTCTCGATCCGCGTCATACGCATAACCCCCGGTGTTGTCATCGATTTCAGGTCCACGGATGGCCGCCGATGAAATGACATCAATAAACCACCATACACCGGGTCTGGTGGTATCCATGGAATACCCTCCGTACTCGTCATTGTGTCTTCGAAAGACGCACACATCCGGTGTGTATACGCAGCCCAATTCTGGTAAGCGGTAGAAGCTTTCCGAGAGGCTGTGATAGAGAGTCGTCCTCATGCAAAGGCTTTCTTCTTGAGAATTGGCACCTGACAGAAACCCACCCCCTGGCCTCAGCTCCGATGCCATGGAAAGGATACCGACCTTAGCACATGGCCTGCTAGTTAGCATGTCATGGGCGGCGTCTAGCGTATCTTTGGCGACGACTCGAATGATGCATGGTGCCGCGTGTTTCAACTCTGTGCGTTCCGTATCCAACGGTACCGGCGTAAGAAGTTGTGCGGATTCTACGCCAGCTTTAGCTCGGGGGGATGATTTAAGGACCGAGGGAATGTCCTTGTTGATTGTTTTTCTAGCAAGAGCTTTCCGAGAAGATCTTGACCGGGACATATGGACGTGGGGAATGTGTGAATAGAGCTGCCGACCTTTTTCGTTACTCCCTCCCTCCATAGGCGTGTATCGTCCGTTTGTCTACGAGAGACTAAACCGCTCTGTAATATCTATATTCTCCTCCGGCATTGCCGCCATTCGGTGCCGTTAGCTAGCTATAGTTACTCACCAACAGAATTCTGAGTCAACCTGGTGGTAGCCAATCCCTGAGTTTGCATATAGAAACGATCTTACGTCGCGAGATTACGAATCCATCGCAAATCCTTGCGGCTTTGGAACGTGAGCATGAGGGCATGAGGGAGAAGCTCGATATTACATGTGGCAGTGCATTCTTGCCGTCAAGCCGATACTTACATCATCAACCAAGAAAAAAAATCGCACACAAGCACCCACAAGTCCATACTGCGTAGTCGACCTCCAGCGCAAACGTTATGCGACTTTAAAAGGCTCTGAAATCTGTATGTTTCCGCCCTCTATCTATCTCATGCTTTTGGTGAAACGAATACCAGAATTTAAATACAACGTTCAAAGATCAGTGCCATGCCCGACGTCTCTGTTGGTTCACAGATATTCGACATTGCATTCCACCCTACGCATTGCACTGCCTATGCTGCACTTCTATCTGGAAAGGTCAAGGCTATCACATACGACCATCAAGGACGAAGCAAGGAATCGTTCTCCATCTCGGTTTCCCAGCGGTCTTGTCGCGGAATCAGCGTAAACGGAGACGGGTCCAATATATACGTCGTTGGCAAGGGAAAGGCTCTTCAGTTCGTTATCTGACTGCTGCCAGTTCCTGGTCTGATACTGACATGAGCCTAGTACAATCGACACTGCGACCGGGAAACACGCCCAGACGCGAGCTAAAGCCCACGAGCAAGCGTTTTCCTCTTTTGCGTGTTTCATCTAGACCATGACCTCTCTATATCTGAAGGGTCCCCATCAATCGCGTACGACATCTGACATCGTGGCTATTGTCCACAGGAGACGACGACGGAGTTATCAAGGTCGGGGCACATCGCGACCTCTCTCGACGGGTGTAATCTCATTAATATCCGGTAGCTCTGGGATCCACGACAGAAAGAGTCCATTCGGAAGTACACGCATCATTTCGATTACATCACGGATTTTCTGTGGTTGGACGATAAGAAACAACTGGTGGCTACGAGGTGCGCGACAGGTGGGATATACATGTGTGTGGCGTGCTGACATTGTGCTTAGTGGTGATGGAACGCTGTCAGTTATGGATGTTCGGTCGAAGAATATTAAGCCCATAGCCCAGTCGGAGGATCAAGAAGATGAACTCCTGTCCATTGTCGGAATCAAAGGGTATGTCAGTGTTTGAATCATTGTGGGTACGACTTGAGCTGGATTACTCCATAAGGTCTACCAAATTTGTTGTAGGCACACAAATTGGGGTTCTCTCCATCTTCAACCGAAGCAGCGGTTGGGGTGATTGCGTTGACCGTATTCCGGGGTAATGAAACTCTCTGTCCCTAGCATTCCTTGTCCGCTTTAACCTCAGTTCATTTTGGCAGGCACCCTCATTCTGTTGACACACTGTGTGCTATACCTGAATCATTTACGGACGTTGATGCCACCAGCACGATCCTAACAGGGTCATCCGATGGCTTCGTCCGTGCAGTGCAGATATTTCCGACGAAATTGCTGGGTGTCGTGGCGGATCATGGGGAATGGCCTGTTGAGAGGGTCGCTATTGGTGATGCAAATGATTTCTTGGATCTAGAGGAGGAGGAGGAGATAACGCCGGTGGCGAAGAAAGGAGAGAATGATGATGATGGTAAATCGCCCGATGCCCGGTGGTGGGTTGGAAGTGTTGGGCACGACGAGACGCTGAAGCTAACCAGCTTGCGGGGATTTTTTGATGGAGAAAATGGGGGTGATGACGAAGAAGAGGGAGAAGGAGAAGGGGAGTCCGAGAGCAATGATACTGGGTTTGGTGAAGAAGATGAGGAGGAAGAAACCGACAATCGCGCAGATAATGAGGCCAAGCAGTCTGGCTCCGAGGATGATGACGATGATGACGATTCGGCTTCGGATTCTCCAGCTATCCCCACGAAAAGAAAGCGGAAAACGGAGAAAAATCCGTTGATGGCAGTGAAGTGTAAGAAAGGGAGGAATGAAGTTGAAGTTGAGGGCCGTTTCTTCGATGATCTGTGAGGCTGAGGTAGATTTTGTTGTTTCGAGGTTGCACCGCGTTTTTCTGACAAGATAATTTTAGGTATGTATTATGGCTGGGAAAGGGACGAGATTCAGGAAGATGCCGGTCAGGTTGGATGTGTGTCATGCCTGCGGTGCATTGAATGGTGACGATCTTGCGTCGTTGCTGACACTGAGACGTATAGTAGAAAGGGACAAGACGTTTCATTGACAGGGCCGTCGCAATGCAAGGGCATTGTGAAGATTTCAGAGGTCGTTCCGCCTATGCTGGATCAAGTACTCTGGGCAGTTCGACGTCGGCGCTCTGCCTTTTCTTTTACCCAAGACGGTTGTTGTCGGCGGAAGACAAACTGTTCCTTGGATCAAGGGAGATGGATTTACCGATATACGGCTGTCTACCCAAGACAATGCGATTCTGATCATCAGCACCTGTTGCGAGGCGTTCTTCTGTCTTTCAATACAAAGATATTTATCTTAAAGGCGAACACCGAAGATTTGTACATGTAGAATCAGCATTTATTAAGGTAGTCAGGTTCTGTTGATGTCGATGATCTTCGGTCCATATGGGTCACTGTGAAAGATCACGGGATATTTTGGGACCTTGATGCGCTGCTGATGCGCCTCTGGCAATGAGGACAAGTGAAGAGATTCTGGCAGAATATAGGCTGATATATGTGCCTTGACGAATTTCTGTAGTGGAAGTGTTCACATGGTCGCGTTGCGCCACAGGTAGCCATTTGGGGAAAGTGAATCGGCGCATGACCGTACCGGAGCTTGAGCAGCTACCACCAGCACCGTCGACCACAATGATATCCAAGCTGCTACCTCTAGGCGTACGTTGTTTAACTACTGGAAGAGCCCGCCTTGATGACAAACAGATTCACTTGCAACGGACCTTGAAAACAGGCACCACAGTCCGCTTGCTGTCCACCAGGGCATCACGAATCCTGTCTTCGCTCGACATCCCAACGACGAGCACAGAGGTGCCAGGCGTCTACGACGGGGAATGGAAGGGCTCCGGCGAGATCCTCACGTCGGTGTGTCCGACGACGGGCGAGGAGCTTGCACGCGTTAAATCCGTGAGTATCATGCCGCGATGATGGGTTCCACCTGCCAGACAGACCCTCAGGCATCACCGGAAGACCTTCGTGAGACCCTCGCCAAGGCTCGCGACGCATACAAGGCGTTCCGAAGCAAGTTCAATTATGTTTATTGCACGCGTCCTGAGGTCTGATTTTGCCGTTTCAGATGTGCCTGCCCCGCGTCGAGGAGAGATAATCCGTCAAATCCGAGAAGCCCTTGCTGCAAAGGTGCGCCAGTCGTGAAACAGCAGAAGTTCTTCCAAGTATGCCGACGGCACTATGTACTTTCAGCGCGTAGAGCTCGGGGCGCTAATTTCTCTGGAGATGGGAAAGATCAAGACTGAGGGCGTTGGGGAAGTGCAAGAATTCGTCGACATTGTACACGCTTATTTTTATCTCTTCTGTTCCTACTAATGGATGATCAATCTGTAGTGCGATTATGCAGTCGGTCTTTCTAGGATGATGAGTGGTCGTGTGGTTGCATCAGAGCGTGTAGGCCATTCTATCTTAGAAGGTTTGACTTCTTGATACGCCTTGTTATGGCTAGGTTAATAATGTTTCGTGTTTCAGTGCCAAATCCGCTGGGTGTTATTGGAGTCTTGACAGCATTCAATTTCCCTGTGGCTGTCTACGGCTGGTACGTGATTGGTTTCGTCACATATAGCAGCTAGCCATTTTCCGACTACATCGATTGGTTAGGAATCTGTCCCTTTCATTGGCTGCTGGAAACGCTACCGTCTGGAAACCTTCTCATACTACGCCATTGTGCGCCATTGCCGTAACCACAATCATAAGCAAGGTCTTGGAGCACAACGGGATCAGCGGCGCCGTTGCAGGCTTGGTGACTGGAGGGAAGGATATAGGTGAAGGAATTGTGGCAAACTCCGGGGTAGATCTTGGTCTGTCTAATACTTCTGAGTCAGCATGTCGGCTCACGTCCTGTGTCAGTGTCTTTCACTGGTAGCGAACGTGTCGGCCGTTCTGTAGGCCAGAATGTCAGTGCAAGGTTTGGCAAAACCATACTGGAATTAGGTGGTAACAATGGTACGTGTATCAAATATGATGAAGCACGAACGGCGTCGTTAATAGTAGCACCCTTTCTGTTCATCAAGCCTCGATCGTTATGGATGATGCGGACTTAAGCATGGCGGTGCCGTCGGTCTTCTTTGGCGCCGTCGGTACGGCCGGACAACGTTGCACCTCTACTCGAAGGCTTTACCTTCAGCGTAATATCGCAGACGAGTTCTTACAGCGGCTTTTGAAAGCTTATAAATCCGTTAAACCCGCGGACCCCTTGGTTGATAAGACACTTCTTGGGCCCTTGCATACGTCCAACGCAGTCAACGTCTATGAGAATACTATTCAATACCTTCGCTCCATTGATGCTGAAATCCTTACTGGCGGCCTCCGATACACCGATCCCCCTCTCGACCAAGGCAATTTTGTACAGCCCGCTATCGCAATACCCAAATCAGTGGATACCAGGGACAAGATTTGGTGTACCGAAACCTTTGCCCCCATTCTTAACGTTGCGATTTTCGATCATCTTGATCAAGCTATTGAGTGGAACAACTCGGTGCCTCAAGTTCTGTCGCCCTTTTTTCATTTTATTGTTCCATTTAATCTCATTTTTCTCCGAATGTCCAGGGCCTTTCCAGTAGTCTCTGGACCCGCGATCTCCGGAATGCGGGGCAATGGATCGGACCAAATGGATCAGATGCGGGCATTGTAAATGTACGTCGACTCGCCCCGTCTGTCGGGGACCTTGTTATGATAGTCTATTTCTTACAGATAAACGTCGGGAACTCTGGAGCTGAAATTTCGGCCGCTTTCGGGGGCAATAAGGTAAGGGCGGTCGAAAATTAAACTGTCATGCTGTTGACGTCCGCGCCCTTTCCTTTTTAGAGCACTGGATGGTGAGTGGTTTCGTATCAGCTTGGGGATCAAACCCCCCCGCAAACCTAACCTGACAGGGGTCGTGAATCCGGTGGCGATGCCTGGAAACAGTATGTCCGCTGGAGTGCGTGTACTAGTACGGGACACTTTTCATGCGCAGTTTTGCATTCACTAACTAGATTTATTACCAGTCAACTTCTCCAATGAGGCACCACTGGCACAAGGCGTGACTTTTGCTGCGTGACCTTTTAGCCGAAGAAGATCATTTTGCAGGTCTAGTTTAAGGTCCACCCTTATGATTTGATTTTGTGAGAAGTTAAACAGACGTGGTTAGGTAGGACGAAAGCCATTGGAATGCGGAAGCGAAGCTATTTTGCGGGCGCTTCCTTCCCCTTGCGTTTGATCCGAAAGCTCGACATCAGTACTTTCCACTTGCTTTTTACCCCGTGTCACTGAAGTACCCCTCTGTTGCAATGGAAATTGTAACGTGGTATGGATCATTTTCAACTGTTCATCAACGACATGGACGGATAAGGGCGTCCGTGTGAATAGACCGGATTCCATCAACTGCGCCCTTTTTTGGATTTTCCTCCGAACCTTTTGACCCGTCGTATCCAAGGTTTACTGACGAATTGTCCGACTGATTGAATGAGTCGCATCATTTTTTTGGCAGTGCTGTAAAACCAGCCATCAATACATCACCACTTAAACTGATCCCGACCTTATAAGTTGGCGAAGTGGTCTTCTGCAACTCGATAACTTGCGCCCGGTCCAACTGCATCGCAACATTGTGATTGCGTCAATAGCCTTTTCCCTACATCTCGCCCTCAATTCATCCCACACTCGCGAGTCTAATTATGGCTAGTGCCGACGATTTGCCTTGGCCTGAGCTTGGAAATGTCTCCCGTGGCGCGACGAGGGGGAATCAAGGGCAGAAAGGCGTCCTTGGGCCTCCAGACCGTGAAGGACGGTGCAATTTGCAGCTACGGGTGCAACCCGGAGTACTGGCAGTACGTCTTAACCGTCAGGCCAGCGACTGGTATCGGATCCTGGATAGCGAAGTTAATCGTGCTCTCAAGTTGACCAAGACCTATTGGCGGAAGGCCAGGAGACGGCAGGACTATGATGCACGCGCTGACCAGGACCATATGGAGCTACACGAATGGCTCCAACAGCTCAAAGACAAAACCATGTCACACCTGGAACTCTTGATGCAGAAGGGCGACATTCAGGGACCCCCGTACGTTATGGCCGATGACATCGAGCTAACGTTCCTGCGCAAGTTCATCGAGCGCCAGGCTTCGGGTATACCTCACAACCCTCGTCTGCGTAACTCTATGGGGGAGACTGGGTACACGATCCGCGACGATCAGTCAGTGGATTCAGGGTCACCCGGCACTTCTGACCACAGCTACGGGGAACACAAAATAAGAACAGCGGGCATAGGTGAGCAAATCTACCTACCCGCCATTACCAATACCGTACACGACCCTTACTTTGTTATAGATGTCTCGGACGGGTCGAGCGCATTTATGGTTTCATCTCGAAACTCACAGTCACCGACCCTTCGCAATCCTGAAACGTTGGCGCAGGAAGCGAGTACATCGAGTATGTATGTTTCTCTCCCCTGAATCCAAGATCTGATTAAATGAATAGAACAAGCGCTCCTTTTATCACGCGCTGCTCTTTCTAGGACCCAAAAGGATACTCAAGATGCATTTCTTCGATATACCGCATGTCTTGATGCTGAACGTCAAGCACGTCAGTCCGTTGCTGCTGCAGAAAAACGCAGAGATGATATCAGTGAGATTGGCCATGTATATGTTTTTCCATCATCATTAACTTTGCATCCGTATATTCAGTGGCTGCTCTTCTTTCAATGAATCAGGGTACAGGTAAGTTAAACTTTCGGGCATTTCCTGTCCTCCATCTGATGATGAACAACCAGTCGACCAACAATCGAGACACTCTTCTTTATCCCTCGACGAAAGTCAGAGGTACCATGCTGAGGTATGTTATCTATCAATCATCATTGGACTAACTAAATATGCTCCAATTCACAGGCAGTCACCCGTGCTAGTACAAAATTAGACTGGACGGAAACCACTGATGCACAAGCAGTCTATGCAACTGAGCCTATGACGCATCTCGAGGTAAGCACATACCTCTCCCTTGTCTATATTCGTACCTAATTATTGCCTATCCAAATCTCAGGATCCCTCGAACCGGATGGGCCGCAAGCATTCACGGACGTGGGACAATACACCACTGCAACAAGGTGGGCTTATTTCCTCTGTGTCGGCCGTCAGGTTTGGTCTCAATGACTTCCAGTAGACGGCCAATACAACTGCGAAGTACTTGCGCGTGATTTCGTGTGGTCTGGTCGTTGTTCTGACCCTCGTTGTGAACAGGATATTTCCGCTATGCCCCCACGGAAGAGAATGAACGTCAGCACGGGTATGATGACGGGGTTCGACATGCTGAACAGCGCGGCAATGCAGGTCCAACCACAGAATATGACATTACCATGAACGATACCCTTGCATTTTATTACCAATCATGACCACAACCACCAGTGATGATTATTTATTCTTTATTGCGATCCTGCTATCATATTTGCTGTCTATATTTTACTGTATAGTATGTGTATCATTAGTAGAAAAATCTGTGGAGCATCTATTGTAAAGCCTTGGCAATGATGATTGGATAATAACTTCCTATGACCCACGGCCATTTTTGTATTACCGACTCGGGGATGTTATCGGTGCGTCCCTAAGCGCGCAACAAAATGCCAAATTAGTGATCATCAAAGATGAGAACGACAGTCCACGTTATAAGACATATGAAATCACCAATACCAATCCAATCAGTTTCTTAGGCAGCGAAGAAGAGATATTTAAAGGAAACACCGCCTAATGGATACCTTCGGTCATCTACCAGGCCCGAACTGTCCGCCGAATCAAAGGGAGGGCATAGCTCTGGAAGTCCGTACTTGACGACGAATAGGAAACTAAAAATTTCTGACAAGCCTCAGGCACGTAATGTATCGCAGGGATCTGTAATGCCAGCGCCATTCCACGCAGTGGCTTAAGGCACCATAAATCCATTTATTACCGTTCGCTAAGTTCATCAACCACTGCCAGAGCTGATAGGAGCTACATTCATCATAAGCGGTATTCACCCCTCGCATTACGCCATTATCGACAAGTCTATCACGTATGCCTTGCCTTGACTGGCGCGGCGTTCGATGCATTGGATTGCTAAAAATTTCCGAGTCGGTGCCCGGTGATCAGGACTCGGCGATGTGCCGAAAATCCGAGTCCGCTGTCTAAAAATTCCAATAAAAGAAAGATGAAATAGCGCGTCCGACGTGGGTGGTGAAGCTATCCGACTCGCTCACGCTCCAAGGAAGTACCGGACGTCGGCATACGGCGGGCCGAACTTTTGTCGGGAAATCGGCATATCACATGATAGAGGTGGATCAAGGTCCGAAGTCGGATCCTCCGGCACCCGACGCCCGTCCTTCGTATATAAAATCCCATGGTCAGTATCCAGAAATCTCAAAAAGGACAATCAGGACCAGAGGTAAGTGTACCGGTTGGTTCTTGACTTTTTGGCCTTCAGAGGCAGGGTCATCAATGCCATGGCCCAGGTTTGGTCGGAGTTTTCTTTGTTTGTTTTGCTTGCTGTGAACCTCGTCAATTCTAGCCCAATTCTAATCCAGTTCTAATCGCGCCACACCATCACGTTCTCGCGTGCTATACTAGGTGCTTCCATATCCTTGTCCGTGAATCTCTTTATGCTCCGAGTTTCTGTCATCTGGAACATGTACGCGTTTATATGTTTTTCCAACTTGTGAAAGTGAACGAGGTTGCAATACTTCAAGGTTTCAAAGATCTTTGTCCGTATCCTGCGTTTATTTGCCAAATTTGTACTTATATATACGTGCTGTGATCTCTGGGTTGAACGTTGAACAACCTCCTATTGTCGCAACCCTCCATAATTGGCCTCTGGGTTATGAAGAAACCATCATGTTTTTGGCTGATGGTCCGTATCCTTCTGTCCTTATGCTAGCATTCTTCTGATTTGATTATCTAGATTTTGACACTACCTTGTAGATAGAACTTGTCAAAGAATTTCCTTTGGCGGCTTGCACATCTCTTGTGACGGTCAGATACCGTCACATTGTTCCCGGTATCTCTTCCGCGATCTTTTATTTTATTTTTTCTCAGGTGAGTCCTCTGTCTAACTCCACTACTATTAGTTCGCTATGTTGTAATCAACTGATTCTTCTTCTCAGTTCGCGTTTCTTATCGTGTGTCAGATATCGACGAACGATCTCTCGCACGAAAGACCATGCTCTACAAGTGCTTCTCGGCATAAGGTGAACCACCCCATGGGCAATCAGTGTGATTTGTACGTAAAATCATATGTGTTCTCTTGCACTTGTAACCTGTGCTTCCATTTTCACGGCTCAGTATCCATGATTTTCGGAGTAGAATCAAGCGACGGTCAGGGCCAGTAAAGTCCAACCATGCGCCTACTTCCATACCAAAGATATTAGGCCATGTAAGCCAAAATCTCTATAGCACATGCGACGATCGTTGACTTGATCTATCATACAAGAAGAAACATGCATACATTACTTTATATGGTGCATGTGTCCCTACGCGCCGTTCTGTGGCTTCAAACATTCTGGACCTGATAGTGATTCGCCACCCTCGTTTCCCCACCCAACCATCGGACTCGCCGACCCACACCATCCCCATCCAATCTCCGGGGCACCATTGTATATCGCCGTACGCGCAGAAATTGACGTCACAAACTACTACCCTTGCGCCCTCGGGTACCTGGAAATACAAGGGTCCCAATGCCGTCGATTAAATGAAACAATACCTCGCCTAGCCAAGGTGGCCGGTTTCAGACTCCTGATGCCACGCACAACACCTGATCCCTCCCTCCCGGCTTCCCAAACTCGGCGGCAGGATGAACGTTTAGAGACGAACCGCCGCCACCATCTAGAATGGCTACTCAATAATTGTATCCCTGTATCTCGCAACAGATCGTTGCCTTCCCTAAATATTCTCGAAATCCACATCACGAGTTTCATTCATGAATTAGGTCCGGGTTTACATGCCGCCCTTTTACTCTCAAGGTCAGCCAGCGCATGCTGCCATACAACGTTAAGAGCTTATTTGTCTCTCTTCAGAATGCGTACCATTAATTTAGAGTGCTGTGCCAAAACTTTATTCAACGCAGGGTGGTCCTGATGCCGCGGGTCCTCGTTCTCGACACCGACTTGGTTGGCGATCTCATTTGCTTGACCATTGTCACGACTCGCATGTTGGTTTTTTTTGGTACACTGTGCCATGCTGTAGTTCTTATTGGTCTTTGTCCAAAGCAACTACTCATTGTTCTCGACGCATCGCCGGACCCTTGTTTTCTAGCCTCGGGCTTCAGCTGCAACCGGTATAAATGGGCTGCTTTCCTCGTCACATTCCCCTCACTCCATATACCTTTGGCCTGTACCTAAAGACCGTCTTGCGCCATGGATACAAGTATGTTCTTTCCTCGTACTCAAATTCCATGCCACTCACTTGACCTGACTAGACTCAGTCTACTGGAACTTTCTCAATGGCTATTGCCCGTACGCAGACAGTTGTCACCACTTCCACCCTCCATCCCCAATAGTCCTAGCCCAATTGGCGAGTTTGTTGCAAAACCCCCGGCCAGTTATACCCGTAGAACCTGTAAATTGGTATACAGCCATATGCAAACACTTCAAGCAAAAACGGCGATGTCCAATGGGTGAGGACTGTCGTTTGTGAGTCCTTTTGATCCTGGATGCCACCTCTTCTGAGTGTGCTTTGTGATATAGCATACACGACCCAAGCATGCTTAAGTTCAGAGAGCTCAACCCTCGTGCCTCCAACTCAGCTCGACACTGCTGGCCGTACGTTCAAGGTCAACGATGTACACTCGGAGCTTGCACATTCTCTCACCCTGCTGATACGCAGCCATGTGAGTTTCTTTGTCTCTTCTGTGGGCAGTTCGCTGATTCATGCTCTAATGATAGTTAGAAAATACACTCCGTGCCCCAGATGGCCATCTTGTATGCCAGGCTGTGAATTCAAGCATCCAATAACAACTCAAGCTTCGTTCTACGATCACGAGGCGCCTCCTTTGCCACAGACCCAGCCTCAGATTGCAACGACTGCCGTCCGAATACGAGTGACGCGAAAGCGCTTGGATTCTGCATCGTCGCAGATACATCCCAATAGTATCGTCAACACTGACTCTCATGTATGCGCATGCCGCAGGTGATTTGAAAGAATACAATCCTATTTAAAAACTAGAATCCTAGCTATGTATAACTACAACATGAAGCACGAAGTTACGAACGCTAGATTGTACAGTGTGTGTGGATACAAAAGTGCGACCAGAAGATTAAGAGAGTTAGAAGATAGGAAGGCCGCCTCTGAATAAATCAGCCTTTGAAACCTCCGTCGAAGCCTTGGCCCTGCAAGGAAGTATTAGCCTGAGAAAGATCATAATTAAAAAAATCTAAACCACATTGTAAGCCAAGTGAGCCTGCGGCGGAGGTCCAGGGGGCTTAAAAATAGGATAATGAGTTCATAGTCGTCCGAGCTTTTATGATGACTGACCGGAGCGTACTGAGCCTGGGCGCTACTTTCTGGATGACCCGGAGGTGGTCCGGCGGGCTAAAGATAGTCAGTATAAGTTGAAGACTTAAGACATCAGATACCGCTATACGTACTGGCTGGAACTTTGAATCTTCCCGCTTATACGGAGGAGGATAAGGTGGGTATTCTGGCCGTTGCTCTGCACCGGTATTATAGTCGCCTCCGTAGTACGGAGTCGATGGATGCGGAGGCCCTTGAGGAGGTATGTACGGGTTCTGATTCTGATTTGGTGGGTATTGTTGATGCCATCCCCAGCCACCGCCAAAGAATGGAGGCTTAGGTCCCGCAGCACCCTGAGGAGGATACTGCCCCTGTGGTACCACAAGAAGGCGTCGCCGCCGACGTCTAGAGAGTCCGATGGAGCATAAAACGCAGGCTATTAATGCGAGAACCGCTGAAAAAACTGTTGTGAGAGGGATGGTCCGATGGAAGGATAAGTTGCACGCACCTACGACGACACCCGCTATTATTCTCTGCGTTGTTGAAGTATTATTGCGATTATCGTTTATAAACTGGGCATTAGTGCTGTATGCTAGTCCAGCGAGGACGAAAAGGCCGGATAGAGGAAAAGACATGACTGTAGGTAATCAAGGAGAGAGCGAACGACTAGCGGTGCCTTTTTCTCATGCCCCATATATGACGTCATAGTCCGAGAAATCCGAGTCGGCAGCCGCACAGCACTTTATCCACTTTGATCCACCGTCGATCACATTGCGGTATCAGTCAGGTTTGAAAAATGTCTTCTTCCTCGAGGCACTGCTCAGCTTGCGACAACAGGTACCTCTCCAAGCTTCAGCATTCAATTTGCACTGTTCAATCGTTCAAATTTAATATTTTAACATCAATACGTTATTATTCATGTTCTATAATTGGTACAATTTGTAACGATTGATAATCCGGTGCGAATTGGGTGCGGACCTGTTGACTAAGTAGCTGTTGACCTGCTGCGCGACTGGTACCATGACACGAAAATAGCGAATCGCACCGTTGTATCCGCGACCGGAACTTGGTATATGCCTTTCTTCGCAGGCTCCGAGTCGTATCATAATCGTAGTACGTTGGTGAACAAAATAATTCCGCACCCAACGACCGTACTATCTTCATTTTAACACTATGGTAGTGACACGAACTTCAAGGCGACCCACCTCCATAGAAGGATATTGTAGGCCAGAGTGGAAAAGACCGCGCGCTTCGGAGAGACATGAAAAATGGAAATGGAAAATATGAATAAAGATGGGGGATTCCTATCGCCAAGTTGAAGAAACGGACACTCAAGTGACAAGGAGGTCATTTTCCGGCAACGAAATGGGTTTTCAAGGATATGAGAATATCCAGTGGGGCATGAGTAGGGTCCTTAGGTCTTATTCTAGTTCAATCACAGGACATTCGCACTTAAGCAGCTGAAGTGATCCTATTAGCGACGACAACTCTTAGGCTTGTGGCAGGCGATACTATCTAGCGTAAAAAATATGAGCACTGGTTAAAAGCGCAGAACTGAGAAAAATGTTGAAGTCGCTAAAATCAGGATCTTCGGACCGGATGTTGGAGCTACACAGCCACAAGTTCAACCATTGCCTCCATCCCCCTTTCCACTGTTCCGGGAGCTATCAGTCCGAGTCAGTTTTCTAGATTCAGTCTGAAACGACAGGTATATGTCTCTTTATTTTCTTCTTCTTTTCATTGGTGCCAACTTGTTGCAGAATTAAGACATCACGTTTCGTACCGGTGGAGTCTACAGCGCCGGGGCTGGGACTTCTCACTAATATGGCATCGTGTCCTGTTGCTGAACTTATCATTTATAGAATGTCACGAAAATTCGAGTATGATGCAGGTTCTTTTCGTCAGCGATTGTTCGCAAGATAGACTTCTTTTGCTCTGTCTAGTATTCTTGGTGTTTGCAGAGACGTCTTGTATGGAAGCCCCGCACCCTGGTCGATCGCTGAGACGGAAATTGTTCACCGCCTCCGGAAGATGGTCCAGGTGGATCATGATAAACTGATCCAAAATGTGGGAGCAGCCTCAGGTATATATGAGGAGACAGCGTCTCCTCCAACCACACAAATCATCAAACAACTCAGCTGAACCAAACATCGAATACTTTTATTGAACAATGACAAATGTACTCCCCGCCGAAGTACTTGCCCAGATCATCGAGGAAGCATGGGCACTTCCTCTTACACCCCTCGAACGAATTCGAATAGCGACATCATCCGTCCTCGTTAGCAGAGCGTTCGCTTGGGAATTTACTCGCGTATTCTCCATCGACATACACGTCTTTACCCCCTCCCACCTCAATCATGTCATCGGCCGCCTCTTACAACAAGACACGGTAGCCTTCCGGTCGATCGACTCGTCCTTTACACCGTCAGAATTCTGCCGATCCATCTCCTTCGTCCTCGAAGCCGATCCCCATAGTTTCAATCCCGCGATGCACCCAGTGTCCCAGGACATTCACGATCTCATGCCGGTGCTCCAACAACTCTTCCCCAGCGTCAGGCGGATATCAATGAATTACCACAACTGGTGGTATAACGACTCTCTATTCGCGCGGCTCCAGTTCCCAGAACAAGTAACCGAGTTGGAAATTGTGTACACGCACAGCATGCGGCTCACACAAAGTCGTTTGGAGAAATTTGCAAATCTGGACGTCATTCCAGAGCACGACTTTCCTGGAGTGAAGGAGTTGACGATCCGGGGAGGGAATCGTCTGTTGAACAGCCAAATCGTACAAGCGTGTTATAACGCACGTCTCAGCTGATGAATCAATGGACGATTATCAATTGGGCAAATTGCCTGGACCTTTTGGTTCTGTCACACCATCTGCTATACTTATCTCTTTGCTACATGTTCTGTTGTTCTGTTGTTCTGCTATTAATATTCAGTTATATAAACTTATTTTGCAACATGTTACGTCTTCGGACTTTTCTTACCACGAATCCGTAATTCTATCGTTAATGCGCATTCGGATTCACTTCTTCGCACTAATTCGCTTCAAACCCTGGGAAAACACTTGGTCAAAAAAACTAGCTGCGAATTTGGTTTTTAGTTTCTTCTAAACCATGATTAATAAAGTTGCTCTCCAGGGACATCGACGTAAAGGAGCGAAGTAGCGAGAGTTGCCATAACCATCTCCTCCATCTTCGAATCTATAATGTTTCAGGGTGATATGGTAAAACTTTTTTCTGATATATATCCCCAGAGATCACGGCACCCATCGTAAACTTTCTCCAAAATATTGAAAATTCGAAGCTAGCTGGTAATTGTGCGTTCACCGTACAGGCAATATCAACTCTCTGAATCCAGTCAATGAACTAGCGAGCCAAATTGCATTGCAGTATAAATGACAATGATGTGAGGTATAATTATATACATATGCAGGCGAACAAAGACACACAGATGAATGATATAAAAAAACCAATAAAAGCAAATGGTAAAATACGACAACATTCGACGACAAAGCAAAGAGTTCCGCACACCAGAACCCTGGATGACGGATCAGTTGAGAAAACCACGACACTTTGCGGACCCGCAAAGACAGGGAATCTTGTCTTGTTCGAAGGGGAAGTGATAATCTGTTAAAAATAGTACATGAGCCTACGATGAAATGATTGATAAGCGAATTCGCTCACCATAAGTTATCTCATCCCCCAATTCGATATCCTGCTTAGCATAGATCACAATCTTCTTCTCCCCACTGATAGTGATGATCTTGGCGGTACAGTTGGGATCACAAGAATGGTTAATCAGCCGACTACGGAGCGCACGTCAATCAGTCCGTAATCCAGACAATAAAAGTGGTCACACTCACCCTAGATTCCCCTTCTTCGTGGCATCCACCACCAGGTCTTCATCGATCCTAAATAAATAGCTGCTTCCAATACCCTGCCGCTCGTATGCCTTCTCCCGCTTCTCTGCCACCTGCGCCCGGACGATCTCGCCCACATACTCAATAACCATCTCCCCGCGGCTGATCCTTTCCATCGCATACAAGCCCCAGTCATGGATCGGACTCCGCGCGAACCGCAGGTGCTTCTTCCTCGACTGCAGCTGGTTGAACTTGAGCAGCATCTCCTGGGCAGGATTATCCTTCGAGTTCATATGTGCAGTGGATTTGGACAGCGCTACAGCACGGTTGAGCTGGTTCATCTCCTCAAGACCTTGAGCACGTCGACGGGCATTCGCTCTATTCTCGCGCGAGGACGTGACACCAGCTTTCGAAGGACTGTCGTTTGGTGCCGGATCCACGACGACCTTCGACGATGCAGCGGATGAGCGAGCTTGATACTGCGATACATACTCAGCCTTCTGCGCGTGACTGATTTCGTAGAACCCTTCCGTCCGCGCGGACCCCGTGGCATGTATCCGTAGCCGAGGTGTTATGACAGGCGGCGGTGGAATACCCAGCTCCGCTTTAAGATTGTCATCCAGACTCTCAAAGTCTTTCTCAGGATGGGATAGCGCGATCTTGGCAAAGAAACGGTCTTCGTCGTCCTGAAAGACGCCCAGGTCCTCTTCTTCCACCACCTCTTCTTCTTCCTCAGATTCAGATTCGGACTCTACCACAAGCGCTGGCGTCGGCGGTACAGAGGATGGCGAAGACGCTCTTGATGTTGAGGGCGAGAGCGTGGATTCCGACCGGATGTTCGGCGTCTTGCGGCCGTTGACGACAACGACAACGTCTTCTTCCTCGACCTCGACAACAACTCTGTCCTTCTTGCCTTTGATCCTCTTCTGCACCTTCTCGATTTTGCCCTTCTTCCTCGGGCGCTCCTCTTCCTCCTCTTCTTCCACCACATCAACTTCTCTCGCTCGCTTGACCTTCACCGTATCGTCATGGATATGGACATCCACATTCTCGTCAACGACCTTAGCACGCTTGCTCTCCCTCCCTCCATCCTCGCCTTCTCGCCGCCGCTTCCGGAAACTCAACCCCTTCAAATCAAGAGTCTTCGCTCCTTTCTCTCCCTCCTTCTCGTCCTCTTTCTCTCTAACCCCCGCCCGCATCAGCCGTTTGACCTCATTTCCAACCACCCGGTCCTTGACGTCCTTCGTCAGTATCTGCTTGAGCTCTGCAACAAGCAGGCGCGAGGCCTCTTCCACCATCTCCGCATCCTCCCACACCGTTCGACGTCGCCCATCAAAGCCTAAGAAACATCAAGACAGACACGAAATAAGAGAATCAAGTAACACACCATGAAATACTCCCTTCTCACCAGGACGAAGCTTCACATCCCTATGCGCTAACCGCCTAAGGGATCCGGCGAAATGGACTAAAGCCCGCCTTGCTGATTCAGGATCCGTGAACGTCACAAACACCAGTCCATACTTCGGCGCCGACATGACCTTCTCCGCCGTAAAATCTTCGAAGAAATCCCTCACCTCTCCCTCCGAAACACCACCACCACTGCGTTTGCCGTCTTCAAACTCCACAATGATATACTCCATCCCATTTGTCAACAGTGCTTTCTCCACTTCGTCCTCCGTGTACCCTTTGTGCAGGTATTGTAGTGGATTAGGCGAAGGCGAGCGCGCTCGACGTTCAGGGTATCGATGGTCATATCTTTCCCGACCGCGACGGCCATCCGAGACCCGTCTCTCCCACTCTCTCAATCGCTCTCGTGGCTTCGCTTTAAACGAGTCCATCATCCGTCTCTTGTCTGTGCCTTCTTGTTTTTCTGTGGTCTTCTCTTTCTCGTGCTTCATCTCCGCCGCCGCCGCCTCTCTGGCCTTCTGAAGCTGAGGAATCAATGGTCCTGAGGTTCCGTTTGCCATGGCCGGTCTCATGGGAGACGCCTTAAGCGGATTGTGCAGCGCGAGGGAGCTGGAGCCCACTGCTGGTCCGAGCTGTTTGGTAGGATTCGGAGGGAGAGCATGCGGAAGTCGTGGATTAGATGGTAAAGGATGGTAAACCGACTTGCCGCTACTGGAAGGTGTCGCCGCATTCGGTCGCGGCGTTCCATTCTGTTTCGGCGTCGGGACTGTAGGTAAAGGTGGTGTGTCTTTGGTCGTTGCGTTCTTCCTAACTGCTTCTTTCCGCTTTCGCTTCCTGTCTTCCAATTCTTTAATGACTGCCGCAACTCTCTTACCTTGCCCATCAAACATGACTTTTACATCTTCAGCACTGGCTCCAAGAAGTGTCTTCAAGCTGCCTGCAATGCCTCGAATGTCTAAGCCCGGCCCACAAATACCATCGAAACACCGTTTGGCGTCCTCGTGCGTACGGAAGTCAACCCAGACCACACCTAATGCCATCCCATTTTCCTTATCGATCTTGGGTTCAAAAACCTTGATGGGTCCATACCCGCCAAGATGTGTCCGTAGCTGAGTATTTGAGGTTAGCGGTGATAGGTTCGTTAGTAGTAGAGCAGTGGGAGGTGGAGGAGTCGTTGATATCCCGTATTCGTACTATGGAATAGTTAGTGACAACCATTTCGATAACTGAAAACCCGTACCTCATACGTAACATGTCCTAGCTCTTCACGCGGCGGCCGTCGCTTAACATTAGAGTTAAGACGCGGATCTGGAGGCTTTTCAGGAATTTCAGGCTCTCGTATCCATATATCTCCATGTCCGGGAACAGGTATCCACTCTCCACGGTTCAATACCTCTCCCTCGTACCGATACACGATCTCTTTGCCCTTTCCTTTCCCTTTGACGCGGTCTTGGAACACAGAGGCTGATACATACTCTGGCATACACGAGATGAGGTGGTGAAAATATGGTGGTGTCAGCGCAGTACTTGAACTGGCTCCCGGCGCGGCTGGAGGGCCATCACTTGAATACCCCACTAGATCATTCACATTGGAGGGAAATGGCAGCTTGTGTATGGATGGATCGTGAAGGACCTTGTATGAGCGGACTGGTGGATAATCTGACTTACGAGGTGGCCAGTCAGGTAAGGGAGGCAAGCCATACATAGGAACGGTACGTCGTCGCTGGGGAGGTGAAGGTGGAGGTGGAGGCGGGGTTAGTTCACGTGGAGAGGAGGGAGATAGGATATCGGAAGGGGGTTGGGGTGACGGACTTGCTACGCGTTGAGTGAGTGCTATTGGAGTAAAGTGAGAGACGGGCGGGGGCGACGGAGATGGTGGAACGGGTGAGACGGGCCGGGAAGTCCTTGGGGGAGAAGGGGGCCGTCTAAGTGGTGAAGAGGAAGGTAGAGGTACATGTGAGGATGACGATGCAATGTTTTCTGAGGGTGAGATAATTTGAGGAGGAGTTGATGTAGGTAATGACACTGCCGGAGGCGGCGGGGGAACTTCGGGAGGTGGAGGCGGAGGTACCGACTCGCTCGGCGGTGGCGGTGGTGGTGGATCTATACTCGGCGGTGGCGGCGGGGGAGTTGCCGGGGGAGGCGGAGGAGGCGGAGTTGAACTGGGTGGAGGCGGCGGGGGTGGTGATTTCGTCGGCTGAGGCGGCGGCGGTGGCGGATGAGTGGGCGGTGGGGGACCACTACCAGATGGCCTCCGCGGCATTGAGAAAGAGATTGCAGCCCGATTAGAACCCAAAATACCTGGTACCGGCTGACTATTCAGAGTCTTTACACCATTCACGGCGCCATTGGGGATCCATGTATCAGCATTCGTAGAGGATGTCGACGAATGCACGTTCTTCGTTCCCACCCCATTTATTCCACCATTAATACCCGCCCCTCTGCCTTCTGGCGTCCCATTCCTGTAGGTAACCTTCGATGTGCGACCGGCGTAAGGTGCATTTGGATTTGAAAGACTCCGTGGTCCTGTAGGTATCTTCTTCGTTGCAGAGGCCGCTAGAGAAGGTCCCGATGCAGTGGAGCTCGGTCCCGCGATGCTGGAAGGCGGCGGGGGCGGACCTCCTCGCAGCGCTCTTGGGCCTTTCGGTGGCGCTTTGCCAGACATTTTGAGAAGGCGTCCTCGTCGTGAAAGATTGAGGACCACAACGAGCGACGCAGTATGTGAGCTACAACGCGTCGGTCTCGCTGGCCGTAGTGATTGTCGTCGTCGTCGTGTTCAACGTTGGGAAAAGCCTCTCTTCATCATTGGCTTCGGCGCTTGACTTCAATAGGCGCAAACAAAGACCTGTTATTTTTCCGTTTCCGGCGAACTATAAACAATACTTTATAATATGCCCCTTCTAAAGACAGCAGCATGGCGCAGTGGTAGCGCGCGGGGCCCATAACCCCGAGGTCACTTGATCGAAACAAGTTGCTGCTAATCTGGCAGACTTCTGAGAATTTTGGCTCAAATTTCGCAGCTAGATAGCGCCTTCGTGCCAGGGCTAGGGTTGCGCCCGAAACCTCCAAGGGGGGTAACTTACCGTTTGTTACCGACCCCTCCCCAAGGGGGTGTTTTGATACGGTAATTTACCGTTACTTACCTATCACGTGCGCAATCGCATGACGAACGCGTGGTAACTGTAAATTATTTTTTCAGGATGTCCGTGTTCCAACCGTGTTTGTGTTTTAGGACATTTTCTTTGTCGAGGATGCTCTAAGTCATCTAAATATATTGCATATTCACTTCTGCACCACATATGCAGAATATACATGTAATTGTATTGAATTTTCATGCTTATCAGGCAGTCACATGATGATGTGTAAGTTACCTCGACGGAAAACCCCTCCAGCGAGGGGGAGTAACTTACCGGTAATAAACCCAAGTGTAACGAAACCTAGGTTTCGTGCGCTACCCTAGCCAGGGCTCGGGCCCCGGGGCCTTGGGCCTCAGCGTCCAGTGATATGAACGTGATTTTGCTTATGCACAGCTGGCCAAGGACATTCATATTGATCTTCCAGTTTCGAGGAGGATGAATTTTGTTGCTATCAGTTGAAGTTTGATCAGCTCCAATTTGAATTTGTGTAAAACGACCCTCTGACGAACCACCAACTTCTCGCAAATTCATCACGAGCATGGACGGAATGTCGGCGTCTCGACACTTTAATCTTCATCGAATTTGTCACATACGTCCCCGTGTGTCGCTGTATGCTCCCTCCATCAAGCTCAAGAGGAAACCTCGACGTACTGGACACCTCAGTTGGCGATCACTGAACGGATCCTTTGGACGTTCGGCATTCCGCTTACAGCCTAGTGAGTTTATATTGTGATTAGTGATTATTCATTTTTGATCAGCAGGGCGTTACAATGACGGAAACAAAGGGCGGTGACGGGTCCGCTACCAACATGAATTTGAAGACTACCTATAAGACATCTCCAAATTCACTTGATTGGAGCTTACAACTCTCCAATATACCCCAACTGACATTCAGCGCTCTTTACGCAACGAGAGGCTTCCGAGGACATCCTGGGGCACAACTTGAAGTACTGCCCCAAGCACCAACTTTCACGGAACCCCGGTGTGGGCTGAGCTCCAAACTTCGCTGAAGTTCGAAGGACTAGATGGTCGAAAATATTCTGGTCTCCGGTGCGATACCTTGCTGTGCGATGTCCGGCTTGAAGCACACTCCGGAAGGTATGTTGACTCATTTTCATGCTGTGAAAGTGTCGTTCAAATGCATATTGATGTCAGCCTATCCCCAAGATCCTATCTAGGGTTATAGTTGAGCAATGCACTTCCGCTGTTTACTTTTGCATCTTCCGCGGGGGGCTGTTTTGACGAACCCGAATGCGACCTAATAGTCCTAGCGATCAGTCTCCGTCGAATGAGATGAACAAAGGTGGTCTGATTGCTTTCGATAGGTAAGTCTGTCCTCCCATCTCGGAACGCTTTCTTGACATGAGAATGTGATTGGGTGCAGGCCAGATGGGCGGGGGCGCCTATCAATTATCAATCGATGGTATACGGAAAATCGAGGGTACAACTAGAATACACCTGGATCGCCGTCAACATACCTCTCGAAGTTCCTTTCCAGTATGGTCTAGACCTTTCACATTCGCTCAGTTATCAAGCTCTCCAACACATACGGTCAATACAAACTTCGCACATGTTCTACAGAACCATTGTTCTCAGCGCTTATAAGAAGGCAGCACGTAAGTGCCACGAAAGAAAATTAACTCGGCTTAGTTTTGGGTCAACACTTTGGAGGCGAAGTCTACAAGGTTGGGGAGATTCTGCAATTCAGGGAAACGCTTGACTTGAATTCGTACAAGGTGTGTCTACGAGTCCACTTCACGTTTGGTCGTGCATTGAATGCTCCAAGTGTAGTCCACGAGGCGCAGATATCGAGTGAGCGACACTCTCAGAGTCACAAACACAGTGCTATCGGCGATGCACCGTCACGCCGGACCAAATAGATGCCTCAACCTCCTCGTGCATGTCCTTACTTATAACCGCCTTCTCCCAAGGTCTGGTTCTGTACCTCTTTTCCCGTCCCCTCCACGATCACTATGTCGAACACCGACGCTCCCAGCTCTGTCTTCTTCAAAGAAGAATATGAAGGCGAACAGCACGCAATGACCCTGTCCGCCTGTATCTCCGTGCTGGTAGCTGCGCGCGAGACCGACAAGGTCAATGTCATTCGCTTGGAGCACATCAAGTACACCAGCGGATGGCTCCATGAGGCCATCCTTGTCGAACTCCAGGAAGTGGATCCTGACGCTGCCACGCCTCGGAAAGCTTATGCTCTCATCGATCGCGACGCCGATCAGCCTCCTCCCAAGAAAAAACGCTTCTCTTCCTCTTCGTCGTCGTCATTTCCCTCCGGCAAGGCTCGCGACAGTGTCAAACTGTCCCGAGATAAGCGTTCCTTCACCAGCAGCTCAGACCAATACGAAGTTCGCCGAAACATCGACTTCACCACTCATCCCTTGCCCTTCGTGAAACTCCTCGTCGCAGCCTCCATTGTGGCCGAAACCAAGCCCAAATACAATCTGATCTCTGCTCAATGCTATTGGTATGCCGAGTCTGTCTGGGATATAGTCATACTATATCTTCAAAAAGTTTGGCCCGCCAGCTGGGAGGAATTCATTGGTGGAAGCCGGACAGTGGCAGTTCAAGATCTCGCTCGGGTGATGTTTTCGAAGTTTGAAGTAGCGTGGACGAAATTGGAGGCAGATATCAAGAAGCGGCTGCAGGTCAGCTCACTCGCCTTCGCCGGCGTTTCGTTACCTTACTTTGTGTTTACATCAGGATCAGACATAAGGAAAATAGAGTCGCTTATATGGAGGGTGTTATAACGGGGCGCGAAGAGGCTGCACGAGAGAAAGAGGATCTGAAACGCAAAAATGCCGCCCTCGAAGCCCGGCTGAAGCTGTTGGAAGCTCAGCAAGGAAAATAATTGGCTGCGGACAGGGAACAGTTCGCCGATGAGAATGGAGTTCTTCCCCTGACGCTCTCGTGGGCTCTGGATAAAAATTCCGATCTTCGTTCCTCTTCCCATTACTTATTCTGTTGTGGCGACGATCTTCCTGGATAGTACTTGGTCAGCGACGTCCGTGCTCTCGATTTCCCTCACTTTGGACCGCATGTATCCGAAGTTTTCCATATACATATACTGATTTCGACTTGTTTTCAGTACAGTACTGATAACTCACAAAATGCAATGTCTCATCAGCCATTGCAGAATCTTTGACATGCAATTAATGGAAACAAGAATTTCTCAATGTCGAACACGACTCGTCGCTTTATACAGACCAGGGGGGGACGGCAATACGCGCCACGCTGGTTATACATACATGTTGAATCCGCCGGCTTGCAGAAGATAATACATGGTTTGGTTTCTTCGCGTATAAAACACTCCTTATAACCGTATTTTTCATGCACAAGATCCCGCCCCCTTAGCGTATATAACAAACGTTCCCTATGATACACATTACATACATTTAGCTTACTACTTACTTACAGATGCCCCCACGTCTTAGTGCTCCCAGTAGAGATACGACCTCATGTAGTGCGACGTGGACCCCACAAAGGGGTCCGAGACACTTAAATGGATACCATCATCATCATTGACTTGAACTTTTTGACCAGTGGGCAGCCTTCAAGCTACGATGTGAAACGCTTGTCAGCGAAGACCTTGATGAATACTAGTTTCTTTCGCAAGAAAGTCTCAAAATTTCCACAGGGTGCTGTTTTGACAAATCCGGACACGGCCTAATACTCCTAGCGATTAGTTTTCATCGAAAGAGATGAACGCAGGTAGTCTGCTTCCGATAGGTAAGTCAGTCCCCGCATCTCAGAATCCCTTCTTGTCACGAGAATGTGATTGGGTGCAGGCCTGTCAGCCACAGAGGGGCGGGGGAGCCTATCAATTATTAATCGACAGTGTACGGAATCAAGGGTACAACAGTCAACATACCTTTCGAGGTTCCTTTCTGTGCGGTCTAGACCTTTCACATTCGTTCAGTTATCGAAGCTCTCCATCACATATACGGTCAATACAGACTGCGCACATGTTCTACAGGATCATCGTTCTCAGCGCTTATAAGAAGACAGCTTGTGAAGCGCCACGCAAGAAACTTAACTCGGCTCGGTTTTTGCAGGTTTAGGGAGATTCTGCAATTCAGGGGAACGTTTGACTTGAATTCACACAAGGTATGTCTACGAGTCTACTTCACGTTTGGTCATGCATAGAATGTTCCTAGTGTAGTCCACGAGGCGCAAATCTCGAATGAGCGACGGTCTATCAGAGTCATGCTATCGGAGATCAACCATCATGCCGGACCAGATAGACGCCTCAAGCTCCTCGTGCATGTCCTTACTTATGACCGCCTTCTCCCAATTTGATTCTGTACCGCTCTTCCTGGCCCCCCACGATCACTATGTCGAACACTCACTCCCCCAGCGCCGTGTTCTTCGAAGGCGAACCTAACGGCGAAATACATGCAATGCCCTTATCCGCTTGTATCTCCGCGTTGGTAGCGGCACGTGAGACCGACAGGATCAATGTCGTCCGGTTGGAGCATATAAAATACACCAACAACTGGCTCCACGAGGCCATCCTTGTCGAGCTCCAGGAGGTGGATCCTGATGTCGCCGTGCCTCGTAAAGCTTATGCCCTCATCGATCGCGATGCTGACCGCCCTCCTGCCAAGAAAACGCGCTTCTCTTCATCGCCGTCCTTCTCCAGCAAGGCTCGCGACGGTGTGAAACTGTCCCGGGACAAAGAGATATTCACCACTAGCTCAGATCAATATGAAATTCGACGATACATCGATTTTGCCTCACATCCCTTGCCTTTCGTAAAGCTCCTCGTCGCAGCCTCCATTGTGACTGAAACCAAGCCCAATTACAACCTGATCACTGCGCAATGCTATTGGTACGCAGAATCCGTCTGGGATCTTGTCTTATTGCATCTTCAAAAAGTATGGTCTGATGGCTGGGAAAAGGCTGCTGATGGGAGCCTGGGCGTGCCAGCACAATCTCTCGCTCGGGAGATGTTTGCGAAGTTTGAAGGAGCGTGGACAAAATTGGAGGCAGAGATCAAGAAACGGCGGCAGGTCAGCTCCGAGCTCTTCATCATTGCGGGTTATTCGACATCTTACCTTGTGTTCACGTTAGGATCAAAGACACAAGGAAAATAGAGTCGCTTATACGGAGGGTGTTTTGAAAGGGCGCGAAGAGGCTGCACAAGAGAAGGCGGATCTGGAGCGCAAAAATGCCGCCCTCGAAGCCCGGCTGAAGCTGTTGGAAGCCCAGCAAGGAAAATAGTTGGCTGCAGAATGGGAACAGTTCACTGACGGGAACAAGGTTCTTTCCCTGATGTGTTCGTTCCGAATAAATGTCCCGATCTTCGTTCCTCCCCCCGTTACTTACTCTGTTGCAGTGACGACCTTCTTTCATAGTACTTGACCGGCGACGTCCATAGTCCGGACTGCATGTATCCGGAAGTTTCCATATATACTGATTTTGACTTACCTTCAGTACGGCACTGATAACTCCGAGTCTCATAAATCAGGTATTGCAGAATCCTTGACGTGCAATTGATGGAAACGATAACTTCTCAACATCGAACACGACCTCGTTGCTTTATACGATCAGTACGCGATGCGCTGGTTATGCATACATGATTGAAATTACCGGCTTGCAAAAGGTAATGCATGGTTTCTTCATAGATCGGTCCTTCTAACTATATTGACATGACCCCTTTGAGAATGGGCAGCCTTCAAGCTGCGATATGAAACGCTCGTCAGCGAAGGCCTTGGTGACCTGCGATTGAAGGAGCTCCACCGTGCTATCTATCCGACAAACCAGGACAAATCCTACAAAATCCTCTACGTCAGGTTAATTGGAAACCCGGAGGCGCCTACGTACAGTCCGTCCCTCCTTCCGATCAATAGGTCTGTATCGTCGTTTGTCTACGAGAGACCACCTAGGACGGGCGGTTCAACTGATGTGTTTCAAGTAGGTTGATGAGTACTTAAATCCCGTTCCCCCAGAAGAACTCAAGTACACCGGGGCCTAAACATCCACCGGAACTAACATAGCCTCTTTAGCTTGACGACCAAACATGATACAGATTTCGTATTTTCATGGATGAGCACTGAGCCTCCGCCCTCATTTACGGGATAGGCTGTGCCATGGCGTCGATACTCCCGAATATGAATCACTGATGGGAATAAGCACCATGCGTATGCGTCTCCAACCACCATTTCAACATCAACCACATGCACATCGAACGCGAAACACTTCAATTCTTTCAGAGACCCACGCACATGAAGTCGGCTCGTGAAGCCGTCTTATGACTATAAAAGACTCTCACGAAACAGTTTCATTTTTTCACACCCTTTCTTTCCCATCTGTATCTTCGATGAAAGCTATTCTTTCCACCACGCTCCTTCTCTTCGGCCCTGCCTTGGTCCGTGGCCTATGCCAGAAATATGTTGACGCTGCCACTACCGCTGCTGCGAATCTGCAGTCTGCGTACTTTTCGGGTGGAACGTATCCCTCCCAGCCCGTCTGGATTAGCGCGGTAGACGCATGGCATCTTCAGCGACGTGGGTTTCACTTCGACTTCTTATTTTGATCAAATCTCAAGAAGTGCTTATCATTCAGTCGACGGGTTGACCGGAGCATCCACTTACTCCGGCGTCATCAATACTGTCTTCACCAATTACGAGAACGAACTTCAAAATGGGGGTTCATACGACGATGTTCAATGGGTCTCGGTCGCGTACCTTTCAGCCGGGAACATAGACATGGCGAAGAAATATTATGACATTGCCAGTACGGCAGTTGATAGCTCTTATTGTGGCGGTGGATGTATGTTATTTCTTGGGGTCTCCAGTGGTTGAGCTGACGCGCATCAAAAGTATTTTGGAGCTCGGCAAGGGACTACAAAAATGCGATCGTCAGTACTCAAATCTCTATCGCGTAGGAAATATCTGACAAATAGTTACAGACCAACGAGCTTTATCTGGCCACTTCCGGTTATCTCTACGATGTAACCCAGGATACTCAATACTTGACGAATCTCAAGAACAGTACGTGCGCTTCCTTCCCTCTCGGCGCTGAGCGTACTCAAAGCAATATCTCTACAGCGTGGGAATGGTTCGATGCTTCGGCCTTGCGAGGTAGTAACGGGCTGTACAACGATGGTCTCTCCAAAGACGGCCTATGCGCTAATAACGGCCAAACCCAGTGGACCTATAACCAAGGCGTCGTTCTTGTCGGTTTAGGTTTCCTGTATAAATGCATGTCTACCCTCTGTTCCAAATCTCTTCGTTCCTGACCAACCTCTGTTCCAGATACCAAAGATGAAAGCGCCATAAGCACAGCGTGGTCCATCATGGACGCGATCCTCGCTGATCTCGTCGACAACGGTGCCCTGCGCGAATCCTGCGACAGCGCCACCGCAACCACTTGTAACAACGACCAGGTCTCTTTCAAGGGGATTTTGGTCGAGTACATGGCATGGTTCCTCAGCATCACCGGTCGCGATAATGGCACCAAGTACTCGGATTTCATTAAGCTCCAGGCTGATAAGGTGTTACAGAACGCTGTTGGGTCGGCTGGCTCGTACAGCAATCTCTGGTACAGTTCGAACGCCGGGGGTGCGGTTTGGACGGCGCCCTCGCAAGGTGCGGCACTGGGCGCGTTTGTTGCCGCCGGAGCTCAGAGCTGCTGAAGGCTGATGTGTCTGTAATCGATCCAATATTCACCAATGTGATTCACTCAGTAATTGTATCATTCACCAAAAGCAAAGAAGACCAATTGATTGATAATTATTAATGCTAGTACAACGCAAGCCAAAAAAAAAAGGAAAAAAGCTGGTAGGTTCTCGAACCCATGCAGTGATATTGATGTCTACAAATGTGGAGGATTGACTGCTGCGATGGCTACGTCGAGATGATTTCTCCATTGATGTGGTATACGACAAGGGTGTTGAAAGGGAGACATGACGCCAGGCCTTAACGTTGACGACTCTTGGATTGAAAGGCCTCTAGTTGAGAGTTGGGAAGACCAGAGGCGGCAGATCATCATCTTGGTTGGGCGCATCAGTAGCCTCCGTGGCGGGTGAGTTGTTCGCAGTCGAAGTCTGCGAGGAAGGCTGGGAAGAGGCAGGAGACGGAAACGCAGAAAGGATCTGATCCGATGCTACTCGAGGAAAATATGTAGTCCCATTGACGACACGCGAACCTGGGAACGGTCGCCGTTCAGCGTGCGTGTTGTACGCGCGGGTTCTGGCCTCTTCCAAAGCGCGGTCTGGCTGAGGGAAAAAGGTGGTACCGTTCAGCTCGAACGCGCCATCGACCGCGCGGTCGTTGTGGAGGTAGTAGGTGGTCCCGTTGCGTTCGAACGACGTGTAAGAGGGACGCAGCATACCGGGGTGGTAATGAAACTGGGGGATGTAATACTGCTTGCCAGGCGGAGGTTGTGGGATTGGGATGGGAGACGGCGCGATATCGGAGTATGCTCTGGTGGGTATATAGGTAGGCGGGGGTACTGCGTTGTGCCACTGTGGGTACCCCATGTACGCGTCCCGTGAGATGAAGGGTGGCACGGGCTGCTCGTTGGACATAGTTGCGTTGTAAGATGTGAAGCTGTTCGCAGTGTAAGCTACGAAACGATTGAGCTCAGACCAGGAAGCAAGTAACACAAAAACGTACAAGGGATCATTTCGAATGCAGTGAATAGATGATAGAGTTCAAGACGACTTCAAGGAGCAGGCTATAGTAACAAAGGGATAGAGAGCGAAGAAAGGAACTGCAGAGGCGCCCAGTTTTATAGGTCTTGAGCCAGCCACTTAGTAATGGTCAAAGAGCTTCGACCTGAACAAAGACAACTGTGCTAGATCCTGATTTGGTTCAAGTAGAGTCCATTGAAAGAACGCGATGCTTGTCTTGTCTTGGTAACCAAGACAGTGAGAATACTGCCACTGGTGTGCTCTGCGAGAAGAACATTTTAGTTCCGCGATGGTCAGTCAATTGCTTGTGCCACCCTCGATTCCATCGTCTATTGTCCAAGTTCACATTGACTTGCCACGCGAGCCAAGGTGGCATTGAGGACCCACTATCATTTAGTATCTTCGATTTTACCTTCCCGTTAGAGTGGGATTTTCTTTTTTTTTGGGGGGGGGGAGGAGGCCGGCGCACAAGAATAAAGACAATTACTTAGCATTCTTGATGCTAGTGCTGTCTGTGATGGTAATCCTCTTTGTGTTAATAACACAAGCGTCAAACGATCTTCTGTAGTTGGCTGGAAAGGGTGGTCAGAGGGATGGTTGAAGATAAGAGCCAGAGCGTTGGGTGGCTATGCTACCATATGCTCAGGCCGGCAAAGTGATAATCATCTTGCTAGAATAATTTTCAAGACTTGAACGTTAGACGGGGACACTGGGACAGTGTAATAAAACCTGAATTGAAACAAACCAGGCGGGTTAATGCTGTACAGACCGGGGGGGAAAGAAGGAGAGTTGCCGGGAAAAAATAGGAACTGGTTCGGAGGTTGATGGCAAAGTGACAGGTCGCGTCCAATATAAAATGTATTTATATAAATAGATTTTAAATTTTACGTCCATTTTTTCTTCCCTTCTCTTCCCTCCACCTCTTCCCGCCGACGTTGGGTAGCTGCGTGTCTATCACGCGGTTGTGACTCCGTTGAAGGTCTGTTCCATACCGGTATACATACCACTTGTAACGACTTGTACGTTCTGTTCAATTCTTCGTGTCCCGCAACTTCAAGTTTTCCTATCTGCATTAATGTTTGCCGCTTTTGGGTTCCGTTGTTGTTCGTTTCTGCATTCCACTGATATATGACCTCTGTTAATAGCCTCCTACCATTCATTGTTCAATATACCATCTCCGACCTAAAGGACGAACTAAAAAGTCCTCGACTACCATCCTTCACGCGACCGTCATTGTAACTTCACGCCACACTACATTAATTCCCCTCCACGAACTTGAATGATGTCACAATCCCTCCTTGCAAGCGGGGAAGATCCTCTTCAGTATGTCTGGTCATCAGAGAGCGACTCTGCTGTGTTACTGATAACTCGGTAACACTTTTCAGTGCCTTATGTCTCCATTTCAACGTGCAAAAGATCATACCGGGATATTTCTCTCCCGCCGACATGCCAGAGACGCTCGACTTTCCAGTCTTACACGACTCCCGCATGCCTACACATGTTTTAGCCCTATATCCTCCCTACCACAACAAATATACTTCTACCCGACCGTTAATTGCGCCCGTAGACGCTGACTTGTATAATCAATGCTTCAGGGTCGACCTGATCCCCCCGTCGCCACCGGGTTCCACTCGACCCGTTCCTCACTCCACGTCGCAAGGACTCTACGTTTCCATACCCCTCGTGCTTCCACTCACGACGGTCCCCCACCCACCGTCAATGTCTCTTCTCCTTCTCTTCGCGCTCGGACTCGAAACGAGCATCAACGACCTCGCTTATTGCATGCTCCCGGTGTCCGTAGTGGACGAGTTTCCGAACGCGGCTGCGATGGCACAGGTCATGGTCTCCCTAAGCGAGGAGGAGTTTGAACGGAGGTTTCAGTTTAATATGGGCCTCTGGAAGAACGTCCTCGGACTGGGGGTCACGAACAACCGGGTTATCGAGGTCGTACGCTTGGCCTTTAATGTCACGGCCGAGGCCAGAAGGTTAAGAAACCGCCAATTGAACGAATGAACGACCCCTACCATCTTTATAATATCACGACCCTACTGAATCACACTACAGTCATCCTTTTTCACCACCGTCTTTTTCCGCTACATCGTCCCATATTATACCGGTTCTCTTAATGCTTTCCTCTTGCTTTCAGCGTACATTAGTTCTTAATACCCTGCTAACGCTTTCTGATGATCATCTCTCCACCGTTATACTATATCCCTGACTAACTCATTGTAGCCGTGCTTACCATTCGCCATAATTCAATAATAGATCGCTTGATTCTCCGATCTCTGGGAATAAATCCTACACATGGAGGGAACGCTAGCCAAAGAGAAATATCATTCTTGCTGTTGGTTCGAGGATACTCGTTACTATAGCTTAAAGCACTACAACACGACGTGGATATTTGTTTGAAAGAAGGACACGTCTGCTCTCGAATTTGACTTACATTGCACCCAACTAGGAAGTTCCATATTTACTCGTCCGCGCGCGCCTGCCATGTCTGAGAATTCCTTATATTAGAGGAATTGGTATCGACTACAGGACAAAAGGGTGGGCCATGTATCCAGTGGTCTAAGGAAAAGACTCTCGGGTAATCGCCAGAGTCAGAAAATACACATCGACGCCGGGCTGACGGAACTCCTTCTTTATTCCCCTGGGCGAGAGGCTCCTCCGCGGTACTTCTCCAGAGTCCAAACCGAAAGAGTCTCCAAATTCGATGCAGCATCTGTCAGCACGAGTCAGACATTTCGCATATTGACAAGAGGAAGCTCTAGAGTGTTTCCGCAAAGGTGTGGATTTACGTCTCCGCGACTTGAGGAAAATGAGAGGCCACCGTTACGGCGTCTTGAAATTTCGGTTTCCACCAGACGATAGCCTTATGGTCATCTAATGGGAAGACAGCTAAGAATATAAGTGCGGAATTACCGATATCCAAGACTCACCAGGACGAGTGCACGACCACCAACACGGACTGCAGACGGGTTCAACCAGGCAGGCTTTGGTAGCGCGGTAACCTCGAGTTGGGATGGCGTCGTTCGACATGATGTCTTTTGATCGTTGGTGTAGGACGTCGATAGACCTGAACCGGTCCCTCTTCCTACGAGCTAAGCCTCGCTAGAGGTCTCCTTGTTGGAGGGCTAGGTTACGAAGCTAGAATATCGAGTTTCCGAGGGGAAGGGGTCTTTGTGGCCGGTGAAGGCATCGACAGCCCATTGAGGAGAATATTTTCTGGGTCATCGGTGGTGTAGAGATAGTAGTTGATGTATGTCGCAGATGCAGATGGTGATAGGTGATAATTTTCGTTGGCAACTCGTAATCGTTGTGATGTAGGCCGTCACTGGCTCGAGCTATCCGGCGGTCAGCTTTCGCATATTAAGCATGCAGTCTGGTAGACTCACCAGTCGTAGCTTCAAATCACCTTCGTTTGCGAAATGAAGGCCCTATCGACGTGGATTTGACGAGTGGTAACGACGCGGGGAATTGATCCAAAGGCCGACCCAATGGTTCTTCACAGACAAGTTCCAATATTTCAGGTGCTAGGGCATGTCAGGAATGCTAGTGAAAGGTGGTCGACGTTGTGACATGGGTGGAGAAAGTAAAAGTCATATCGCGCACGTGGTCGTCCCTTTCTTCCCAATGACCAACAACACCCACACCAGTTTCTCAGAGCTAAGAATTGTCTGCGGTTCGCGTCTGCCTCTCTCAAATATCACAAAGTATCAGCAGAGAACACGTATATCTGGAACTACAGGGTAGGCTCAGCACTTCGAACTCGGGATAGCTGCGGCAGGCTCGGCTTTACTATGTCCTTTAACCGTATTCACTGAATTTTGTAGCCCCAGATGTCTTAGAAGCGGTACGAGCCATCGTATATCTCTGCGGTCAATGTCGTACCTCAGTGTGATGGATAACGACAGCTGTCCTTGCCATGGGAAGGTTGGCAACCACGAAATCAAGACTGTCTTCTCTTAACACGCCCCACGGGTCTAGTCAGCTTCGGTCCCGTAGAATGGTCGACAAGAATTAAATCTATATGCAAATTATCCGTAAGGATGGGCACGTTTTAGCGATAAATGTACTGTTCAACTGAAGCTGCGTACAGAACCATCTGCACATTTTCGCTACTCTGTAGCTCAACTCATACAGCTCTGTACAAAGAAAGTGCGGATCCCAATCCATCTTCAGCAATCTCGAGCGGAACATCTAGGCTGAATGTAACCGTCAAATTATCAAAATTCCCACTTCGTACATCTCTAACGTTCGTTTAGAACGCGCGCACTGCAAGGCTTTACTTTTATTGTGGAGGACTGATGCTTGTCCCCGGTTCTTGAACACTGAGTACTGATGGCTTCTATCCTTTCCAATGCTGGACGGCTCTGCCAGAGTGGATGGTCAACGTTTTAACCCTCAGTGGCCTCAGCTTTTATCTTTTGTGCCGTCTCACCTTTGACGAAAGGCTCCCGAAAATAGGTTGTGCACTCAACCGAGGTGTCGATTTTGCCCCTAGATTCGTTGTTCTTCAAGTCTCGATATGCCAGTGTGGGACGCCTCTTAATCATCGAAAGATTATGGACACGCTGATAGTAGTGCGTTCTCTTCTCGGGGCGTGTTCTCACTGTTGCGAGCATGTTGGACCGTATGCATCGATGAGGTACTGGTAACAACCATGCGCCCGTTGACTCATCGTGGTTCAATCCCCCCTGGATGCAATAGGAGTATTTGTTCAAGCATCTCTTGATTTTTGCTCTACTAGTACCGGAAATTCTGGACTGGACTGGACTGGACTGAGGACTCGGCGTCCGCTTGAGATGGATCCCATATCTTCGGTCCGCTTCCTCGTTCTTCGACCGCCGTCTCTTGACTGTCGAGCAACTAAAAGAACATCCTCTCGTCAAGAAGTGAAGCAAATCGGCATTCACAAAACCGACGTGACGGGGCAACTGAAAATAGAAGTTTTCGCACGCGGAGGATTTCGAGATGGACATGACAATATCAAGAGGATCCTACTGAAAGGATTGGAAGAGAAGGCCGTGTCGTGATACTAAAGGCGATCAAGAAGCTATCTCTCAGTGCGCAGATTTGACGAGAAATGTGGACATTCATAGCTTTCAAGAAGCAGACCTCTCGCAACGGCTATATCGACAATAACTAACGCAGCTCAAAAAACTCGAGTTGCGGAACTAAAAAGTGAAAAGAGCTTGAAGTCGGACCGCGGGCCGATGCCGAGCTACATAGCCACAAGTTCGACGCCTTTACCTCCATCCCCCTTTCCAGTGTTCCGGGAGCCCTCAGTCCGAGTCAGTTTTCTAGAATCAGCCTGTAACGATTTCTCTTCTCTGCTTTGGTTGATATTTTGTTGCAGAATCACATTCATCAGACACCAAAGTTTTATACCGGTGTTCTGCAAGCTCCGGGTCTTGGGATTTCTCGCTGGAAGGGGCCTGATATGACATGGTATACCCTTGCCGACTTAATCGTGTATCTGAGGATGCCACAAAAATTCGAGCACCATGCGAGGTCATATTCGTCGACGGAGATCCGCAAAGTATGCTTCCTCTGCGCTGTCTAGCTAGCCACTCTTCTTCAAAAGTCCTAGTCGTCCGGATCATCTGGTAGAGAGCTGGCACTTTGGTCGATCGCTGAGACAAAGGCTTTCTCTCACCGCCTCCAGAGTGGGTCGAGGTGAATCATAACAAACTCCAAAATGTGGAGCATCCTCTGGTATAAATTGCAGGAGATAACGTCGCCTTCAAACATACAAATCATCGAACAACTCAACTGAACCAAACATCTCTACTACTGCAATTGAACAATGACAAATGTACTCCCCGCTGAAGTACTTGCCCAGATCATCGAGGAAGCATGGGCACTTCCTCTCACACCTTTCGAGCGACTCCGAATGGCGACGTCATCCGTCCTCGTCAGCAAATCGTTCGCTTGGGAATTTACTCGTGTATTCTCCATCGACATACATGTCTTTACGCCCTCCCACCTCAATCATGTCATCGGCCGTCTCTTCCAACGAGACACGGTAGCCTTCAGGTCGATCGACTCGTCCTTCACGCCTTCAGAATTCTGCCGGTCCCTCTCGTTCGTCCTCGAAGCCGATCCCCATGGCCCAAATTCCGTAACCCACCCAGTATCCAAAGATATCCACGATCTCATGCCAGTGCTTCAACAATTCTTCCCCAACGTCAAACGGATATCCTTGAACTACCACAATTGGTGGTACAATGACTCTGAACTGGCGCGGCTCCAGCTACCAGAACAAGTCACCGAGCTGGAATTTGTGTATACGCATAGCACGCGGTTCACTCAAGAGCGTTTGGAGAAGAATGGAAAGCTGGACGTTATTCCAGAGTTTGACTTACCAGGGGTGAAGAAGTTGACGATCCGGGGAGGGAATCGCTTGCTCAACAGTCAAATTGTACAGGCGTGTTACAATGCACGTCTCGGCTGATGAACCAACGGACGATATTTTTTCAACCAACTACTTGTGCTTCTTTGTTTCCATCGTATCGACTGCTATATCTCTTCTTGGTTTTGATCTCTATAGCCTTTCTTCAGTTGTGTTACGCTTTCCGACTTTTCAAGTTTTACTATTCGCTATATCCAATCAGAAATATTATCATCGATTGAATTATCGAATCCAGTTCCACCAGTTACAAAAGCTGAAACGATGCGAGGAATTGATCCAATAGATAGATCCCTGTCTTTCAGGTACCTTCTGTTAGCCGCCGCTCTGATATTCGAGAGAAGACATAGTTTCGAGCGAAGACTTGGAATTGTCCTGGTGGAGACACAGCCAGAAATGAAACAGAGAACCGTGATTATGTGTTGATTCCGTTCAGTCAATATCAGTCAAGCTCAAGCAAATAGTCAAATATCTTATCCTCCGAGATCATTCGATCATTATTACAGGCAGCCTTCAAACTCGAAGCTCACGAAAAGCGGTTTCCTTTTGATTTCTTTCATACTTGATCATCCTCGCATTGTCTTCTATAAACCCACGAAATTCACGTACTATATGCAATTTACCGGCGTGAAATTTATGAGAACTTCGTAGCTTTTCTAATCTTTCATCAAGAAAATTCTGGCCATCTGCGAGGATTCCTGTATATTCGCACGTCGAAATAAAATTGCGAGCCATTCATAAATCATAAGCACTCACTAGATAATGGTTCATGTAAACTCGAATTTGTGTTTTCTATTGAAACAGTTTCTTAAGCTCTGCGACGTGTAATGACCGGGTAAGCGTGGGTCTAGGAGTTTGGAAGAGCGATACCCCGCCCTCGGTGTTAGGCTTTATCAATCAGTTCCGCGAGTATCTATTCAATGTGGTTCCTCGGATGTGTTGCGACGTGTGTAACTAGAACTTCTGATCCAAAACCTGTGTCACACACTATATTTAAGAATTCGGACTCGACCTACCGCCAGACTCTAGTCATACCAAAGCCTACAACGCACTCCTGGTCTGATCTCCCACCGATACGTCGTCTCTTGAGCCTCGTCACAATCCTCAATCAAAACCCGCTCAAAAGTCGCATGACGATAGTCCTCCGGCAAACTCTCAATATATTTAATGAACACCATAGGATTTTCATAGCGAGAGTCTGACCTCTCGAATGGCGTTATATTCCTTTTCCAAACCCCTGTTTTGGGATCTGCAAGAGCCCTCCTCATGTTGCGTGTATCAGGGCCTCCCTCAACGACGCCTATCCACTCCTCGTCGTTCCACCCATGCCTCCTGATGATGGCTCTTCCAAAGTCGATGATGACCGGAGACATATCCTCCTTTCGTAAGATGACATTCCCGATATGGAGGTCATTATGGATGACACAGTTCTCCGCCTGCATGATACGGAATGCGTCCATCACTCGACTGGAAACAGCCTCGGCCTTCTGCCGAGAAATATTAATGCCGGGAGTGAGATCCTCCATATTCGTGCCGGGGACGTACTCGAGAGCAAGGCCCTGGACGTCGGTGATAGGATGGAGAGGTGTGGGGTAGGACGTGATCGAGAGATGAACAACTCCATAAAGCCGAGGTATACAGCTTCCTTGTAAGCGATGCAAAAGCCGATATGCAGAGAGTTCCGTGTCGTGGTCGTTCATTTTGCTAGTCCAAGTAAAGATCTCCCACATCCAATCCTCCCATTCATCCTTTCCAGGTCGCTGGGGATGGCTAGTGTCTTGAACGATCTCAAACTAGTTATGGGTTACTCCCAGATGGATGTCATGTACGGCGTGTCGGAGATGAGCTTCAACAGTAGATGTCCAGGGTATATCCACGTCCCGATTATAGCGATACCCCAGTCTACGGTCGGCCAATTTGAGGATGAATGGTTGGCTGTCAGATAGTCGTCGAACTAAAAGAACGACAGCAGATGTAGAGGGCTTGAAGCATTTTATCACCTGGACAGAAAGTGGTTCAAAGGCTGAACGGTCCCGGGCTTGGAACATAAGGTCGAGTTTCGTCCCAACGACATATAGATCATCACCTCTAAGGTCTGGAAAGTGAGGCAAAGTTCTCTGATAAGATTTTATACACGCGCCTTCGCGGCAAATGCACTCCAGTTTTCATCGCTGACGACATAAAAAGTCGACCACGAGCAGGCGGAGCTAGGGACGAGCTACTGCGGAAAGACAAGCTTAGGAGTGTAAAGGACGACCGGATCACAAACTGAAGCCGTCGCTTCATGTGTCCAACGTAGTTCGACCTTGTTCAGTTCACCTTTGTTACGAACTGAGCGCAGGCGCTGAGGCGTCCGGTTCAGAAGAATAGATAGATAGATGACCGGACGAGGTCCCAAAAAGGAACGCCGGGGTTCTGTGCCGAGACTGCGTGAATTCAGCACAGCCATCACGTGGATCACACCAACGGCTTCAAGTTCATGCGAGTCCTTTTGAACATCAGAACACCACTGTCCCGTTATCCCGTTCGGGAGTGGTAATGGCTGGCAATAGAGAAATAAATTGCCACATGCACCTCGGTTTTTCTATTCCGACCACGATGCTGTTTTCTGGCAAGACATGCGTTGAACATTCGACTGTCCAGATTTGATATTGAACGCGTCACAACGTGGGAGACGGCTGTTCCGAGACCATGGAGGATCCACGTCTCCCTACTCAGCATCTCTACCCACGACTCGCTCCCAACCTTTTTTTGCCACCTCAAGAATCCAGCTGCATCTTTTGGTAGGTGGGAGCGAAAGGGCCGAGATTTTACGAGTATTATGGGGTTCTCGGTGCGTTTACGCTTCGATTTAAAGATATCTCCCAGCTAATGTGAACGAACATTTAGTGTTAGCCTACTCGTATTACCCTCAGAATTGGATTCGGCCCGAAGAATGAGCACTCCATTCCAGACATTCCCCCGCGGCTCGGTTATGCGTGCGTCGGCGGATTCGCATTGTTCGTTGCACACGCGGCCGGATCCTTGGCTCTGGATGGTTGATCTGGAGAGATGTCCCGCCATACTCCGCTCCCAACACCCGCCTTGCCTCCTTCTCGCAGCTGGATGGAGGTGATGTGACGGCGAAGTTTGTATCTTACACCTCGGTGGATGTGCTTTTTGGTCCAATTCACATCTGTTGTCTTTGTGCATGCACCATTCGTTTGTGATTCTTCATTGGCCGGAAGTTCCTTCACACTATAGAGGTATAACCTCAATATCAAACTCTTCTTTTCACGAAACCTTGCCAGAAAACTTTGCCAAACCACAAGAATATGCATCGACAGGGAACTGACCCCTTGGGGAGGTCAATAAATTCCATTTGACGAATTTGACACACCGAAGCCTTCCACAAGGGAGCCATGCTTCTTGATCTCAGACTCTAGTTGCTACCCTCAGCGTCAATGTTCTTTTTTTCCCGCAGAGCTCCTTCCTCGAGAGGTACTTATCTCGTCAGCTAGAGCAAGGGCACGACATCATAGCTATGTTCTCACACAAGATAGGATCAATGAAGGCAAGGGAGGCGATTGTGACGTCCTTGAGCTAACCCGAATTCGTGGGATATGATGACATGGTCCAAGAGGAGATCAACCAGTCAACGAAAGTAAGCGAGGCCTAGTTATGCCAACTCGTCCAGCGCAAAATTTGTTTCTGTAGAGCGCTTTTTCGCAATGTTGATCCTTGTGAATCCCATCAAGTTCTACGGAAGACGCTGCCTGTTCAACATCTAGATGTAGAGGATGCACCACTGTCTCTATAGCGGATACAGCAGCACATTGAGCGAGTACCGAACACGGCGAAGGATGAAAAGGGTATAGGGTGCGTACATTTTCTATCCTTTTGTTGCCGCAATTCTGACTTTGTACTGCCTCTGCAGCTCCTCTGAATCTTTTTCCCTCTATACCTGTCAGCTTCCTTCGCTAATTGATGCATCCACCCAACAAGAGGATATCTCAGAATAAGTGAAGGGACTGTGCTATGCACCGTCCTAACGAAATCTGGGAGGAAAAAGTTGACGCGTTCCGATTTAACCAAATCTCTCAGATTTTTTGTCCGGATCTCAGCGAGAAAGTCGAGACGATATTGTGTCATTGTACGTATGTCTTTTTACACTGTTTGGCTCACAACTCAGCGATAACACGAATTAGCATTTTTAGAGTGGACCGGCAATTTTTCGACCCATTTTCGAGGTCATCCAGACACGCCCTGGGCGATTTGGTAATGGCGGCGTTTTATTGGGACAAAAGCGACTGATTCTTACAAGTTAAAAGCCGTTCACGCTGTCGAGTGTCGCTGCGCCTGAGTTCTCAGTTGTTACTGACCGAAATTGCGATTGAAACCTCAACATTCTCTTCTCTAGCACCACGAGTCATATACCAGTGATGACTAAATGATAAAAGATGACGATGCTGTTGAGCTAAAGCCAGGTAAAGTACCGTCTGCACCTTTTTCGCCACCCTGCCGTTCAACTCATGCAGCTGTGCAAAGAAGCCTCCTCAGTCCGTCGACCCATTCTCAAGCATAACACATCGTTCTCTTCCTTCATCTGCATATGGCTGTACCGTTAAATCATCGGAATCTCTGCTCGCACTTTCCGACCGTCTATATAGAATGTATGTGTTGCAAGGCTTTATCATTTTTGGGGGAAGACTAATTCACGTTCCCAGTTCCTGACTCCTCTGAAACCATCTTTTCCTTCCGACGCTGGAACGGAGTTGAGATACCGACCTTGGGACAGAAGTGCAGAGACTAGGCGGACAATGGTGTCTCGCGAACGTATCTGGGCATCGGGTTTTCTCCACATCGGCAGATCGTATTGAACACGCAGCGGCAAAAGCTCTGTCCTCGAGTTCTCGATGTGCGTAGGAGACACCTCTTGACCTACGATGGAAACGCTACGGTTACAATGATGGCCGCCAACGGAATGCAGGAAGGTGCACTCTCGCACCCTCCGGATCTGTCCTTGTCATACTTGAGTATATCATCAACGAGATCGTCTGGGGGTGTCACTTCCTTCTCCAGGAGTTCGGACCTCGGCATAATTCCTACCTCCTTTATTCCAGCATATTGCTACGTAATTTTTCGTAGACGAACCCTTCGTATGTGATGATGATGATATGAACACATTGCGACCTCCGAAGTTTGCTATTTCACCAGTGACCTCGGCCTCGCCCTGCCCAGCCCCTTGACCACGGGCCGATTGAACAATCGACAAGTGCTAGCCTGCCCCACAAGCGCATCACGGTACGTAATAATATCATAGAATTGCCATTGTAATCTTAAAAATCTGACCTCGATTAGCACTAGTTTAGCTCCCACCCGACCTTTACTATTCAGCAGGATAACTGCGCCTTTTCGCATTCAATGGAAAGCCTCATAGCCTAAACTTTCTCTAGACTCTCTTCTTTTAGTGGTGGGTACTAGGGAATATAAGGCATAAGCGGAGAGTATATTTCAAAGGAACTCGATAACAACCGTCCAACGTTTTGCATCCACTGCGGAATGGCTTATTCTGCAGGCTTGCTCATCTATTTGAGCGTCATTCCCTTGCTGAAGATGTAGGGAGTTGTTTTATCGCACACCTTTAGAAGCTGAAAATCGACTACAGGTTCCTCACAATCTTCTTCGGGTTTTGGCTGACACGGAAAGGGTTTTTCACCCCTGCTGCTTCTAATGGAACGTCTCAGGTATGCCATTGTAACGTCCGTCATCGCTATCCATCCTCAACTTTGGAGCATAGGTATCAATGAACGTTGCGCTACCCGGGCTGCTGTTCTCGAGTATTGTTCCTGCCTTCAATAAGCAAAACGTGTCAGCCATGGGTCCACTTTGCTTGGTTGCCTTTGTGAGTCGAGTCATTTACATATTCATTCGCGCATTCTGAGTCGCTTTGTCAGGTCTACATGGCCTGTGGACTCTTATTCGGCGTGCTCATTCGTGAATTCTGCTATGTTCCGCGGAATTTCTGGGCTGGGATCCTGGTAGCAACGGCTCTGAGTAACTGGACTAGCTTGCGTACGCGCGCCAAATATCTTTGTCTTGTCTTGCAGTGGACTTAGCTTTTAATAGCCACAGCTGTGGTTCTCACTGTCACGGAACAAAGTCCCTTCGATTCTGATACAGATCCGCAACGTATGGACATTCCATTGTCGTCGAAGCAGTAACTCATTTTGTACCTAGTCGGGGTATCGTATATCTCGGTCTTCATTCTCGCCTGGAACATCGTCATGTGGATTTGCGGTGCAGCCAAGACGCTTGCATGGGACTATGCTCCAGGTGTACCTCAAGGTGACGCGGCCAACGTCCGTGTCAGCTGGCGCGAAAAGCCCGTGGCCGCTTGCTTCCTGCGTGTGAAGGCAAAGCTTTTTGCTCGACCGAAGGACTCTGATTGCGAAAAGGCTGACGACGAGAAGGAGGCAAAGGACAGGGGACTTCTAGTGACCATGGGAAAGCAACCAGAACACGACCTCAGAGAGATAGAGACCGACCCTGAGATACAATCTGCATGCAAGACTTCGGGGTCATTCGCCAATTTCTTTCCTTCTGCGACAGTCGGTGCCCGTTCGCGTACTGACTCGATACTTCCAGCAACAAATGCGTCGCATCCTCCCTTGAGAGAGCTCCCAGATACCGCGGTGCAGAGTTTGTCAGTAACAGACGAACAGGAACTTGAGCTGGTAGATGAGGAAGAGGTGAGACCCGGTCGGCTCGCATCCCTCTTTCCGCCTTTGTTGCGAAGAACGTTCAAACCCTTGTCGAGCCTGTTCACGCCCATCACGATAAGCATATATATTGCCCTTCCAATCTCGCTCATCCCGCAGCTCAAGGCGCTTTTCGTGGAAGTCGATGGTGGTCCATCCTATCGTGGTCCGGATGGAAACCCGCCGTTGACGTTCATTATCACTACAGGCAAGTTTCTTATGTGTATCTTCTGGTCTAATGGTTACCTGGTGTGCAGCCAAGTTTGTTGGAAACATGAATGTCCCATTGATCCTCATTCTATTGGGTGCTTCATTCGCGCGGATGAAGATCCCGCGTCCATTCAACAAGATGCCGCTGCCTGCATTATTCTGGGTATCGTTCTGCAAACTCGTGTTGCTCCCTGTTATCGGTATACTTCTCACGCAAGAACTGACTCACCGCGGTATTGTACCCAAGGAAGCTCTTGTCGAGGTGGGTAGTATTTTTCTTTTGCTGCATTCATTGTTGATATTCTACTGCGTAGCGTTTTGTTGCCATGCTTTTGAGCGGAACGCCGTCAGCTGTGAGGTAAGTTTATTCTTCGATGGAACTTTGAGAAGTGATGCTGACCGTCCCTTTCGTGATAGTCAACTAATTGTCACACAACTATATGCGAAGGATCACGACCTAGACACACTATCCGTGAGCCTACCTGTTTATCTTTAGTCCTTCCGTTGAAATATTTGATTGCAGGTTCTCTTGTTGCTGCAATGCGAGTTTCTTTCAGTCTCAAGCCGCCGTTGTTATGCTAAAATGATCCATCCACAGATGGCTCCATGTTCATTTCTACTGCGTGAGTTGTGTTCGAAATCTTCAAGAATCCATTGTCTGACTATGTCTGTAGAACAATAACTGCAATAGCACTTTCACTCCTATAGATTCTGGAGGAGACTGTGTGAGTTTGATTGGCTCAATTAAACAAAAGACACAGGAACTTTTTATTTTCGGTTATATACACAGCGTCCTTTGCGCTTCTCCTTGACTCTCGTAGGCTTGCGTCAACTCCAACGCAACTGACTTGAGAAATTGATTAGCGATGGAACATCTATCACCGTGGATACCTGTGAAGGCTACGCGAGCGAGATGTCTTCAGCTTTTGAGGCCACAAGAACGGTCTACTGTACTGCTGACGCCCTCGCAAATAAATGAGATTCAGAATGAGAAGGGTGGAGCGCGAAGCCACGATAGAACCGATCTTAACGGGAAGAAAGCGCGGCGGTTGTGCTCATGTGTACGTTTAGTAGTCTCTGTTGCATAGACCTCGACCACGCGTTCGATAAGTTCGATTGATTTCACTCGAGTAGGGGTGGCGTCGCCGGACACGATGCCGTGTGAGTGTGAGTGTAATGCGTGCAGTTCCCGATGGGAGTCTTTGAATCGATCGTTGATATTTATTCATCAACTCACTTAAGGACTATGAGTAAATGTCGATGGCGGTACTAACAAACGGTATGTCTGTGCATAAATCACCGTTATAGTAATGGGTGATGATTTTGGGGGCAACCAGTATTAGTCACAATCGTTGCAGGGTAAGACGTTACGTGCCCGAATCATCCAAGGACCAAGATGTCAGTTTTGCACATTAGTAGGCTAACAGTTCAGAATATCTTTCAATAATAGCGTCATATCGTTGTTTGCGTATTCTTGGTCATGGTTCTGAAAAAGGCTAATCAAGCCTAAGACGAAATGCATTCAGTGAGCGTTAACGGCGAGGGGAATAATCCAAAGGTACGACCTGATTAATAGTCCTTCATATAAAGATGTCCTCCAGTGCCTTATGTTAGTAGCTTTGGACTCGGGAGAGATCATATATCCACAAGGATAGAGATGAGGTGTGATGTAGAGACCTGAGATTTGCATGGCAGAAGTCAATGACTGCAAAACGCGAAAAAGCCGGAGTGGCAGGCCAAGAAATCGCAGTCGCTGCACAGCTCAAGACATCAAGCTTCAACAAGTGACTGGGGTCCTCGACAAAGACAGAGCCGAGAATAAAATTTGACCTCACCAGTAAGATAAGCTACGCTTAATTACTCTCGAAAGAGTAGCCGGGTCGCGGCAACATTTACCTTGGAATAAGGACCATAGGAGAAGCATGTGGTTCACTCTGAAAAAGACAACTGATAAGCCGTTATTTCAATATACACCTCGTTAAGGCATAAAGGGTTGTCGCGAGGCGTACTTGTCCTTGTTCAAATTTTGGTAATGGCAGAGTAAATGGAGAAAGCACATGTTCTGGTCCAGCACATGGGCTTGAATGGTCTGTGATATGGTAAACTTAGAACGACCGCCAATTGGCTGGAGCTTTTGAGGGGCGAGCGAACAGAGCGCGGTGCGCACCAAGAAATCCATTTCCGTCATGGCTGTGTAAAGTCCACCTAGGAAATTATGTGGCATTCAAGATTAACTATGCAGAACTGAAAGGCTACACACCAGAATTCTCACCAAATGCTGATTTCGACACGAGGTATATGTTGAGCAAGACGGAATGCATTTTGACACGTGATCGAGTTTGGGATGGAAGTGCAAATATGTAAAATCGATCTTAGGATCTGACGCCCACCATGCTTTAATCCCGGAAATCTAGCTCAAATAATTCCCGCATCCGCATTTCTGGCAGTTTCCCGGATACAAAATATACCATTTCTGTGCAAGGGTAACGTTTCTTTTGCGCCTCTTTCTAGTTCTTCATATTTTCTTCAGCCAGAAACGCATCTTCAAGGCTGTCTCCTTCACATTTCCTCATCGCTTCTATGTGCCTCGGGTACGAACTCGGCCATATGATTGCTTACTTGCCCTCTTCATTGCTCCAAAGCTCCCTTCCAAGATATCTATTCCACATGGAACACCGTAACGCAGAGTTACTCTCTCTTGGTCGATTCAGTTCAGGTGTCTCGGTACTCCCCTCGAATACCCACTTTTGGACAAAGGCTTATCTCTTCCGGCCAAGCATCAGGGCTCTTAAAATCAACCCTTGAACCAGAAAAGGGTATATTATAAAATAAATTTGTATCTAACTAGGCAATCCGCAATGCGTGCACGACAAAACGATCTAATCGATGGCGCTTGGTCCAAGTCAATGTCTTGACTTTCGATACTTGACATGCTCAAGACAACGGTCGATGCTCGACAAGCTATTGTGTTGCACAATATTTAACTGAGGGTTTTCGGTGAGTCGTCTGCCACATCCAACAGTACCTCAGTGTTATCTCACTCCAAAATGTTCGACCAGCACAATTATCACCTACCTCCCACCGTCGATATCCTCGCTGAAGAGCACATATATGACGCGCCTAACCAGACACAGGCGGATGGAAACATAGGAATTCAAGTCATTGGTGCCGACGCCTCCCAGGTCTACGACGCGTTCATGGGGCCCCGACACGTGCCCAACATCCCGTGCGACATCCGTGACAGCATCATCTCCAGCGCGCCACCCCTTCTCAGTTCGTTTATCTGCCAGAAATGGCCTGTCCCCGCCGTGGATCACCTTCCAACGTCGATATGCCATGAAAGCGCTAATGATACGGCGAAGCCCGATTGCGCCATCATGTTCTCGAACTGGCTGGGCGACGGGCCAATGTTTCTTATGCACTACTGCATCCTCGCAGTCAACTGTGGAAGTGTCCCAGTTCTTCCTACCTCGCCTGCACCTGGACAGCTCCCAGTGATCGTCATGAGTGCAAACACGGATGTCATCCCTTTTTGGATTTTCGTCGCCACTCTCATGTACTTCTACAACCATGATCAGTCGCAGCTCTTCCTCGCTGTGCTCGGCCGTATCTCTCCTTGCTGGCATTCCACCTGTCTCTTTCCTGCTGGCCAGCGGAAGACATCCGCGCCTCCGGCCATCATTGCCGACAACATCTTGGAGAGCATTGCGATGTGCCTTACGCAGGAGGAGCTTGAGTTTCTCGAGACTCATGTCCAAGGGTTCTCTTATACTCAAGTATCGCTGGACATCACCGACTTGGGGTTCCAGGAGGTCATCTCGACTGCGTGCACGATCGTCAACAAAGCTCGCTCCCTACGTAATCAGATATTCTTCTCGTATTGAGAGATTGGATGGGGAGCCCCCGCGGAATCGGACGGTCATGCCGAATCAAACGGTGGCCAGGTGAACGACTTGGCTTCGATGGGCAGGTCGAATTGGATTACCAAGCCGAGTATGCCAGCGAGTGGATGAAAATGTGTGCATGTTCCTTCACCCAATTTCTTCGCAGCTGAACTTTCGTTTGTTCAATCATACTGGGTGACTTCCCGCAGGATTTAGAAACACAGACTATTTTCTAAATCTAAAGAAATTCAAATTACGAACATTTAGAATCTATATTTTCAGACCGTAAGCCAACAATCATCGAACGTGTTATAAAATGCTATTCACCATGTGCCGTATTGCCGGGGAGATGAATATAAGAGGAAAGTGAACCTTCCCCTCCACTGAACCCTTAAAGACGAGAGCTATGGTGTCGCGCAACGATTCGAAGGCTACTTCATAAGCCACAAGTTCATACGAACCTAGCAGCAGGAGGGGATGGGCTGGAGGTTGCGAATCGAGATTGGCGAACTTCGAAATATCCTAGCAACGAAATCTACAACAAGGATTTAGGTCTGGAAGGGGGGGTCGGAGGGGTCGTCTAGATTAAATTTTAGGAAAGCTGACTTCCCATCAAAATCCATCAACAGGGTCAAAAGTTGATGCCGGCTGCTCGGCAACCTTCCATATGGGGTGGTTGCTATGCGTCTAAAATTTAGTTTAGGTTTCTAAATCCACCCACTTACATGTTCAAGGATTTCATACTAAACATTGATACATTCATTGTTTCTACGAAACTTCTTTAATGTCACTACTTCGTAGTCTAGTACAGTATACATATGCACTAGGAATAATAAATAGCATATAGATGCTGAAGAGATATATTGTCTCTACCCTGGAACTTGCTATCAAGTTACATTCATCGACTCTTCTACATAGGTCAACAGAGTCAGGCTTTGCCATCCGAATTCTTTCGAACACTGGGTAGACATCAGAACACCCATCTCAAGCTTGACTGGTCGCGATGAGTCACCACCCATCGCGTCCGTATCGCATTCAAGTGTACCAAACAACCAACCGTAATGGCCGGCGATAATAGATGCAGAGAAAGATGGGCAGAAACGGAATACTCCGTTCAACTCGGCCATTGATTTCTGACCACCACACTGATCTCTGGCATATACCCGCATTGCTTTGGATATTCTATATTGAGTACGTCACAGCGCGGCCCAGACCATGAAGAAAAGACGAGTCAATACTTGGCATCTCTATCTGAGGCTCGCTACTGGACTCTCTTTTGATCTCAAGAAGTTGCAGCCGTATCTCTTGATCCTCATTCGGGAGAATCCCGTTCGCCCGTGGATGGGAAAGGATCCTCCACTACGGAGGCTTAGGATGCTCGGCGTGCTTTCCCGTTTGCTTCGAAAACGGGTTAAACAAATGGAGTCAACCGCCGCCAGGTTAATACCTTTAAAAATGCTAGCTAGTATCGTCGCCGGGTTGCGCAAGCATAAAAAACTCCTTACAATGATACGGCATAATCTGAACTTGCTTGCTGAGTTCTGTACCAAAAGGCCGCGAGGGGTGATATGGAGAAGGAAGCAGGACTGCCGCTGTATCCTTAGCATAAGGTTGACGCGTGCGGAATGCTCCGCGGAAGCAAATCGTCAATGGAAGAGGACTTGGAGCTGAAGAGGCCTAGGGTTGTGCAAAGTCTAAGTTTCGGCAAAGAGAGGACAGGAAGTATACGGACCGTATACCTGTTTTATCCTTCGCGCGTGCCCCGCTCGCTTGGGGTGCTGATGTATCGGTTGTAGAGACGAAAGTGTCGGCACTGTTAAGATTACATCCTCTGGTTGTTGGAGGGGGTGGCCCCTTCCGGAGTAGCATGAAAGGACCAGAATTCTTGACTTCCAGGTAAGGATCGACACCATGATAACGGCATGGCAGAAGCAAAACGTGGGCTGGAGAAGTTGGTATACGAAGTCCCAGTCTCCTGTCGATGGTTGATCTTCTCGCAGCCCGAGATCCCATGGATTCAAATTAGCCCAAGGACGTCGCGGTCGCTTCCCTTTCGCTCACGTTGTGAGTGTGTCAGCATGGGCTATCACGTCGCCGTTGATGAGATGGTGCAGGCTAACAACTAGCGACCCATTCGAATTAGCTGATGATTGTCTCCCAAGTCAAGGCATGAACGCACCAAGGGACCTTTAAAATCCGTCCAGCACTGTGACGCTCGAAGATATTTTGGCGGGTGAGGTGTGCCCAAATTCCCATCCTTTTGCCTCCAAATTGCCTTCCATCCTCGTCTCTCAATCCTCGTTTCTCATTTTTTCGTGCCTCGAACTCAGATGCAGTGGTATTGCATCTCATCGGGCAATTAAGGATCGGTGGACAAAGCTGATAATCGACAGCGACAAGCTATTCTTCGAGACGCGATGTGCCATAGTGGCCGGCTACTTGGTCGTAATTCCGGACTCCTTCGTGTGTCAGAGAACGGCAGGTGAGCACAGATGCAGAGACGGGTGACACTGATAGTTTAAATTTTAGGCAAGTCGCACCGACCACGTGACAATGTCCTCTTTGATTCCCGATCGTGACCTGGTCCGCATTCAACCTGCCTCACATATTCTACGGTGAAAGGGGTTGTATACAGGGAGGCTTGGTATCAGGTGAGAGCTAGCATTCAAGGGCGATAATAAAATCGGACGTAAATCATGAACCGCTCTCGAGTCTCTAGGTCCCTTATTCAGTGAACGTACCAGCAGCACTTTCGCTGTTACGGATTTTATATCAACACCTGACTCAATTCCGCTCTTTCAGGCCTCTCCAGAGATTGCCTTGATGGTGAATACAAACATTGGCGATTCTACGGGCAGCGATTCAAACAAAACGACCTAGTACAGAACGGAGCTCAACTCTTCTAAGGACCTTGTCCGGTTATCTAAACTCTAAGGGACATTGATCAGAATTAAAAAACCCTCCTCCAAGAAATGATGGTGCCCAGATCCATATCAGTCCTGATACCAAAGACACGTATTGATGTGTCCTCCTGCCACGACTGGCGTCTGGTAACGGAGTTGGGGTAAAGCCTCAATCAGGTCCACATATGTCGCTCCCTCTCTCAACACGCCAGCCCTCAGAGTCTCAATGAGCAAACTCGTGAAGACGCCACGCCACATCTCTGTCCCATTCTCTTTCTTTATCCGTTTCGCTTTTGCAACTTCGTTTCCCCTGCACGCTGCTACAATCACATGGCAATCCATGTCTGGGCCCCAGTCCTCTGCGACGATGGATCGATCACCACTGGCAGGGAGATCTCTGAGGGTATCTTCAGCAGCGAGGAGCATGGCTTTAAGCGAGGCACGTTCTAGCGGTGGAGCGGTCCGGGTTTCTGAACACAATGCTCGAGTGACGCTTCCAGCGTGACAACAGTCTAGAATGACGGTGATTCGATACCCTTTCGTGCGGGAGAGCATGGAGAGGATGGTGTTGATCTCCCGGTCGCTGATATCGGGAATGGGCACCTTGTTGCTGTCGATGGTATCGCGGTCTATGGGACAGAGCGCCTCAACGAATTTGTGTGAGTGTCCATCCTCCTCGTCGAAATCAGAGTCCTCATCATTGTCATAATCTGACAATGCATAGCGAGAGCCATGCCCGGCGAAAAATATAATGATAGGGTCGCCGCGTTCGATGTCTGGGTTTGTGATGAGACTGAGAAGAGCGGATAAAATATTTTCGCGGGAAGGGATGGATGACATATCGGTGTGAGAAGTGTCGCGGTGGTTCGTTGAACCAAGAAGGCTTTGGATTCGATCTTTTGGCACGAGGAGATCTTCGACAAGGTATTGCTTCACCGCTAAAGCATCTGCTACGCAACCACGCAATGGGTAGTATGAATATCCATCGATCCCAACGAGAACAGCCCAAATGCGACTGGGGTCAGGGCGTGGCGGCGACTACACATTGTTCTTCGTCAGTAATCCAAGCTAATAGAAGTAAGAGTATTCCTACATCTGTCGCCCAGTTGGTTGTTTCCCGATGCGAGTGGCCCAAAGGCTCTCTTTGCAGATGCGGGGTACGGGCGTTATTGAGATCTGTCGACGTTGTTGTCGGACTGACGACGCCAAGGTAGCGTGTTTTCGATTCTGAATCTGGCTCGACGTGCGGGAAATTGTCGATATCGTACACCCTCTCTTGGAGGGAGGAAATATCTTGGGTGATTCGTTTCAGAGGCAGTGACATGGTCGGAATCCCAGCTTGTTGCACTAGAAAGAAAGACGTCGTGTTTTATATAATGCAGAGAGATAAATACAGTTGTTAGAACTAGATGGCGGAGAGGCGACCCTGTAAACCGATCATGTCGTTGATCCCCGTCCAACTTGAAAAGGTCGATAATGTTCCTTTCATCGTAGAACCTCAATTCCCGGCGTGTGAGCCGACATCAGGAGTCGAGTGAATGCTTTACGGTGTGCGGGGACAGGCAGATTTAAAAAGTCTTGTAATCAGAAGGCTTAGGAGACCTGGCATGAACTTTACGAGCCGGCGAGGAATGGGGATATCATTATAGAACCCACGCAGAAGGCGGCCCTCCGGTGAGGAGTCAATGATAGTACAGGTTGGGTTTGGGTGGCAGTGCAATTTCCGGACGCTTACGTTGGTTCCTCAAAACCTACAATACTGTACTTTCTATCAATACCCCACGAGGTGTATCTACTCCACGAGATGTACGCAACCATACGATTACAACGGTACGAGCTTTCGTGGCCACAGCACATGGCTTGTCATGTTAGGGCTGTGGACCGCCGTTCCCGATTAGAAAGTACGGAGAATGCCAAAATCCAGAAATTTCAAATACGATCGACCAGAAGTGTCAATCCGAATTTACATCAGAAATTTTGTAGAATGTCAATTTAAAGGAAAAATCTATTTGGCTCCCCCGGGCAGTAGTTGCATAAGCCGCTCCCCTTCAGGCACAGGTATGGCCGCAGAGGCGTTATTTCGATCCTGCTCCCCCAGTCATCTTAGATGCCATCATACCATCATGTTCGTGTACTGGGTTGATACTGGACCCTGACCACTCTCCGTACCGACGATGACTTAGAATACCCTTTCAATGAATGTCTTAGCAAATTTCAACTTTGTCTACTGTTATTTCCAGTCTGCCAAGCCGACCACCAGTTATGTAGTAGCGATGCACGTTCAAATCTGTTCAGTGCACCTTGACAAAAGTCCTGGTTATTTTATTCGGAGCGGGACACACCAGATGAGTTGACGAAACTATGAAGAACATTAATAGGTATCTCAGAAAATATTTCTAGGTAAAACGGGACAGAAAAAGCATCGAAATTGGCACTTCTGGTTGATTGATAGTAGTACATAGTACAGTGCGTGACGCTCAAAATCGGCATCCCGTGACCACTATTTTGGTTGTCGCTACTGTGACGCGTGATGTCATCGGATTTTTGCCAAAACTACGTGAATCGTCTTAGAATGGAAAGGACTTTCCATGTATCTGATCACTTTAGCCTAAATCTAAGTGGAAATTTTTTGACCACCCCGAAATCTGGAATCCATGACATCATAACCCTCTATAAGGGTGGCTATTGGCCCGAAAAAGTCCATTTCATCCGAGAACGTGTAGAAAGTAGTTACTCGACATCCCTTGTTGCCACAATCCTGGATAAATAAAGAAATAAATCGAAAATTTTTCTTGAAAATCTGGAAAGTGTCACGTGATCTCCAGCCAAAAATCAAGAATGCATTTTTATGCATATCTCCCTTGGTTTGCTTCCTAATCTCGAAGATCCGAGCCCTAGACCCAAAAATACGGCCTCGGGAGAGAGGTCGGGTTTATGTGTCACGCACTGTAGTCGTCGCACTGGCAGGTGGTCCCTAAAAAGGAAACAGCCGGTGTTCTCTGCGCCGTTGCTACCAAGCCTTATCAATTTACTTCATAGTAGCATCGCGGACCGCGCAGGACCCTGCCGCTGTGACTGGCACCCTAGTGTTGGCAACTATGAAGCATCTCACGGGATCGGACCATGCGAAGGGACTAGGGTGTGAACGAATATGTATATGAGCAAGCACTAGTCAAGATCTATACAGTCTTCCCACAGAGTGGCCGCCCGGCAGAGGTACATAAGCAGGTACGGCAGCAAAAAAATCGAGAACGTCATGAACATATTTAGCAAAAGCGTACCGCAAATCAGGAACTCTCATCAGGAACCATAACCAGTTGCGTTGAAGTCGTCACTGTCATGGTCACCAAATGACCGCGACTTTCCCCACGCCACTGCGACGTCGCCTACCCAGGGACCGGAAGGCCACACAACAGCAGTCGGGGTCGGAGACAAACGAATTAGTCCTAAACTACGTCGCATGTGGCTTCACAGCCACAGAGTCATGGTCAAAGTCATTTGCGCGGCCGGCGACTGTCACCCCAAAGTTTCGCAACCAGCAACCTTGACTTCGGTCCAAGGTCGGGCGACCGTACAACACTGACCATAACCGCTTACAAGGAGAAGTATGAAGTTCATGAAAAGTAGGAATGATTGATGTGACCTCCATAAAGAAATGATCTTGTAGCCTAATGTGACCTGTACAGGAGAGGAGAGCATGGACTTCGTCTTCCACAGACAGCCTGCAGAATTGGCACAGACCCCATTTCTGCAGCACGAACTCCCTATAGTGCTCCCTCCATCGCAAAACCTCTTCACCAGACGAGTAATGGCCTTCCGATGTGCAGGAATGGGCAGATCCAAGTAGAATTTGAACGACAAGGTCAGACAGCGGCAAGGGAATGTCGGCGTAGAAGCCTCGAAGTAGTCGGCCCTTAGGAGAATGGTCAATAATAGTTGTCAAGACCGTTGATGCTGCGAGTTTAACAGCATCCATGATATCGTCAATATTGGTAGGCTCGACATCCGTATCACGCCAGTTCAGATGAACGTTGGGTGCGAGACGGCTGAAAACGTGGAGATAGATAGATAGATAACCGGACGGGGTCCCAAAAAGGAACGAGAAGATCTATCATCCAGGATGGTTTTCCTTGACGCGCCAGATCGAGTGCGTATTTGTAGGGATATCCGGGGGTCCTACAGAACCCTACAGAACCCTGGTATTCCTGATTGGGACCGCCACCGCTAAACTCTAAACTCTAAACTCTTTGTCTTTTTTCTAAGACCGATTTCAGCAGCTTTATCTTACATGTACTTCGAGAAGATCCGGTGTCTTCGCATTTTTCACGTCTCAACGTTCAACGTTCAACCCCGACTTCGCAGGAATGTTGAATATCGGACGCCATCTGAGAGCATGGGTGCTGAGCTGAAGGAGGTCGACAAAGGGCAGGCGGAGCTAGGAAGAGCAGTCGAGTGGCAGCGGGAACGTGGGGTGAAGATCAGTCAGTCGTGTGACGTCTTCCAAGCTTGTAGCCCCGTTTTTAACACCGGGAAATCAAACGGCGGCGGCCTCACAATCTCTCCTTGACATTCAAGAGTGTTGCCGGCCGCCCACTGACCACTTTCCCCACTTTCTGCCATTACCACCTGCTCACCGTCCACCCCTGCACAACCATAGGGCTGGTGTCATTGTTGGATGCACTCAAACCCGCTATCGTCGCCTATGAATAACCGACCTCACCTATCCCTGTATTCCCGGATTCCTCGCTTGCACAGCACAGCGAGGTCCTTCTCTGGCATCGTACAGTTAGCGCAGGCCAATACTCGGCCGACGATGCCGTTGTTCAAGTTGTGCGCCGAAGTGCTCTGACGTGTACACTGTGCCTTACCTCAAATTTCCTACCTCAAGGCCATATTTTCAACTCGCCCGAATCATTGAAAATACGGGTGTGAGGATAGTGCGCTTGTTGATTCCGGTAGCAATGGCTCTGAGTAACTGGACCAGCTTGCGTGCGTACGGCAAATATGCTTCTCTTGTCTTGCATTGAACTTTTTTTAAATAGCCACGGCCGTGGTTCTCACTGTCGTGAAACAAAGACCCTTTGATTCTGATACAGATCCGCAACGTATGGATTTTCCATTCTCGTCGACGTAGTAACTCATTTGGTACCTAGTCGGGGTATCGTATATCTCGGCCTTCCTACTCGCCTGGAACATCGTTATATGGATTTGTGGCGGAGCCAACATGCTCGCGTGGGACTATGCTCTAGGTGTACCCCAAGGTGATGCGGCCAACGTCCATGTCGGCTGGCGCGAAAAGCCCATGGCCGCTTTCTTCCTGCGTATGAAGGCAAAGCTCTTTGCTCGACCGAAGGGCTCTGATTACGAGAAGGCTGACGACGAGAAGGAGACAAAGGACAAGGCCCTGTTAATAGCCACAGGAAAGCAGCCTGAAAGCGACCTCGGAGAGATAGAGACCGACCCCGAGATACAACCTGCACGCAAGAGTTCGAGGTTATTCGCTAATTCCTTTCTTTCTGCGGCAGTCAGTGCTTGTCCGCGTATTGACTCGATACTTCCAGCAACAAATGCGTCGCATCCTCCCTTGAGAGAGCTCCAGATACCGCGGTGCAGAGTTTGTTGGTAACAGACGAACAGGAACTTGAGCTGGTAGGTGAGGAAGAGCAGAGACCTGGTCGTCTCGCGTCCTTCTTTCCGCCTTTGTTGTGAAGAACGTTCAAACCCTTGTCGAGCCTGTTCACGCCCATCACGATAAGCATATATATTGCCCTTCCAATCTCGCTCATCCCGCAGCTCAAGGCGCTGTTCGTGGAAGTCGATGGTGGTCCATCCTATCGTGGTCCGGATGGCAACCCGCCGTTAACGTTCATTATCACTACAGGCAAGTTTCTTATGTGTATCTTCTGCTCTAATGGTTACCCTGATGTACAGCCGAGTTCGTTGGAAACATGAATGTCCCAATGACCCTCGTTCTATTGGGTGCTTCATTCGCGCGGATGAAGATCCCGCATTCATTCACCAAGATGCTGCTGCCTGCATTGTTTCTGGGTATCGTTCTGCAAACTCACGTTGCTCCCTATTATTGGTATACTTCTCACGCAAGAGCTGACCCACCGCGGTATTGTACCCAAGGAAGCTCTTGTCGAGGTGGGTAGTATTTTTTCTTTTGCCGCATTCATTGTTGATATTCTACTGCGTAGCGTTTTGTTGCTATGCTTTTGAGCGGAACACCGTCAGCTATAAGGTAAGTTTATTCTTCGATGGAGCATTGAGAAGCGACGTTGACTGTCCTTTTGTGATAGTCAACTGATCGTCACACAGATATCTGCAAAGGATCACGACCTAGACACACTATCCGTGAGTCTACCCGTTTATCCTTCTTCCCTTTTGCTGAAATGTTTTAAATACTCACAGGCTCTCTTGTTGCTACAATGTGAGTTTCTTTCATTCTCGGGCCTCCGTTCTTATGCTAAAGTGACTTCTCCACAGATGTCTTCATGTCCATTTCTACTGCGTGAGTTGTGCTTGAAATCTTCAAGGACCTTGTTCTCGCCATTTCTGTAGAGTTATAACGCAGTAGCATTTTTACTCCTATAGATTCTAAAGGAGATCGTGCGGGTGTGATTGTTCCACTTACAAAAAAGCTTACGCAGATAAACAGAACAAACTGTCATTTTCGGTTATGCACACAGCGTCCGTTGCCCTTCTCCTTGACTCTCGTAGGTGTGCGCCAATTCCAACGCAATTGGCTCAAGAGACTGATGGACGATGGAACATATGCATTGTATCACCGTTTTGGGGCCTTCAGGAACGGTACACCGTACCGTCGATATCCTAACAAATAGATAAGATTCAGAATGATAAGAGTGGAGTGCGAAGCCATGATAGAACTATGATATCAACGGGAAGGTGGGGCGGTTGTGCTCATATACACGAGTGGTATACGTTGCACAGACCTTGACTATGCATTTCGATGAACTCACGATCGAGGAGCGGGTGTTCTAATCCATTGTGACTCATGTACAGGTCGCGATTGATATAAGTATTCCCGATTATGATTAGATATTGTTGGTTGCAATGGACGATCACTTTTGAACATTACTCAAAATCGTCGCGATATATACCCTGCGCTTGAACTATCCAAGATGTTAGGTTTTGCATATTAGGCCAGCACTCTGGAGTGCCTGCCAGCTACAATCTCATGCCTTTGTTTGTGTATTCGTAGTAATGGCCTGAGAAAGCTACCCAAAGAATACATGAATTCAGTAAGTGTTAACGGCGCGAGGAATTGGTCGAAGGCTACAAGGCCGACTAGATTAATAGTCTTTCATAGATAAGAAGCCATTCAGGTGTCTTCTCTTAGTCGCTCTGGGTTTGGGGGAGTTCATATGTTCGCGGGGGATGGAGATCAAATGTGAGGTCGAGACCTAGGAATTAAATGACACGCGTGCAACGACTCCAAAATGCGAAAACGCCGGAGTGGCGGGCCAAGGAAGAGCAATCACTGCACAGCCCAAGATATCAGAGCTTCAACAAGTGGCTGGGGTCCTCGACAAGGACAGAGCCGAGAATGCCATTTGACCTCACACTAGTAGAAAGATAAGCTATGCATAATTACTCTCAAAAGAGTAGCTGGGGTCGCAGCGACATTAAATCTTGGAGCTTGGACCACGGAAGAAGCATGTGTTGCACTCTGAAAAAGACAACCCATAAGCTGTTATTTCAATATACACCTCGTTAAGGCATAAAGGGTTGTAGCAAGGCGTACTTGTCCTTGTTCAAAATTTGGAAATCGTAGAGTAAATGGAGAAAGTACATGTGCTGGCCCAAAAAATGTGCTTGAACGGTCTGTGATATGGTAAAATCAGAACAGTCATCAATTGGCTGGAGCTTTTGAGGGGGCGAGCGAACAGAGTGCACCATGAAATTTACTTCCGTCATGGCAGTGTAAAGCTTGCCTAGGAAATTATTTGATGTGTAGGATTACCTCTGTATGTTGAACCGAAGGGCGACAAGCCAGAATTCGCCCCAAATTCCGGTTTCGACACGAAGTATATGGTGAAAGCATTTTGACACGTGATCGAGTTTGGGATGGGATGCAAATAAATGTAAATAGAGAATCGATCTCTGGATCTTACTCCTACCATGCTTTCATCCCGGAAATCTTGCTCAAATAATCCCCGCATCCGCATTTCTGGCACTTTCCCGGATACAAAATACTATTTCTGTACAATCCTAATGTTTCTTTCCTGTTTTTTTTCTGTGATTTTCTAATATTTTCTTTGGCCAGAAACACATCTTCACTGTCTCCTTCGCATCTCCCCACCGCTTCTATGCGCCTTGGGCCCAAACCAGGCCATGTGACTGTCTACCCGCTCTCCTCGTCGTTCAAAATCTCCCTTCCTGGATATATTACGAATAGGACTCCGTAACGCAGAGTTACTTTCCCTCGATCGATTCAGTTCAGGCGTCTCGGTACCCCCTCGAATATCCATTTTGGACAACGGCGTATCTCTTCCGGCCAAGAATCAGGGCTCTTAAAATCAACCCTTGAACCAGAAAAGGGTATATTATGAAATAAAACTTGGATCTAACTAGGCAATCCGCGACGCGTGCACGACAAAACAATGTCACCGATGGTGCTTGGTCCAAGACTCCAAGTCAATGTCTTGACTTTCGATACCTGACATGCTCAAGACATCGGTCGATGCTCGACAAGCTATTGTGATGCGCAATATTTAACTGAGGGGTTTCGGTGAGTCTGCCACATCCAACAGTACCTCAGTGTTATCTCACTCCAAAATGTTCGACCAGCACAAGTATGACCTACCTTCCACCGTCGATATCCCCGCTGAAGAGCACATATGACGTGCCCGACCAAACACATGCGGATGGAAACATAGGAATTCAAGTCATTGGTGCCGACCTCTCCCAGGTTTACGACGCGTTCCTGGCGCCCCGACACACGCCCAACATCCCATATGACATCCGTGATAGCATCATCTCAAGCGCGCCACCCCTTCTCAGTTCGTTTATCTGCCAAAAATGGCCTGTCCCCGCCGTGGATCACCTTCCAACGTCGATATGCCATGAAAGCGCTAATGATACGGCGAAGCCCGATTGCGCCGTCATGTTCTCGAACTGGCTGGGCGACGGGCCTATGTTTCTTATGCACTACTGCATACTCGCAGTCAACTGTGGAAGTGTCCCAGTTCTTCCTACCTCCCCTGCACCTGGACAGCTCCCAGTGATCGTCATGAGTGCGAACACGGATGTCATCCCTTGTTGGATTTTCCTCGCCACTCTCATGTACTTCTATAGCCATGATCAGTCGCAGCTCTTCCTCGCTGTGCTCGGCCGCGTCTCTCCTTGCTGGCATCCCACCTGTCTCTTTCCTGCTGGCCAGCGGAAGACATCCGCGCCTCCGGCCATCATTGCCGACAACATCTTGGAGGAGATTGCGATGTCCCTTACGCAAAAGGAGCTTGACTTGCTCGAGACCCATGTCCAAGGGTTCTCTTATACCCAACTATCGCTGGACATCACCGACTTGGGTTTCCAGGAGGTCATCTCGACTACGTGCACGATCGTTAACAAAGCTCACTCCCTGCGTAGTTGGATGTTCTTTTCGGACTGAGAGATTGGATGGGAAACCCGCGTGGAGTCGGACGATCATCCTGAATCAACCGGTGGCGAGGTGAACGACTTGGGCTCGATGGGCAGGTCGAATTGGATCACCAAGCCGAGCATACCGGCGAGTAGATGAACATGTGTGCCTCGATCGTGTTCCTTCTCCCAATTCCTTCGGTTATCTATCTATCTATCTATCTTCGCAGCTGAACTTCGTTTGTTCAATCGTGCTTACATGTTCAAGGATTCCATATTGAACATTGATACATTCATTGTTCTGCCAAACTTCTTTGTTGTCACCACTTCATAGTCTAGTACAGTATACGTATGCACTAGGAATTAAAAGTTCCGCGGAAGCAAATCGACCGACTCGGAGCTGAAGAGGTGGTACAAAGTCAGAGTTTCGGCAAAGAGAGGATAGGAAGTATACGAGCCCTATATTTGTTTTATCCTTCGCGTGCCCTGCTCGCTCGGAGTGCTGATGCATTGGCTGTAGAGACGAGTGTCGGCGCTGTTAAGATTATATCCTCTAGTTATTACTTGTTAGACGGGGCGGCGGCTTAGAATCCGGGATGCTTAACTTCCGGGCAAGAATCGACAACGTGAAAAGGGCACAGCAGAAGCAAATTGTGATAGGCTATTCCTCGAGACGCAGTGAGAAATACTGGTCGACTGCTTGGTCGTAAAGCAATTCCGGGGACTCCTTCGTGTGTCAGAGAACGACTTGTGAGCGAAGATGCAACTCGGTGAAAGGAGGGAGGCTTGATATCACGTGAGAGCTCGGTAGTATAAATAGGACGTAAACCATGAACTGTTCCCTTGTTTTTTTTTTGTGAACGTACCGCCAGCACTTTTGCTGTCATGGAATTGATATCAACACCTGACTTGGCTCCACTCGTTCAGGCATCTCCAGAGCTTGCCCTTGACGGTGAATACGAACACCATTCGCTCAAGCCTCGCAGTCCCACACCTGAACCTGATGGATCCGTCATGGACAGGGCTCCTCAGATTCTTAAATTGTTCTTGGAGGGCGAACAAGGCCTGAAGCCGGGTGATGAGATAGAGATGGATCTCAACCCCGAGTGTAAGAAATGGCTTGACTATGATAACTTCTGTGCTCTGACGGAATACATTAACGCGAGGTGAGTAATATGTCCATGGTTTGATCTCCCGTTCTGACCAGTGCCATTGTTTCATTAGAGCAGAGTTGATGGGCGATAAACTCTTCGTGAGGAGGGATGGCAGCGCAACCCATCAAGCCATGTATGTCGTTCTTAACAACCTCAAAGGCAGTGGGAAGCTCCACCAAAACCTCTATATTTACACGAACATCACATATCCCATGCAACAACATGGCTATATAACTCCTCGCCTCGTTATATATTCCCGTGCGACTGAAAACTTTTGGCCTCTATTTCTCATAGAATCAGCCTATTCCGATTCGCGCTGGAAGAGTCTTCCCTACGTTTTGCAGGCTCTCCTTGGCTGTGATCATGATTGTGCGATTGGGGGAGGTCTTGCCCTAAAAATATGCTTGACCGACAATGTCATAACGCGAATCGAATACAGCATCATCTCCTTCATTCTCGAGGGTACATTGTATGGCAAAAAACACGATGACCTTGTGCCTTTTCAACTCTATGCGAAACTTCCACACCCCCAAGGACAGAAGGGACAGTGGATTGCAACCGATGGCTCGCACGTCGAGATCGATACCAAGTACCGAATGTTCCAGCCGACTAATGCGTCCGGTGGAAGACGCTTTTCAGAAGCCATCCACGTCGACCATGGGATCGTGAGCAATTTCTTCTGCTCTATGTTAGATCAAGACTTAGCCCACCTTTCTAGATTGATGAGGACCATTTAACACCAAAAGATGACATCTTCCTCAGCCCAGCGTTCTTTAACCTCCCCAAGGGTTCCGAGTGGATCCATCTTCGGGCCGAAGATATCTGGTATCGCGTATGTCACGAAGAGGCGCTCGATCGCAAGCGTAGAGCGCCAAGGGACCTGGACGAAGAGACCGATGAGAGTAGGAAGACGTACAGAATGGCAATCGGCGGAAGCAGTCAAGGAAACTGGGATCCTGTTTCGAGGACCTTTAAGCTTGCGCCTAACTTGAAGTAGTTTACTTTTATTTATTTCAACGTCACTTTCAGCACACATTTTATGCAACTCGTATCATCGAGGCCCGGAACAGACCCACCGAACTGAGGAGAGGCGCAGGGCGAGAATCTCCGGCCCTTCTGCAATTAAGCCACTGCCTGGCCTTGTCATCGTAGTTCATGAAATTTTTATGTCGGGGAAGTCGTCACCCACATACATCCATATACTCCTGCAACGTCGTCAGCCCTGCCCAAGCACATTCCCATTTGTGACAACCAAGAACTCAACGGGAAGTTCGATCGTTGCTAGTTCCATGAAGGCACCAAAATAGCATCCGGACCTATTCCTGCCCCCATCCATTGTATCATCAGCACAGCGCGTCACAATTTCCGTTCGATGTGAGTAAACTATGTATAACGGATTAAGTTTTCTTGGTCCAATTTAGCAATCTGTAATGAATACTAGTGACCGGGCGAGTCGCGGCTCGCGATGCTAATTTCCAACTTTTCATTACAGAGTGCACCAGGAACCTTTAATGCAAAGAAGCGAGTCAGAATCACACGACAGGATTGTAATCGTGCTATTGTCTTGTATCATAAGCAGTGACAAGCGAACGCAAGTGGTGTACGGTATGTGCAACGAGTTTAGCAAGGTTAAACAATTGTAACGGCATAAACACAGAAATACTGAGAACCTCGCCTTTTTGAGATGGAGACAATCCAATAAACGCGCTCGACACGGACAGGCCATCGCCCGTCGTCCCAGCATTCTTCCATACGGTCATCCAGGATGGCATCACGAGATTTCACAGAAAAAAATATCGATGACATTGATCATGGCGCCATGCTGTTGGAATCTACCAGACGCAAGTCCCAATATGTCGATCAGATTGCCGATTGATTCCGCGGAAGTAAAATGTTCAGGAATGCCCCCGAGAGCCCGACGATCGATCAGGCTAAACCGCAAGGCCCGCTACGCTCGAGCTAGCCTGAGGAAACAGAGCTAGGCATCGTGAAATACGGTCCCTCATGAGAAAGGTCCCACAAAAGTGAATTGCGTCATCCCGGCGTTGCTGTTGAGTCGTGCATCACGGCGCGTTGAACAAGGCGTGTTGGGAGCGCGATGCCGGAGATCTATCGATTGAGCGGAGGACTACGTAGTGTGTTCCGAAGTATGTTGGTCCATCAACGTGCAGTAGTGCTCGATGAAATGAGATCGGTCCCACAGCACCGGATGTCGAGCTCAGTGTTTTGGCTCGACAGAGATGATGTAGTCAGTGGATCCACTCGAGTGTGTACTAGTAGTGTCATGGAAGGGAAGTACGTCCGACCGAGTGGTGGAGAGTGAATGCGGGCACCAAGGCCCTATGCACGTTGGTCTAGGTGAGAGCCTTGAACGTGTACTCCTACCAGATAGCCATCCTTATCTAGCTGCATTCCGGGTGAGCCGATGTGCCAATGAGGGCTGAAATGGACAACCCGTGGAAACTATCTCTCAGCCGCACAAAGTAGCGGGAGCCTGTGAATGGTGGCACGTTACAAAGTAATACACCCTGATCTCATAAGATAGGATCTATAGTTGGGAATAGCTATGGAGGGTGAATGCGGTTTGGGCTCGACAGAAAAATGGGGGAAGGGGGGAGGGAGGTCATCGAATCGGGTGTATCGTGGAAGGGAAGTACATCCATTCGAGGTGATGGGTGTCGTGTTGCGCATGGGGGAGCGCTGATAAGGCGGTGCTTCCTTGGCGAGATCTGAAAAGACAAGCCAGAAAAATTGATCAGGGTATTGGCAAAGGGAGGATAAAAAGCATGCACACCCTAAGTAGTTGTTTCATCCTTGGCCATGCCCTGCTCGCTCGGGGTGCTGATGTATCAGTTGTAGAGAAGAGAGCCGTGTCGGCGATGTTAAGAGTACATCTTGTGGTTTGTTGTACGGGGTAGCGCCGCCTTCTGGAGCAGGATAAGGGGACTCAGATCCTTAACCAGGTAAGGATCGACACTATGAAAAAGGCACGGAAGAAGTAAATCGTGGGCTGGAGAAGTTAGTATACAAAGTCCTGCTCTCCCGTCGACGGTTGATCTTCTCGTAGTCCGAGATACTATATTCCATGGATTCGAATTAGACGAAGGACGTCGCAGTCGCTTCCTTTTCGTTCACATTGTGAGCATGTGAGCATAGGCTATAACGTCGCCGTTGATGAGATGGCGTAGGCTAACAACTAGTAACCCATTTCCATTAGCTGAAAATTGCCTCCAAGTCGAAACATGAACGCACCAAGGGACCTTTAAAATACGTCCAGCACAGTGATGCTCGAAGATGTTTCGGAGGGTGAGATGTGCCAAAATTGCCCTTCATCTTGCCTCCGGTTTGCCTTCCATTCTCGTCTCTTAGCGTTGGTGTCCCGAACTCAGATGCAGTGGTATATCCGGCCGCCCTCTCATCACATAAAGTCGGGCAAGGCAGGATCGGCGGACAAAGCTGATGGACAGCAACAAACTATTGCTCGGGACGCAATGAGCAATGCGGTCGGCTACTTGGTCATAAAACAATTCTAGGGACTCCTTCGTGTGTCAGAGAATGACTGGTGGACACAGATGCCGAGACAGGTGATAGTTTTAGACAAGTCGCACTGATCACGTGGCAATATCCTCTTTGATTCCCGACCGTCAGGTATCCTCGCGTACTCTAACTTTAAGCTACGGAGAACGGGATTGTGCGTAGTGAGATTTGATATTAGGTGAGAACTATTCAAGGGCAAAAAATCGGACGTAAGCCATGAACCGCTCTCTAGGTCCTTTTTCGGTGAACGTACTGTTACGCATTTTATATCAACCCCTGACTTAATTCTACTCTTTCAGGCATTTCCAGAGATTGCCTTGATAGCGGATACGAACAATAGCGATTCTACGGGCCACGATTCAAGCAAAACGACCTAGTACAGAACGGAGCTCAGCTTTCAAGAAATGATGACGCCCAGATCTGTATGTATCAGTGTTGATACCAAAGACACGTATTGATGTGTCCTCCTGCCACGATTGGCGTCTGATAACGAAGTTGGGGTAAAGCCTCAATCAGGTCCACATACGTCGCTCCCTCTCCCAACACTCCAGCCCTCAGAGTCTCGATGAGCAAACTCGTGAAGACGCCACGCCACACCTCTGTCCCATTCTCTTTCTTTATCCGTTTTGCCTTTGCAACTTCGTTTTCCCTGCACGCTGCTACAATTACATGGCAACCCATGTCTGGGCTCCAGTCCTCTGCGAAGATGGATCGATTACCACTGGCAGGGAGAACTCTGAGCGTATCTTCAGCAGCGAGGAGCATGTCTTTAAGCGAGGCACATTCTAGCGGTGGAGCGGTCCGGACGCCTGAACTCAATGCTCGAGTGATGTTTCCAGCGTGACAACAGTCCAGAATGACAGTGATTCGATGCCCTTTTGTACGAGAGAGGATGGAGAGGATAGCATTGAGCTCCCGGTCGCTGATATCGGGAATGGGAATCCCATTGCTGTCGATGGTATCGCGGTCTATGGGACAAAGCGCCTCAACGAATTTGTGTGAGTGTCCATCCTCCTCGTCAAAATCAGAGTCCTCATCATCGTCATAATCTGACATTGCATAGCGAGAGCCATGCCCGGCGAAAAATATAATGATAGGGTCGCCGCGTTCGATGTCTGGGTTTGTGATGAGACTGAGAAGAGCGGATAAAATATTTTTACGGGAAGGGATGGATGATACTTCGGTCGGGGAAGTGTCGCGGTGGCTCATTGAACCATGAAGATTTTGGATTCGATCTTCTGGCACGAGGATATCTTCGACAAGGTATTGCTTCACTGCTAAAGCATCTGCTACACAACCACGCAATGGGTAGGATGAGTACCCATCGATCCCAATGAGAACGGCCCAAATGCGACTGTGGTCAGGGCGCGGCGGTGACTATTTGTTCCTCATCAGTAATCCAAGCCAGTAAAAGGAAGAGTATGCCTACATCTGCCACACATGTGGTTGCTTCCCGATGCGAGGGGCACAGAGGCTCTCTTTGCAGACGAGGAGTGCGGGCGTCATTGAAATCGGTCGTTGCTGTTGTAAGACTGCCGCCAATGTATCGTGCTTTCGATGTTGCATCTGGCAAGACAGGTGAAAATTTGTCGCTGTCGTACTCTCTCCATGAGAGGGAGGCAATATCTTGGGTGATTTGTCTCAGAGGCAGTGACATGCGGAATCCCAGCTTGCTGAACTAGAAAAGCAACATATCATGTTACAATGTTACAATTGAAGAGCCGCCAACGCTGACTAAAGCTAGGAGTAAACTCCCGACGGACCGAATTAGTAACTATGAGACTAGCTAAGTAGATGTGGGTACGAGCTAATGAAGGAGATACATATAGCACATCCATGCCCGAGGTTTCACGTATCACGTCCCCACACAAAGGTATTGGTACCGTCGCAATATACCAGTAAGGAAGGGTTGATCGGCGCCTTGAAGCTGATCAATCGGTCATAAATGCGTGCCCGAGGCGGCGTCACGTATAGCAGAGAGGCGGCCCTGAAACGATCCATGCTAAAGGCTGTTATTGATCTTTCATCCCGATCCTGACAATGATCTCTCCCGTTATTGATAGGAACTGTCTCCTGTTGTGCTAAACCCTGGACACACGAGAAATCGTCGGGATACAACTTCACTTTGATCCTCAAAGGTGCCCGCGCAACACCGCAACTTCACTCAGGTCTTGGATGCATAGCTCTACTACCTGAGCGTACTTTTATGTCGCTGAGTTCACGCACCCAGTAAAAATTCCATCGAGTTGGTTTGAGCAAAATCAAGCTGCACAGATTTTCATGTGGAAGCCAAATTCAAACGGCGACGCGTACTGTAACCCTGATTGCATCTAAACGCGAACTTTCTTCTGCTCATCATATCCAATAAGCACATCGTCTCTGTAGAACTTTATTGATCCAAACCCTTAGCGGCTGACATGCTAATGCAAAATAAGCTCGAGTCCAGCCACGCGTATTTCGCTGGCTGGTCATTGGTCCACTCGGGAGTCGGTGGATAATTGGTACCTGATGTATTGTTATCGCGTTACTGCTCGCCATGGATACTCACAGTGAGGTAGCAGTTCCGTCCGCCATCTTAGTATAATTCCGAGTCCTGTGCATATAGTACAGGTTGGCATTTTCCGGTTCCTATAGCGCGGCACCGGACCCAGCCGTTCCTTACTGGGACCACTGGCAATACCAATACCAATACCACTCCGGGTTACGTTGGACCTTCGCTCCTCAAAACCATACCTGTTTGCTTCAGACGTTTTTAAATATATGCATAGACATCTCATTTCATCATTGCACGACACGGTACCTTCCGGCACGCCGGACGCAAGTACAGGCAACTACACTACAAAACCCCAATCTTGACTACCCCCAAGCCGAAATCATGACCAAGCATTGTATAACTTGAAGAACTCTTGAAGACCTACCTATAGACGGGAAACTCGAACTCAATAATCCCCCACGCTAACCCCATCAGAGCGGAATCGCTGTGTATACACAGCTGGATGGCGACTATAGTAAGTATGAATCAGATCCATGACCGAGTGGTGATGGTATGCACTACTTTTCGTCGTTTAGCCTTTTCCGGGTCAGGCTGTTGGAGGAGGAAGATATGGATACGGGCGGTAGAAGAAGACACACCGAGATTACGTCAACAGTCGTTGCTGTGCCTATGCTGATGCTGTTCTGGCGCAACGGCCAACCTCGACTTGTATAGTCTCGTTCCCACCCGTAAAAGTGATATCGCAAGTGCTCGGAGGAATCGGTCCGAGCCACGTTCTGCGGAGTTTGAAAATGAGGAGAGTTGTTTTGGTCGTTTCGATCAAATCGTGTCGCCCACGTGGCTGCCAGCACTCCTTTACCACTGTGAATTCTAACCCGGGTTTCCTTGTGTTTCTACTAAGCTACAAGAAAAGGTGTTGTTCCTCAATCTAGGTAGTAGGTGTGGTAGGTATGCTTTTATTGTATTTTTCTTTTCGTACTCTGACGCCTGTTTGAAGACCCGCAAATAAACATAGGCTATCGGAAGTAATTTGGCACGCCTTTGAAACGGTGACACCAAAAAGAATGGATATTCAGATATACGACGCAAAATCGTCACTGCACTGAATCAGAATACCCGTCAAAGACTCATCCAGACCCATCATCTACGTGAAAATGCGGCATCGGTTTTCAACGTTAAGTTGGCGACATGCTTCATGCTACCAGCCCTGAGGCGGACGCATCAGCTGTACTCGTCAGAACATCAGTGACTCGTTCTCTGTCCTGATCTGCTCTCTAATCAGAAATTGTTCTCTTGTAAGTTCATTCCCACTTTCACATCTATGAGTTGTCTTGCTAACTCTTGCGCTTTAACCTAGCACAGTGCGATACGAAATATAGCTCAGCATTGCGATCGTCACACCCCTCCAATGCTACTTTCTCTCTCCAACGTCGTGACGTTTCTCCCAATTAAATTCTTCGATTGTCCCAGCCCGCAGCGATCTAAGAGACGACAACCCATGCAATGCGGTTGGAGCATATCCTCATGGGCAAAACCCACTTCCAAAATATACAGATGGCTCCATGTCAATGCTGATACCAAAGGCGCGTGTCCTTGCGTCCGCCAACGACATTCGGAGTCTGGGAATGGAACAACCGAAGAGAAGGTCGGGGCAAAGCATTGATGAGGTCGACATACGTTGCTCCTTCTCCCAACGCACCCGACTTCAGAACCTTTATGAGCGAAGTCGTGAAGACACCACCCCACACCTCCGTACTCTTTTCCTTTCTTACCGGCTTCGATCTTGCAACTTCGTCTTCCCTGCACGCTGCCACAATTACATGGGAATCTATGTCTGGGACCCAGTCCTCTGCGAGGATGGATCGATATCCAGGGAGATCTTTGAGGTCGTCTTCAGCAGCAAGGAGCATGTCTGTGAGCGATGCACGCTCTAGCGGGGAAACAGTTCGCATCCCTGGACTCAATGTTCGAGTGACACTGCCCGCATGACAGCAGTCCAGAATGAACGTGATTCGATGTCCTTTCGTGCGAGAGATCTGGGAGAGGATAGTATTGAGTTCCCGGTCAGTGATATCGGGAACGAGCGTGCCACCACTGCCGAAGGTGTTTCGGTCCATGGGACAAAGCGCTTCAACGAATTTTTGAGAACGTTCATCATCCTCCTCATCGGAATCAGCATCTTCTTCTTCATGGTCTGACAATGGATAGCGGGAGCCATGTCCAGCGAAGAAGATAATGATGGGATCTCCGTGTTCGATGTTAGGGCTGGTGATGAGACTGAGAAGGGCAGATAAAATATTTGCTCGGGAGGGGACGGAGGAAGTGTCCGTCGAAGTGTCCCTATGGCTTGTTGGACCAAGAAGAATTTGGATTCGCTCCTTAGACACAAGGAGGTCCTCGACAAGGTATTGCTTCATTGCTATGGCATCAGCCACGCAACCTCGCAATGGATAGGTCGGATACCCATCGATCCCAATGAGAACAGCCCAAACTCGACTGGAGTCAAGGCGTGGCTGTGGCTATGTTGCTCCTTATCAGTAATCAATACCAATGAAGGTAAGTGTCCCTACAGTTATTTCCCAAGGCAATGGGCGCTGAGATACCCTTCTCTCAGATTCGCGGTGAGTGTTGCGGGGAGCCGTCGATGTTGATATAGCATCTGCAGTGCCGTTACATCGGGATTCTGCGTCTGGCAAGACTTGTGCGAGATCGGCCATTTTGTGCTTTTTTTGCCAGATGCCCTTCGAACGCTTCAAGTTGGAGGGAACGAGTGCGCTTGGTGATTTGTCCCAGAGTCGAAGATGTAGTATGCCTATGCAGGTCTTTTCTTTGCACTGCCCGTACCTACCGAAGCTATCTATATTCTAAATGCTAAAACTCTATAGGGTTATACGCCATTAATACTCATTAATACCAGCTCCGTAAAACACAGTAATGTCTCTCTTGGACTGAATCAGGAAGACCCGAATCGTTCACCCTGTCGGGAATGTTATAACAAACTTAGATACGGAAAGGTGGACGATTTTCCTGCTGTAATCGCTACTGGTCAGGCGGATTCAGTGTATGTTTCACCCTTAACAACTCTACAAACTTTCAACTCAACAGTTAAACTATCATACTAGCATGCGGCATATATAATGCAGGTTCCAGAAGGTAGATAATAAGAATCTGGCGAGTATAGCAACGCGGGAGGCTGGGATCGGCATTCTATTTGCTAGTAGTTAAAGTCAAGGCCGATCATTTCTGGTGGCTGAGAACTTTCACGGGGAAGAAATCCATGGAAGAAGATCTCAGAGACTTTCCTGTCGACATACCTTGTCCTGTTGTTTAGGTCCCGGCATTCCGAGTTTAAAGCGGGGCGAGGTGCGCATCAACTATCTGAAACTTGCGCATAGAGTGGAATTCGAACATATTAACCCGGCTCCTTTCCCAAATGATTGTCTTAAAGGGATTTCAGAATGCATGACTTTGGTCACGATATCAGGACGGACATAATGATTTATTCTCGAGAAGCCGGAACTCTGTAGAACCCGGTCTGTAATACTTACTATTGTTTCGCGCCTTCTGCGACCCTACTCTGCGCGGCACCGCACCTTCTCGCAAGTTACGTGGTGCTGCGGTGGCGGCAAATGTAGGTTATCACATCATAAGTGAATGTCTTGTGAATATGATGTATCCCAATGCCAAGATCAAAATCACGGCCATGATCCACCGTGAATTACGCTCTATGTATACACTGTAACGACGATGACAGCGACAAGAGAGCGGAACTCACAATGACAGATTGACGGCATGGATGCATGAGTGCGCGGTTACCTGGCGCCCTCCCACGCGGCGTGAGCATCGGTTTTATTCCTGCATGAACTTCATCTGTTGGGAAGGGGCACATATCCCCGAAGAGGTGTAAAAATCAAGAAAATCTGGTCCAGTGGGACCATTCCGTGTGTCAGCCTTCAGGAAAAGGGTGTTCTTTGTCTCCGTAGAGGCAACAAAAAGACGAGAGAGAGGTAACGGAAGGGAGGCTGTGAAGGGGGTAAGTCTATTCATTCCACAGACAGTGTGACAGCTGTATCTACTGCCGCATCTACTAAACAGTGTATACAAAAGTTGGTCGGTTTTGGAACACCGTGATCATAGTGCTAGATGCGGCTATGAGAATTTGAAACGAGCGGGTGTGTGAATGTAATATTGAATGTTACGAGCAACTGGGGGATCATCGGTGTTAAATTAACAGGTTGGCGAAGAATCAAAGGCTCCGTCGAAGAGGCTGGGATCACGATCGATAAGACCATTGCATCCCAAGGACGTGGAGGTGGAATAATGACCACAGCGGCGGGAGAGGTATGCCAGGAATACAAGTTAGCTATAGGACGCTCAGCACTACTTTCCAACTTTTCACTATAGAGTACACCAAGAACCTTGAATGCAAAGAAGCAAGTCAAAATCACACGAAAGTAGTCGTGCTATATTGTATCATAAGCAGTGATAAGAAAACGCAAGTGGCGTACGGTATGTGCAACGAGAATGAAAAAAATTAAACAATCGCAATAGCAGTGTCGACGGCATAAACACACAATTACTGAGAACTCGATGTTGGAGTCTAGCGCAATGCAAGCCTAGCCTAAGTCTGTCGATCAGATTGCCGAGATTGACTCCGCGGAAGCAATATGGTCAGGAATGCCCACGAGTGCCCGATCAGCTCCGATCAGGCTACGGACTATAGCTTGGGGAAACGGAGCTAGTCATCGCGAAGTACGGTCCCTCGATGCCATGAGAAAGGTCCCACAAAAACAAATCGCGGCGCCATCCCGGCATTGTTGCTGAGTCATACATTCACAGCGCGTTGAACAAGGCGTGTCGGGAGCGCGATGCCGGAGATCTATCGATTGTGCGATAGCGAGGACTATGTAGCGTGTTCCCAAGTATGTTGGTCCGTCAACGTGTGCAGTAGTGCTCGAGGGAATGAGATAGGCCACACAGCCGGAAAGTAAAACACCGACTGTTGAGCTCAATGTTTTGGCTCGACAAAGATGAGGCGGTCAGTGGATCCACGAGTGAGTACTAGTGGTGTCATGGAAGGGAAATACGTCCGACCGAGCAGTGGAGAATGAGTATGCAAGGCTCCGTGCACGTTGGTCTAGGTGAGAGCCTTGATCATAACGTCGAGAGGTGTACTCCCACCAGATAGCCTTCCCATCTAGCTGCATGCCGATGAAGGACGACTCGCGGAAACCATCTCTGTCCCAGCCAATGACGCATTCGTCCAATAGGTCGCCGGCATCCCTTATGCGGTCGGCCATCTGGCCCATGGCCTCGGTAAAGTGGTCCTGCAGATAATCCTGAATATTTTGGTCGTCGATAATGCATTTGGGGGCAAAATCGCGGCCAGCGACACAAAGTAGCAGGAGCCTGTGAATGGTAGCGTGTTACACAATGATACACCCTGATCACATAAGATAGTCGGGAATGTAGCTTTGGGGAGTGAGCGGGGCATCGAATCGGGCGTATTGTGGAAGGGGAGTACATCCATTCGAGGTGATGAGTGCCGCGTTGTGCATGGGGGAGCACTGACAGGGTGGTGCTTCCTTGGTGAAATCTGAGAAGACAAGTCTAAGAAATTGACAAGGGTTTCGGCAAAGGGAGGATAAAAAGTATACGCACCCTATAATACATATTTGTTTCATCCTTGGCCATACCCTGCTCGTTCGAGGTGCTGCAGCTATATCGGTTGCAGAGACTACTATCGGCGCGATGAAGAGCGCATCCTCTGGTTGTTGGACGGGGTGGCCCGGGCGCCTTCAGAAGTAAGATGAGGGGACTCGGATCCTGAACCAGGTAAGGATCGACACCGCGAAAAAGGTACGGCAGAAGCAAATTACGACCCACAGGCTGGAGAAGTTGGTATAGAGTCCTGATTTCCCGTAAATGGTTGATCTTTTTGTGGTCCAAGATACTATTCCCTGGATCATCCCCGTCGATGCCAGGTCGGAGAAAGTGGGTCTGGCCTCATGGAAAACTACGTGTGGTGGATTCGAATTAGGCCAACGACGTCGCGGTCACTTCCCTTTCGCTCACGTTGTGAGTGTGTCGACATAGGCTATCGCGTCGCCGTTGATGAGATGGGCATAGGCTAGCTACTAGCAACCCATTCCCATTAGCTGAAGTCTCCGAGTCGAAACATGAACGCACCAAGGGACCTTTGAACTCGGTAATGCTCGAAGATATTTTGGCGGGTGAGGTGCGCCAAAATTCCCGTCCTTTTGCCTCCAATTTGTCTTCCATCCTCGTCTCTCATTGTTTCGTGCCTCGAACTCAGATGCAATGGTATATCCAGTCGCCCTCTCATCACATAAAGTCGGGCAAGACAGACAAAGCTGATGCTCGATAGCGACAAGCTATTCCTCGGGACGCAATGTGCAATAGCGGTCGGCAGCTACTTGGTCGTAAAGCAACTGCGGAGACTCCTTCATGTGTCAAAGAACTACTGGTGAGCGCTTGAGCACGGGTGCAGAGACGGGTGATAGTTTCGAACAAGTACCACGTGGCAATATCCTCTTTGATTCCGACCGTGACCTGGTCCGCGGTTCAAGTTGCCTCACGTACTCAAAGCTACGGTGAAAGGGATCGTATACAGGGAGGCTTCATATCAGGTGAGGGCTAGCCTTCAAGGGTAGTAATAAATTGGACGTAAATCATGAACCGCTCTCTAGGACCCTTGTTTTTTTTTTCAGTGAACATACCACAAGCACTTTCGCTGTTACGCATTTTATATCAACACCTGACATCGGCGATTCTACGGACATCGATTCAATCAAAACTATCCAATAAAGTTCGAAGCCCAGCTTCACAGAAATGACGACCCACATCAGTCCTGATACCAAAGTCGCGTGTCCTGGTGTCCTCCTGCTACGACTGGTGTCTGATAAGGGAGTTGGGGTAGAGCCTTGATGAGGTCCACATACGTTGCCCCCCCTCCCAACACACCAGACCTCAGAGTCTTAACAAGCAAACTCGTGAAGACACCACCCCACACCTCCGCGCCCTTCTTCTTTACCCGCTTCGCTTTCGCAACCTCGTCTCCCGTACAAGCTGCTAGGATTACATGGGAATCCATGTCTGGGACCCAGTCCTCAGCGAAGACAGATCGATAACCAGGGAGATCTCTGAGGGCTTCTTCGGCAGCGAAGAGCATATCCTTGAGCGAGGCACGCTCCAGCGGGGGAACAGTCCGCACTCCTGGACTCAGTGTTCGTGTGACACTGCCTGCGTGACAGCAGTCCAGGATGACCGTGATTCGGTTTCCTTTCGCGCAGGATATTTGTTTGAGAATAGCGTTGAGCTCACGGTCGGTGATATCGGGGATGAGCGCGCCATTACTGTCGATGGTGTTACGATCCACGGGGCAAAGCGCCTCGACGAAATGTTGAGAGCATTCATCATCGAGCTCCTCATCGAAATCAGGATCATCGTCAACGTCTGACAACGGATAGCGGGAGCCATGTCCGGCGAAGAAAATAATGACGGGGTCGCCGTATTCGATGTTGGGGTTGGTAGTGAGATTGAGAAGGAGGGATATAATGTTTGCACGGGACGGGATGGAGGAAACGTCGGTGGATGGGTCACCATAGCGTGCTGGACCCAAAAGCCTTTGAATTCGCTCCCTAGGCACGAAGATGTCGTCGACAAGGTATTGCTCCATTGTCAATGCGTCTGCGACACAGCCGCGCAATGGGTACGATAAATACCCGTCAATCCCTACGAGAACGGCCCAGATTCGATCGGGACTAAGGTACGACTGTGGCTGCATTGTTGCTCATCAGCAATTGACGCCGATGGAAGTAAGCGTCTACCTACATCCGATATTGAAGAATTGACCGTGCCGTGCTCTTTTGCCAGCAGCGCGTCGAGCTGTTGGGGGGGCGGCCGATTTGTCGCAGAGCTGATGATATCAGCCTTCGAGCAGAGCATAGTGCTATAACTCCAGACCCCAGAGATACGTGTAAATAGCGTGTTCGAATGTTATACGCGCACTTGGTTCCGTGTACGCACTAGAAAGAAGGTAGAACTGTAGCAATGGCTAAGAGCGGTTAGTAGGTGCTTTATAGTCGCGGTAGATGAGGTAAATATAGCAAATCACATAGGCCATGTTGAATTTGCGTGAACAGTCAACGACATGTTCATGAAAACGCGGCGCTGATGTTCTCCAGCGTTTTCCAGAATCCCGATTTGGCCAGTTTGCCCTATTTAAGCCTTTGGAAACCTCAGGACACCTCACGGCTTCACGGCTTCACTGATCACCAGGGGGTCATACTTGGTAAGATCACAGCCAACGATCACATACCAAGATCACACACCAAGATCACATACCAAGATCACAGCCAACGGTATGTGATCCTGGTATGTGATCCTGGTATGTGATCGTTGGCTGTGATCTTGGTATGTGATCTTGGTGTGTGATCTTGGTATGTGATCTTGGTATGTGATCGTTGGCTGTGATCTTACCAAGTATGACCCCCTGGTGATCAGTGAAGCCGTGAAGCCGTGAGGTGTCCTGAGGTTTCCAAAGGCTTAAATAGGGCAAACTGGCCAAATCGGGATTCTGGAAAACGCTGGAGAACATCAGCGCCGCGTTTCCATGAACATGTTGTTGACTGTTCGCACGTACCACTATCGAGCTAACTTATAGGCGGACTCTTACGTCGCTGGCTGTTCATGCACCCAGTGAAAATTCCGCCGATCTGGTTTGAGAAGCTGTGCAGATTTTCATGCAGCGAGACCACACCAAATCAAACGGTGACACCACTGCAACCTTGAATGTATCTAAATGCGAGCTTTCTTCCGCTCCCCATATCCAATACACACTCTCTGTAGAATCTCATTTGATCCAAACGGTTCGCGGCTGACATGGTACTTAATGTAAAATAAGTTCGAGTCCAGCTGGCCAGCTGCTTCTACGACCACCACCTCATCACTTCCTGCTGCATATACACCGTCTCCGCCGTCTTTTTACACTACTAAATCGTTTACTATCTTTTCATTTGCTCTTACTTGCTATTCAATCCTTTCTCTTATGTACTCCCCTCTGCCGGCGAAGTGGACCGCAACACTTACAGGCACAACGCTGCGGACTGGAACTCGTTCGCAAGGTGGATTCCGTATCTCAATGGGATGTGGTGGTGTGACCATATTGTAAAGGTCTTCCTCTTCATTTTATCTGGTGTTGATCTGGTGTCTGTTTTGTAACTTTCGTGAGTATTCCCGACCACCTTGTCCATTATCACTAGCAGCATTGATATGGCACTTAGAACTATTTTTATATTGCAAACGGTATAGCATTACGAACCTACAACCAGCAATGCTTGCTTGTGGGATGTACAGCAAGGCAAAGCCAGCAGATCGGGATGCCTGGTATATTCCTCTGCATAATTTGCATAATAGTTGGCCGGAATAAATTGAGCCTATGGGAACTTGACAAGATTGACTGATGCAGCTCGAAACAGCTTGATCTGGGGTGGGAAAGAGTTCACATTCCAAAAACGTCACGGCAGGCGGGACGAACCAAGGACGAACGTTGAAGCCTTATCGACCTTTTCCTTTTAGCTTGATTTGGCTCACTCTGGCTCAACCGACTTTCACTGGGAACTTCGCTCACGCGCACGCATCATGATCTTGGCCAACTTTAAAGTGATTTCAATATAGTCGAGAAGGCACAATCAAGACATAACCGACTAATAACTGACCAACTTTGACCCTCTATCTGATAGCACTGGGAAATTTTCGACAACGATTTTTCGCGCGTACATCCCAGCCTTGTCGTCGCCAACTACGTCTCATGTCAAGATCCTTCTCTGCTGCGGCGATTCCCTATGCTTACATGTAGCCTTCATCCCAGTCTTGAAGCGGCCATGTTTTATGTTTTTTTCTCTCTTCAGAACGACGAGCGTGAGTGAGGAATGAACTCTGATAGTCAAGTCAGATATCGCAATTTGGATGCACGTGGAATGTACTCAGGACTCGGACTTCCCTCCTGTTTCATAGGTATCCAGGGCTTGCGTTGGAGGGAAAGATCTATCGATTATACGGGTAGGGATTAAAGTGACCTAATATTGAGTGAACCCCAAGATGACGAGCTCCGTCAGTCCTGCTACCAAAGACACGTATTCTTGCGCTTCCCTGCGACACGAGATGCCCGTGGACGGAGCTGGGGAGAAGTATCAACGAGTTCCTCGCTTCATCTCTCAATCTACCAGGCTTGAGAGCATAAATGACAAAGCCCGTGAAGACATCTCCCCACCCCATCGTCTCGCCCTCCTTCCTTATCTATTTCGTTGTAAACTGAAACTTCTTACACGCTGCTAGAACAACAAAAGAATTCATATCCTCTGCCAAAATGGATCGGTAACCGAGGAGGTCTTTCAAATTTAGCGAAGAGCATATCTCTAGGCGAGGCCACGTTCTTCTCTAAGCTCAATGTTCGAGTGATAGCGTGATACTTCCCGCGTGACAGCAGTCTCGAATGAAGATAATTCGATGCCCTTTTGTAGTACGAGAGATCTGGGAGAGTATCACGTTGAGCCATCGGTCGCTGATATCGGGATTGGGTATGCCATTGCTGAGAGAGTCGCCCGGTCAATGGGACAAAATCCCTCAACAAATTCTGGAGAGCACATCGTCACCTCATCTGCGTCATCAGGATCGTCGTGGTCTGACAACAAATAGTCGAAATCGTGTCCAGTGAGAAAAATTATGATGGGATCTCTGTGTTCGATGTTTGAGATGAGACCCAGAAAGACAGATAAAACGTTGGCATGGCAGGTGGAGGAGGCGTCGATAAACGTGTCACTGTGGTTTGGAACCATTGTTCCAAGAAGGTTTTTCAGCCACGAGGAGGTAGTCGGCAAGGTGCTACTCCGTCGTTAAGGCATCTGCCATATAAGCGCACAATAGGTAGGCTGAATACCCGTCAATTCCAATGACAACAGCCCAAACTCGAATGGAGTTAAGTCATCTTCTTCATCGGTAATCAAATCCCATGAAAGTAGGCATACCAAGAGTATATCCGCCACCCTTACAGTTGTTTACCGAGGCAATGGACGCTAGGGTCTTCTTCTCCTCGGTTTAGGTACACATTGTGAAGAACCATCGACGGCGCCTTTACAACGGACTTTCGATTTCAAGCTCGTGCAAAATTGTCCATTTTGGCTACGAGCGGAGTCGAATGTCTTAGGCAATTGTCCTCGAGTCGACGATATTGCAGTCTAAGCAAAGTATAATAGTGTCGTTAGTCCAGATGTACGTGAAATATACGTGCCCTGGTGAAAGCCTCCTTCGCAATGCGTGTTAGAGTATCCTGACGATCGGGATCTTGAAATAAAAAAGCATGAACAGATGGAGGCTTCACTGAGTGTGTCTTTGTTGCTAGCGGGAGCAGGGATGCCAGGAATACGAGTTAAGCATAGGACGAGTGAGGCGTTCCAACGTACCCTCGCCGCAGTTTTGCTGGTGGAGGCTTCCAACAAAGCGCCCTTGCGCTAAGTGCAGGCATTTTGATAACGAGGGTGTCGGGTGTGCGGTTGAAATGCCCTGAGTCAAGGAAGGACAGTCAAGTATGCGAATAGTGTGAATTCCGAAGTGTCAACTATCGAAGCATATATAATGTCTGTTGGGTTCCAAATTTGATTCAGGCTGAAGAGTCTTTAGATTTCAAGTACAGGGGCGTCGTTTTAATTACGAAATGAGCTGCTCGCGCGCATAGGAGCATAGGAATATTCCACAAATATTCCAACCTGGAGAACGGTCGATCAATACCATGCTAGATCTCACCTGGTATCAAACATTCCTATCAATTAAACCTGGATCGAGCTATAATCCTAGTTACCATAGCTTAGAGTAAGTGAGGCATTCTTGGGTCAGAAATCGCAGTGGTGATGGTCGGGCATCAAAAGATGTTAGATGATCCCTGCCACGTGCCACGGCACCGCGACTTGTTCGAAACGACCACTCATCCTCGCCAGCCCCTCGTCGACAGGCTAACAAGTCCCAATGTTAATACTCGAGGATCAACTTTTTAACTTCAACTGATGGGCATCGTCGGTTCCAACAATTCGCAAGTGCATTGCCACGTTCACCTCTTTTCCGACTACGACTTCCTTACTTAGCTACACGACCTTTCCTACTGCATCTCGTCAACCAAGGGCGACGACAACCTCGCTGTGAAGTGCCGCGAGCGTTTCTGTCAGGAAATCTGCTAGCTACGCTGAAACTCAAAATCACGCTCAGGGTAAATGGTTCCGTCTACCGCCACTTGGACCATCGAAGGAGCTACCTTGGCTGCACTGTTATCAGACGACGCAGCTGGGGTACCGAGCGAGATGGAGGAATGCAGGAGATGCTGGTGTTCCTGTGCTACATGCGGAATACGGGGCTCATGGTGAAAGATGCTGCGAGACTGCAAATGATACCGCCTGTGGATGGTGCATGGCGGTTACGGCTTGCCCAAGAGGATAGCCCAGGGTAGCATTCCACCGAACGATGCTGGTCACGGATTGCAGGCCCATGTCACCTGAGATGTCGACGCACCACGCATGGTCAAAACCTTTTGCAAAAGCATGGGTAGTCCTAGCCGACATTGCACGGAGAGCCGACGCTACCTACCTGCCCTCCATACCTCGGCGGTACAGCTGGCGAGCGTCTCGATACTGTGGTGGGACTTGTTCAACTGGGCGGGGATCGCAATCGGGTACATCAATGTCTTTGCCTACTCACGCTTCGCAAGGATTTGTCGGGATCATGGATGGCACTCACAGGCCTGATGTCAATGCTTCTTCGTATCCTTGTAGCCGTTGATGCCATTGATGGCTAGTGCTACAAAGCGCCCGGCCTTTTTGTCGACTTCTCTGTCGGTGTGACGACTTCGACTACCAGTATTTTTTCAGGGAGCACGAGTTATTCCTCTTTGACCCTTGGATTAAGCTCATTGTGTGCCTCCTTCTCTTTTGTCTTCCCTGCCTCGCTAAGCCTTTTCTTCCCTGACCCGTTCTCATATCCTGTTCATCGATCTAATCCCGCGTCCGTGCATTGCGCTTACCGTCTCGTCCCGCTCGGTTTCATGGACCCGAGCATTATTTATGCCCCTCATTCACAGGTTCAACGTGCGTCATGTGTCACATTTGTGTACGGCGATTGTTTGTTTACTTGAATCTTCCAGGGCCCAACTGCGTGCCTATGTGTCCTTCCTCTTCATCACCTTGGACATCCTCGTGGCAAGCATGTACTCCACGACTACACGTAAAGATGTTTACATGATCGATATCTTTATATCGATGTACTGAGGGAATTCTAGTCATTTCGCAACCGAATTCTTCGTATGCCCGCTCTGGGTATTAAGCGCGATTAGTGCCAGAAAATGCAGTTACGGTCCCAGATCCACATAATACGGACTCTATCATCTACTTCTCATGGCCTTCCCACTCTCAGGCTCAAGCTCGCTCAAGCACCATGGTCCGTTGTCTCCAATCTACCCCACGAAGAGTCTCTACTCCGCGCGACACATTCAATAGTGTAATCACAACGGTATGAGTCTTCGTGGGTTCGCCACATCAGGGTTATCGGCCCGACCGTTCCTTAATGGGACCTTGTACCGGTAACAATAACCTTAACACGCCACGACGCTGTTTTCTGGGAAAGGACATGCGTTGAACATTCGACTGCCCGCATTCGATAGCATTGAAAATGTCACAACTGGGAGACAGCTGTTCCAAGACCAAGAAGAAAGCTATCCCAGACCGGATGCCAGGATACCATCGAGTCAGTTGCGCGTACTCAGTTATGCCGACGGGACAACATCTATGGAACAATGAAGCGGCTGCAATTCAAAAGGTGGGTGTGGATTGCCAGGGCTATGCTATGTATGAATCGCTGGTTTATGTAAAGGTGCGTGTTGAGCCACTGATTCGTATATAAGCTGACCTTTACATTAGTCATAGATATTCTCGATGCAACAGACATGATGGTCGCATGTGTGCATGTCTCTCCTACATATGTGCCCCGATATACACTCATTGATCGGATTTGTGGATGCCGTTGCCTTTCACTTTTCGTGCTCTGTTGCCTGCTTGACGAACCAATGCATTTCGAGTCCCTCGACTGGACGCCAGAAGCTTCGTTTGACCAGGCAGACGCGTCCTTGCTCAGCACGACACAGCCAGTGACTTGTTTTCCGTCGTGGCTCTCTAAAGCTGATTCAGATGTGTCGGAGACTTATTCTCTTGTAAGCTTTTTTCCCGCGTCCGTAACTTGTTTTGCTAATTCTCAAACCCCAAACTATCGGGGCAATACCCAGTGTTTCGCCACATATCTACCGCGTCTTGGTGTAATAGTACGCGTAATGCGTGTGACCTATCAGTGACCTATAGTTGTTGGCACCCGACATAATGTTCCAATTATCAAGATGGAATCGTTATACGGCGATGAAAGCGATACCACGATTAATACGGCAGAGCGATTCTAGAGTGAATCCACTTTTCAAAAATGTACAGACGACTCCATTTCAATGCTGATACCAAAGACGCGTATCCTTGCGTGGTCCAGCGACATTTGGCGTCTGGGAATGGACCAGTAGAGAAGATTTGGGCAAAGCATCAATGAGGTCGACGTACGTCGCTCCTTCTCCTAACGCATCCGACTTTAGAACCTTCATGAGCAATGTCGTGAAGACACCACCCCATGCCTCCGTACCCCTCTGTTTTGCCCGTTTCTCCTTCGCCAACTCGTTATCTCTACACGCCGCTACAATGACATGGGAATCCATGTCCGGGGTCCAGTCCTCTGCAACGATGGATCGATAGCCGGGGAGGTCTTTGAGGGTTTCTTCAGCAGCGAGGAGCATGCCCTCAAGCGACGCACCCTCCTCTGGAGGAGCAGTCCGCACCTCTGAACCTCGAGTGACGCTGCCCGCGTGACAGCAATCGAGAATGACCGTGATGCGATGTCCTTTTGTGCGGGAGATTTGGGAGAGGATGGTATTGAGCTCCCGGTCAGTGATGCTGGGAATGGGCACTCCGCTGCTGTCGAGGGTGCCGCGGTCCATGGGACAAAATGCCTCGACGAATTTTGGAGGGCATTCATCCTCGTCGTCGTCATGGTCTGACAGCGGATATCGGGAACCGTGTCCAGCAAAAAATATAATGATAGGGTCGCCGTGTTCGATGTTGGGGTTCGTGGTGAGACTGAAAAGGAGGGATAGAATGTTGGCACGGGATGGGAGGGAGGAAGCGCCGGTCACCGTGTCACTGTGGTTTCTTGGACCAAGAAGAATCTGGATCCGCTCTCTAGGCACGAGGAGGTCGTCAGCAAGATACTCCTCCACTGCTAACGCGTCTGCCACGCAGCCGCGTAGCGGTAACTGTGAATACCCGTCGATCCCCACGAGAATGGCCCAAATTCGATCGGGCCCGAGGTGTGGAGGTTGCTGTATCGCTGCTCATCAACAATTGAGGTCGATGAAAATAAGCGTATATCTACCTCCAATATTTCAACATCCTCCATGTCGTGTTTCTCTTCCGTACGAACCTCGGGCTCGTGGAGGGAGGATGATTTGTCGCACGTTTGGGGTCCCTGTAGCATTGCAGGAAAGAGGAAGAACTGCATTGGTGATGAGGTAAATATAGGTCCCCCGCGCGCGAGCCAAGAGCCAGTCATCATGGATAGCCGCCGGTTAGCTACAATTGTGAAGACGGTAGAGTTTAGAGTTTAGAAAACCGGTATGCGGTCCCAATAAGGAACACCGGGGTCACGAAACGTGTCACAGACCCAGGACACCCACAGACCATAGCTACGCTGTGTTCTAGAAGAAACCGTGTAATAGCTTATAAGGACAATGCTTGCTCATTGCTGACCGCTCTCTTTCCACTTTTTTTCCATACGGGATGGGCCGGTGGGCCGGTGGATTCGATGATAATGGCTAGGTACAGTCGTGCATGCTGTCGCATCGTACCTGCCTTTTTTGTGCCGCCTGATGCTTGTGGATCGGCCTGTCACTCTACTTTCCCTCACTGCGATAGGTGTCATTGACTTTGAACAACTAGGGCCCGTCGCGAGCGCCAACGGTGACCTTGCTTGATGAGGGAGATTTTGGTCTGAAGTTGTAGTTGAAGTGGACTCATTTTGCACGGATGGTACTGAAGTCGTATTGTCGAAGCCTGCTTTGCCAGTAAGAATGTCCGAAGATTATCCAACTCCATGTAACCAGATCGACTAAGTAGATTTGATTGAAGCCGTTTAGAAAGCGAAGGGGCCTACTTGAGGCCTACAGCCTTTAGGTCCGTCCTTTCTACGTTGGGGCGTGCCTTCGGGCCCGAGGCTCGACAGACATTTGGTTTTATTATTTTTTGCGGTTACAATTTCGGGGGACATTGTGAGTTGGCATTGCGCAAGAAAGTCGGTGTTTGGTGGTATTAGTTTCGAAGTCACAGTTTTCGGAAAGAGTGAACTTTACTGACAGGTCACAAGCTACTATTATTTCCCGAAGTTACAGTTTCACCCTCGGCCATACTAAAAAAAGGAAGGTCGTCACCTTGGGTAGACCTTCTTTTCAAGCAAGATAACGGCGCCAGTCGCATCCTTCCGCACCTATTTGAATGTACCTATTGCCGAGCATAGAAAGGCCTTAGTCCGACTGTTGACATATCGCATACTCTTGCCATGACGGGCTGAACGCCATCGTCCATCTCTTCCTTGTTCGCAGTGTTCATGTCGTTTCTGCCATTCTCAGGCTGAAGTTGAGGACGGAGCCCACGTTTTTGTTGTGTGACGGATCACAATCCTTGGAAGAATTTGCGATTCGACTTCTTTCAATCTATTGTCCTCCTTGCCATCGGCCCTTTTGCGAATCTATTGTAATCAGCGGCCTCTGGTCTTGAAGTCATAGATGTCCTACTGGGAGCAGATAATATCGAAATTGTTGGACCTCTCGCTAAATGTCTTCAACGTCTTCCGCAATGTGCATTTCTAGTACTGTACCGTTATACTATTCATAAATGACTGCCTTTCCTTTGCACCCCATGAAGAGTCTCTACTCCGCGCGACACACTCAACAGTGTGATCACAACGGTATGAGCCTTCGTGGCCACAGCACATGGTTCGCCATGTCAGCCCGGCCGTTCCTTATTGGGACCTTGTGCCGGTAACAACACCAACACCAACACCATGTTCGTGAAACATGAAACATCGGCACAGAACCCCGGCGTTCCTTTTTGGGACCTTGTCCGGTTATCTAAACTCTAAACTGTTCATCATGTATTTGAAATCTTCCGTAGTGTCCCGGTATATATACCGCCACTCAATCTGTATGAGCTTCTGAATCCCCGTTCCTGACATTGACGTCACGTTTCTGTTCAGAAGTACCGAAGACTAAGAGTAATAAAATTATCTCCCTTCCCTTCTTCCGTGACCACTGTTTTTCATCCTCGGGACTGGAGAGTATTCTGTGCCGCCAAGCCTTGACGAAACCTAATGAATAATACTACTAATGAAACTCTCAAACACGACAATGTTTAGGCTTTGAAAAAAGTTCGCGGTTCTGACACATACAGTTCAGTCGACGACTACCTTGCCTTGTGCCAAGGACGGGTCACTAGACTGTATATGAAGGCGGGGTGTCGATGTACATGTCGCATGCCACGTAGAAGGATTAACCCAAAAACCTTCCTTACTAGCCGCAGTTGAAGACGCCTTATCAGGAAAGCAGCGTCCATTAGAAAGTCTGGGAACCAATCAGGCACGTACCGAACTGCAGGAGAAGCGCCGCCAATGAGCTTGGAGATCCGGATAGAATATTGAACGAACGCTTACGAGCAGGAAGCAGGTCCACGATGAAGGTTCTGGCTTTCGTGGCCGCCAAAAAATTGCTCAGTGGCTTGATCCGCAAGTTGGACGAACGGATCATCGTTCTCTCCGATTTCATATCCGTGAGAGATACGTAAAAAGGACGGCTCCGCCACTTTTGAAATACGCTGAATACAGAGTTTGGCGAGAACAAAATGTCACATACTTGCGAACATGAGCGGCAAGTTCTTTAGGCTTGGAAATGACCCGACGAAGAAAACGAGGCGTTTCTAGTTCTTGAGGCGGATGGCACTGTTTCATTGTCACCTGAGAGCCGGTAAGACTGCAAAATATTCCCTACTGGCAAACACCGAAGCATGCAACTCTAGAGAGTACAAAGGGTCGTAATGCAAGGGGTATGCATTATAAAAATACTCATCGCCCAAGTCCACGACACGAGTACGTCGACAGGGGCGTTTACGAAAATTCATTTCACAATTTAGCGCCGAGCGCACTGAACACAAAGAGCGCGAAGTATTGCTACAAAGGGGCTCAAAAATCAGGCCGAGGCCATAACTTTCGCAGACAGAAAATGCACGGCTAACATGGTACGTCAGTCAAGTGAAAGCCAGCTCATAAGAGATACACACGCAATGAATCCACGAGCGTTGTTCAAACGCGCTGTATTTTAACAACAAGAATAATGCTCAGGGCTGAAAGTCATACGTCAAGGATAGTTCGTTGACAAAAGATGAAAGCTCACCGTTCGACAGCGTTAGATCCCGAAATCAGGGTCGCCGAAAGTTGACACCGTCGTGTATAAATAATTATAATGCCCACACATACCGCAATTCCGTTATTCTAGGGCATCCCCATTAAAGAAGGCGAGGCAACGCTTCCGCACCTGTCATTCCTGTTGGCCTCGAGGTGGCGTTCATCCATCAAAACTTCCATTCCGGAAACTAGAGAAAGCGTCAGACCTTGAGGCAGGAATCCTGTTCATGAACCTGTCGTTGATTGATCGCACGTATCATGAGTAAGATAACTTCTAGGCGGGCTCTTACGTCGCTGATTGTTCACGTTAACGTTGATCGAACCAGCTCTTGGCTAACTTCAAAGTGATTCGATTACGGTTGAAGCTGAAGGCAGAATCAAGACATAACTGACCAACTTAACCCTCCATCTAAAAACACCGGGACATTTATGACGATTTTTCGCGCGTACATCCGCTTTGTCGTCGCCAACTACGTCTCATGTCAAGATCCCTCTCCGCTGCGGTGTTCTCCCTTTGCATGCTGCCTTCATCGCAGTCTTGAACGGCCATGGGATTTTTTTTTTCAGAAATACAAGCGTGAGCGACGGAAGATACTCTGATAGTCAAGTCAGATATCGTAGCCCATTTTTACTTTGCACACACGCAGAATGTACTTACGACCTCCCCACTATGACAACATTGTTTCGTAGGTATCCAGGGCTTGCGCTGGAGGGAAAGATCTATGACTGAACGGATGGAGCGATACGGGTAGGGATTAAAGTAAGCTGATCCTAAGTGAACTCTAAAATGATGAGCTGTGTCAGTTCTGGTATCAACGACGTGTATTCTTGTGCTTCCCTGCAGCACAAGATGCCTAGAAATGGAGCTGGGGAAAGCGTTAATGAGTTCCTCGTAGGTCGCTTCATCTCCCAATCCACTAGACTTGAGAGCATGAATGAGAAAGCTCGTGACGACGCCTCCCCACCCCATTGTCTCCTCTTCCTTCCTTATCTGCTTCATCTGTGCAGACTCGCGCTTCTTACACCCTGCTAGAAGGACAAGAATTCTTGTCCTCTGCAGTGATTGATCGATAATTGGGGACGTCTTTCAGGTTTTACTTGGCAGTGAAGAGCATACTCTATCGCAGTAGTGGCTGAGTCTCCGAGGTCAATGCTCGAGTAATGGCATGATGCTTACTGCGTGACAGCAGCCTCGAAATGGAGACAATTCGATACCATTTCGTATGAGAGATCTGGGAGAGGATATTGTTGAGCTACCAGCCGTTGATCGGGAATGAGCGGTTTGCTGGTCAAGAGTCGCAATCAAGGGGACAAGATGCCTCCGCAATTTCCGGAGAGCACATCATCTGAAACCCCCTCCGCGATGCGTGTTCGAGTGTCATGACGACCCTGTGGGGGATCACCTCGACAGTATCGAACAAGCCCTCCGAGACAACCATGAGCAAACGGAGGAGAATGAACGCAAGCGTCAAGGCCCCGTGCACGTTGTTCTAGGTGAGAGCCTTGAATATAACATCGAGAGGTGTGCTCCCACCAGATAGCCATCCCCGTCTAGCTGCATTCCGGGTGGGCCGAGGGGTCGATGGAGGCTGAAATGGACAAGCCATGGAAACTATCTCTCAGTCGTACAAAGTAGCGGGAGTCTGTGAATGGTAGCACGTTACAGAGTGGTGTACCCTGATCTCATAAGATAGCTACAGTCAAGAATGTAGCTATGGGGAGTGCGTGCGTCAGTGTTTGGGCTCGACGGAGAAAGGGGGGGTCATCGAATCGGGCGTAACGTGGGTGATGAGTGTCGTGCTGTGCATGGGGGAGCGCTGCCAAGGTGGTGGTTCCTTGGTGAGATCTGAGAAGACAAGCCCAAGAAAATTGATCGGGATCTCGGCAAAGGGAGAATAAAAAGTATACGCACCCTATAGTTGTTTCATCCTTGGCCGTGCCCTGCTCGCTGCTGTATTGGTTGTAGAGAAGAGAACTGTGTTGGCGATGTTAAGAACACATCCTCTGGTTGTTGTACAGCACCTTCTGGAGCAGGATGATGGGACTTGGACCCTTAACCAGGGAAAGATCGACACTGTGGAAGAAGAAAATTGTGGGCTGGAGGAGTTGGTATACAACGTCCTGCTCTCCCTTCGATGGTTGATCCTCTCGTGGTCAAAGATACTATACCCCATAGATTCGATTTGAACCAAGGACGTCGCGGTCGCTTCACTTTCGTTCACGTTGTGAGTGTGTCAGCGTAGGCTATAATGTCGCCGTTGATGAGATGGCGTAGGCTAACAACTAGGGCCCATTTCCATTAGCTGAAGATGGCCTCCAAGTCGAAACGTGAACGCACCAAGGGACCTTTAAAATACGTCCAGCACAGTGACGCTCGAAGATATTTCGGCGGGTGAAGTGTGCCAAAATTCCCACTCATTTTGCCTCTGGCTTGCCTTCCATTACTGTCTCTCCGTGTCCTCGACCTAGATGCAGTTGTATGTCCAGCCGCCTCTCATCGCATAAAGTCGGGCAAGGCAGGATCGGCGGACAAAGCTGATGCTCGACAGCGGCATGCTATTCCTCCTACTTGGTCGTAACGCAATCCCAGGGACTCCTTCGTGTGTCAGAGAACGACTGGTGAGCACAGATGCCGAGACGGGTGATAATTTATGATAAGAATCACGGTGATAGTTCTAAACGAGTCGCACTGACCACGTGGTCATATCCTCTTTGATTCCCTACCGTGACCTGGTCCGCTTTCTACCCTTTTTCAGTGAACGTACTACCAACACCACTTTTGCTGTTATGGATTTTATCAATACCTGGCTCAATTTCGCACTTTCGGGCCTTTCCAGAGCTTGCCCAATTCATGGTGAATACAAACATCAGCCATTCTACGGACAGCGATTCAATCAAAACGATCTAATCAAGATCGAAGCCCAGCTTCCCAGAAATGACGACCCACGTCAGTCCTGATACCAAAGACGTGTATTCTCATGCCCTCCTGCCACGATTGGCGTTTGAAAACGAAGTCGAGGCAGAGCCTTGATAAGGTCCTCATACGTCGCTCCCACTCCCAACACACCAGACCTCAGAGTATTGATGAGCAAGTTCGTGAAGACACCGCCCCATACTTTCGTGCCCTTTACCCGCTGCGCTTTTGCAACCTCGTTTTCCCTGCACGCTGCTACAGTTACATGGGAATCCATGTCTGCGACCCAGTCCTCTGCGAACATGGATCGATCACCAGGGAGACCTCTGAGGGCTTCTCCGGCAGTGAGGAGCATATCCTTGAGCGAGACACGCTCCAGCGGGGGAACAGTTCGGACTCCGGGACTCAATGTTCGAGTGACACTGCCTGCGTGACAGCAGTCCAGGATGAACGTGATTCGGTTTCCTTTCGTGTAGGAAATTTGTTTGAGGATAGCATTGAGCTCGTGGTCGGTGATATCGGGGATGATCGCGCCACTACTGTCGAGGGTGTCGCGATCCATGGGACAAAGTGCCTCGACGAATTTGAACGGGCATTCATCATCCTCGTGCTCGCCGAAATCTGGATCATCGCCGTCGTCTGACAACGGATAGCGGGAGCCGTGACCAGCGAAAAAAATGACGATAGGGTCGCCGTATTCAACGTTGGGGTTCGTGGTGAGACTGAGAAGGAGGGATATGATGTTTGCACGGGATGGGATGGAGGAAACGTCGGTAGATGTGTCACCATAGCGTGCTGGACCCAAAAGCCTTTGGATTCGCTCCCTAGGCACGAGAAGGTCGTCGACAAGGTATTGCTCCATTATCAAGGCGTCTGCGACACAGCCGCGCAATGGGTACGATAAATACCCGTCAATCCCTACGAGAACGGCCCAAATTCGATCGGGACCAAGGCACGGCTGTGGCTGCATTACTGCTCATCAACAATTGACGCCGATGGAAGTAAGCGTCTACCTACATCCGATATTGAAGAATTGACCGTACCGTGCTCTTTTGCCAGCTGCGCGTCGAGCTCTTGGGGGGGCGACCCATTTGTCGCAAAGCTGATGATATCAGCCTCTAAGCAGAGCATAGTGGTATAAGTCCAGACTCCAGAGATACGTGTAAATACGCGTGTTCGAATGTTATTCGCACAATTGGTTCCGCGTACACTCTAGAAAGAAGGTAAAACTGTAGCAATGGCTAAGGGCGACTAGTAGATGCTTTATAGGCCCGGTAGATGAGGTAAATATAGCAAATCACATAGGCCATGTTGAATTTGCGTGAACAGTCAACGACATGTTCATGAAAACGCGGCGCTGATGTTCTCCAGCATTTTCCAGAATCCCGATTTGGCCAGTTTGCCCTATTTAAGCCTTTGGAAGCCTCAGGACACCTCACGGTTTCACGGCTGAACTGACCCCTGGTGATAACTGGCAAAATCGGGATTCTGGAAAACGCTGGAGAACATCAGCGCCAGACCTCGAGGCGTTTCCATGAACATGTCGTTGACTGTTCGCATGTACCACTACCGAGCTAACTTCTAGGCGGACTCTTACGTCGCTGGCTGTTCACGCACCCAGTGAAAATTCCGCCGATCTGGTTTGAGAAGCTGCGCAGATTTTCATGCAGCGAGATCAAGCCAAATCAAACGGTGACACCACTGCGACCTTGAATGGATCTAAATGCGAACTTGCTTCCGCTCCCCATATCCAATACACACTCTCTGTAGAATTTCATTTGGTCCAAACGGTTTGCGGCTGACATGGTACTTAATGTAAAATAAGTTCGAGTCCAGCTGGCCAGCTGCTTCTACGATCATCACCTCATCACTTCCTGCTGCATATACACCGTCTCCGCCCTCTTTTTACACTACTAAATCTTTTACTATCTTTTACTTTGCTCTTACTTGCTATTCAATCCTTTCTCTTATGTACTCCCCTCTGCCGGCGAAGTGGACCGCAACACTTACAGGTACAACGTTGTTGACTGGAACTAGTTCGCAAGGTGGATTCCGTATCTCAATAGGATGTGGTGGTCTGACCATATTGTAAAGGTCCCTCCTCTTCATTTTATCTGGTGTCAGTTTTGTAACTTTCGTGAGTATTCCTCCATTATCAAGCAGCATTGATATGACACTTGTTCCCATTTTTATATTGCAAACGGTACAACATTACGAACCTACAACCAGAAATGCCTGTGGGGTGTATAGCGAGGCAAAGTTAGCAGATTGGGATGCCTGGTATATCCCTCTGCGTAATTACACTGTATATGTATAATAGCTAGCGCGGGAATAGAATCGAGCCTATGGGAACTTGACAAGATTGACCGATGCAGCTCCGAGGCTCGAAACAGCTTGATCTGAGGTGGGAAAGACTTCACGTTCCAAAAAGTCACGGAGAGCGGGACGAACGTCGAAGCCCCATCGACCTTTTCCTTTTAGGTTGATTTGGCTTAACCTGACTCAACCGACTTTTCACTGGGAACGTTCAGTACGCATCATGATCGATTGGCCAACTTTGAAGTGATTTGATTGTGGTTGAAGGCATGATCATAACCGACTAGCAATTTCGACCCTCCATCTAATAGCACTGGGACATTTTCGACGACGATTTTTTACCCGTATATCCCAGCCTTGTCGTTCGTTGCCAACTACGTCTCATGTCAAGATCCTCTCCGCTGCGGCGTTCTCACTTTGCATGTAGCCTTCATCGCAGTCTTGAAGCGGCTATGTTTTATTTTTCTGAAAGACAACTTGAAGTGTGAGCGACGGAATAAGCTCTGATAGTCAAGTCGGATGTCGTACTTTGTTCACACGCGGAATGTACTTATGACTCGGACCTCCCTACTGTTTCGTAGGTATTCAGGGCTTGCGTTGGAGGGAATGATTTATCGTTGAACCGATGGTGCGATTATACAGGCCGGAGTCTCTGAGCTCGATGTTCGAGTGATGGCACAATGGTGCCCGCCCGACAGCAGTCTCGAATGAAGATAATTTGATGCCCTCTCGTACGAGAGATATGGGAAAGGACTGAGCTGAGCTACCGGTCGCTGATACGGGGAATGGGTATGTCATTGCTGTCAAGAGTCACGGTCCATGGTACAAAATACCTCGACAAATTTTGGAGAGCACATCGCCACGTTCATATTCGTCATCAAGATCATCGTGGTCTGACAACATATAGTCAGAACCGTTTCCAGCGAAAAAGATAATGATAGGATCTTTGTGTTCGATGTTTGAGTTAGGGATGAGACCCAGAAAGACGGATAAAACGTTGGCATGGGAGGTGGAGGAAGCGTCAATAGATGTGTCTCTGTGGTTCGGAATCGTCACTCCGAGAAGGTATTCTAGGCACGAGGAGGTAGGCAGCAAGGTGCTACTCCATCGCTAAGGCATCTACCATATAATTGCGCAATGGGTAAGCTGAATGTTCGCCGATTCCAAGGAGAATATCTTTGACTCGACTGGGGTCAAAGCGCATTCCTCATCGGTAATCAAAGCCAATGAAAGGAAGCGTATACTTTCATCCGCTGCCCTTACAGTTGTTTATCGAGGCAATGAACGCCAGGGTCTTCTTCTCCCCGATTGGGGTGCACATTGTATAGAGCCATCGACGTTTGTGTAGAATCAACGGCGCCTTTGCACCAGACTTTCGATTCCAGACTGGTGCAAAATTGTTCATTTTGGGCGCGAGCGAAGTCGAACTTGAATGTCTTAGGCGATTGTCCTCAAGTCGATGATATTGCAGCCTAAGCAAAGTATAATAAGTAGTGTCGTTCGTGCAGATGTACGTGTAATATACGTGCCTTGGTGAAAGCCTTCTTCGCATTGCGTGCTTGAGTGTTCTGACGATCGGGATTTGGACAGTAACGAACAAGCCCTCCGACAAAAGGATGAGCAGGATGAGCAGACGGAGGCTTCACTGAGTGTCTCTTTGTCCTGACCGTATGTGTTGCTAGCGGGAGCAAGGATGCCAGGAATATGAGTTAAGCATAGGACAAGTGAGGCGTCCCAACGTAACTTCGCCGCAGCTTTGCTACTGGAGGCTTCCAACAAAGCTCCCTTGCACTAAGTGAAGGCCTTTTGATAACGAGGATGTCGGGTGCGAGGTTAAAATGGCCTGAGCTAAGGAAGGACAGTCAAGTGAGCGAATAGTGTGAATCCCGAAGTGTCAACTATCGAAGCGTATGATGTCTGTTGGGTTCCGATTTAAGAGTCTTTACAACTACAGGGGTCGTTTCTTACGAAGCGAGCTGCTCACGCGGACTGGAGCATAGGAATATTCCGTATACTAAACCTGGAGAACGGTCGATCAATACCATGCTAGATCTCACCTGGTATCAAACTTTCCTATCAAACCTAGATTCAAGATTATGATATTGAGGCGCAATACCATTTACCAAAGCTTAGAGTAAGTGAGGCATTCTTGAGCCAGAAATTCGCAGTGGTGATGGTCGGGTATCAAAAGACGTTAGAAGATACCGGCCACGTGCCACGGCACCGTGACTTGTTCAAAACCACCACTCATCTCGTCAGCCCCTCGTTAAACCCCGAGCATCAGCTTTGTCCGTGCCAGTCTCCCAATCATATGTGATGAGAGGGCGGCTAAACTTACTACCGCACCTGAGTTCGAGGTACCGACACTGGAAGAATAGGATTTTGGCTATCCGTTAGAATATCTTTGAACATCATGCATCATGGTGCTAGGCAGGCTTTAACTTTTGGGTCCTTGGTGCGTTGAAACTTCGTTTTCTTAAGGACAAATCTTGATATTTATTGCAAACAGTTTGTTAGCCTACGCCAAACCCTTTCCGCCCTTCTCCTGCGCCCGTCCCTCGATTCGCCCACCGCCGTCCTAGCATTGAGTCTGCCCTCTAAGATGATGGATCGCTCTCACCTTACATGGATGGACTGCCGTTGGAGCTCCAGGTCCCGATTCCCCTTCTCCGAACCGCTTGCTGCCTCCAGCTGACTTGGAGCTTCTTTTGATTCTTCATGTTGGCCGCGTCGTCTTTGCGAGTGTGCCCCTGGTGGCTAATATGTAGTGCTCTTGAACAGGGAGCTGAATACGTCGGCCTCGATGCGAAAGGTGGCTTGGATAGTAAAGGATATGATTCGTTCATATTGTACAAGCTACTCGTTTCTGTGAAGGTGTGTTGTCGAGTCATTTATTTGTATATATTAATAAGCTAACCAACACAATAGTCTCGTCTTGTCAGGACAGCAAATTTATGTTATGTGCTATCTTGTCTCGTTATCAGAGGATAAGAGCAGTATCTATGTGTGTGCGCACCCTCAAAATGACGCTAGTGTTGGCGACAAGCTTCATGCCAGAGGTCGACACGTCTTTTCTCATCACGATATGAGGCGGTGACTTGTTTCTGTCCCGTTCTGCTCTGTAATCGGATTCAGATGTCTCAGCAACTTGTTCTCTTGTAAGTTTATTTCCGTTTTCAGTTCTATAATTTGACTTGCTAATTCACAATCCCTAACCTAACAGTGGGATATGAATTATAGCTCAGCATCGCTATCGTCACCCCCTCCTACATCACGTTCTCCGCAATCAAATCCTTCAGCGCACAAATGATCAAATAGACGGCCCACACCACAGATCCATCATAACCGACGATCAACATGGCGTTCCTCCACAACCCCTAGGTCCTTCCAGAACTTGCTCCACAAACATTGTATCATGATCAACACGATGGAATTATTCTACAGCGATTAAAACGATACTATGATTAATACGATAGAGCGATCTACGATAATCCAAACGGACCGGTATGGAGTAAAATCCTGCTTCCAAAAATATCCAGAAAACGACACCCTGCGTCAACACTGATACCAAAGGCGCTTATTCTTGCGTTCCCCTGCAACACATGGCGTCTGTGACTCAACAGGGGCCATAGCCTCAATGAGGTCCTCATACGTCGCTTCTTCTCTCCATCCATGGGATTTCAGAGTGTCGATGAGCCGACCAGTGAAGACGCCTCTCCACTCCATTGTCCCGTCCTCCTTCCTTATCTGCTCCATCTTTGCCCACTCGCCCTTCTTACATGCCGCTAGAACAACATGAGAATCCCTGTCCGGGTACCAGTCCTTTGCCAAGACGGATCGATAACCGGGGAGGTCTTTCAGGTTTTGTTCGGCCGTGAGGAGCATTTGTTCGAGCGATATATCCTCTAGTGCGGCTGAGGTCCGAATGTTTGAATTCAGCGTTCGAGTGATGCTGCCGGCATGACAGCAGTCTAGAATGCAAGTGATCCGAGATCCTTTCTCACTGAAGATCTGGGAGAGGATAGTGTTGACTTCCCGGTCACTGATATCGGGAATGGGCACGCCCTTGCTGTCGCGAGAGTCACGGTCCATGGGACAAAATGCCTCGACAAACTTAGGAGGGCTTAGCGCCTTGTCGTCATCAGGGCCATCCTGGTTTGATAACAGATAGCGAGAGCCATGCCCCGCAAAAAAGATAATGATGGGATCGCCGTATTCGATGTCAGGGTTGGTGATAAGACTGAGGAGGACAGATAAAATCTTTGCACGGGACGGGCTGAGGGACGAAATGTTGGTGGATGTGTCACCGTAATGTCCGGGACCTAGAAGACTTTGGATGCGCTCGTTAGGCACGCGGAGGTATTCGACGAGGTATTTCTTCATTTCTACGGCATCTGCAACGCAACCGCGCAATGGATAGGTTGAATACCCGTCAATCCCAATGAGAACAGCATAAATCCGACTGGGGTCAAGGAGTGGCCACGGCTACATTGTTCCTTATCAGTAAGAATCCAATTAATCTTAACTCGTTAAAGTAAGTGTATACTTACATCTGCCTCCCGCAGGGTTGTTTCCCGAGAAAATCCATCCTGACGTTCTCTTATTACAGAGTCGGGATGAGTATTGGGGAGAGCTGTCGACGTTAATGTAGGGTGGGCAGCGCCATTACATCGGGTTTTCGGTTCTGTTTCTCGCAAGTCGTGCACAACACCGTCCACGTTGAACTCGAGCTCTTGGAGGACGTGAAGGTCTTGCTCGATCTGTCCTTGGACCCATGACAGCGCGGGGCGGAGGTACCTGCAAATACGCGCCATGAGTAAAACCATGCCGAAAACCTGATTGACGCTCGTGGGGTCTTGAAAGCAACGAATGGGCATTCTCTTGCGCACTTATATGTATGTACCGCCTTATCGTGCAATGAAGCTGGCGGGCTAATCCCGCGGTACGGGTAACCAAGTCCTTCAACAAGGAGAACGTCGTTAGAGGATTTGGTTACCAGGCTATATCTAACAAAGCTCGGATTAGCTCGTAAGAAGAGGGACCGGTTTAGGTTTAGGTCCACCTTATTGTACTAGCCTATTAAAATATCGTCATTGATGCCAAAGTTCGGATTTCCGCATTGGAATATCTTGGCGTGCTTCTCGTCGCTTCTGGTTTCTCACGGTCAAGTTTCATAGCTAACACTGATTTTCATGCTCTGAACTCACTTCAATCAAAATCGGCAAACGTGTAGTTCACGGATAACTTTGGGATATATTTCTTCCAGTCGTCTCCGCTGTTCTTGGTGTCGTATCTCATCTCTTGCCATATCGCTTTTCAGCTAGTGAACATGATTCTGCTATCGGCTTTCTGTTTCCTGACTGACCGCTACTTTTGCGGTCCACTCCACTTGAAGCAGGGTACATAGCGTGTTAAATGTCCCTGGGCACTCACTCCTGACTCCCAACGATTTTGGCCCAAAGGAAACTTGACGGAAATTGTTTAAGGAGCTGAAAACGTTTCCTTAGACACGTTTCCGTCTGTTGGAAATCTAATTTTGGCAGGAGAATTCTGTTTTTGGCCAGACGGAAACTGTATGAGGAAATTCTTTCAGTGCCACTACACATTTCCTTTGTGCAGAAACTCAGGTATGTCAGGAGTGACTGGGCTGTAGACAACAAAGATGGAGGCCGGGAATTGATACGAGCTGGGACGGGTAAATACGATGGAACCAACAGCCAGCAGATTCAAATCCGCGACGAAAGTCGATGCAGCCGCTGGCCCTGGCCCTGGTATCCTCATCATCGGTTATGCAATTTGTATGTCGGGGAAATCGTCAACCACATACATCCATACATTTCTGCAACATCATCAGCCCAAGCACATCCCCATTGGTGACAACCAGGAACTCAGCAGTCAGATCGGTTATTGTTCCCAGTCCAGTTTCCTGAAGACACCAAAATAGCATTCGGGTCTATTCCTGCCTATCCCTTGTCGCACCAGCACACCCTGACTGTCCACGCAAGGAAAAGATGGTTGGCAGGTATGAATACTTGCGCATGAGCATTAATGGTAGTTCCGGGGTACACTTCGTTCGATATCGATCCGCCAGGGATTCAAAATCCCTTGATGCTTTGTCGTCCAAGTATTTTAGGGGCGACTCGCAAGCGCTCAGCGCTACTTTCCAACTTTTCACTGTAGATCACGCCAGGCACCTTGATTGCAACGAAGCGAGCGAAACTCACACGGAAATATTGTGCTCGTGCCATATTATCGTATCATACGCAGTGGTAAGTAAATATGATTGGTGTACAGCATGTGCAACGAGAACCAAAAGAGAATGAGAAGCTAAACAATTGCAACAGCAATGTCAGCAGCATAAACACATAGAATCACTGATGTTCTTGCTTTTTTTGAGATGGAGATGGCCATACCGCCGTCAAATGATTGTGAACGCGCTCGGCACAGATAACCCGTCCCCCATCGTACGGGCATCCAGGATCGCATCACGAGATTGCGCAGAAAATATATCGATGACATTAACGTCATCGAATGGTGCCATGCACGCGGTAGCTGCTGGTGTCTGCTGGTGTAGCGATGTCATTCTTAAATGTGTTTTCCTATCGTTATCAAGGGGCTTGCAACGCCTCTCGATCATATTGTCAAGATTGATTCCGCGGAGGCAAAATATTCAGGAACACCCACGAAAGCCCGATCTGGCTAAACCACAAGACCCGGGCTACACTCGGGATAATTGGCTAGCTTGTGGAAACGGAGCTAGGAATCGTGAAGTGCGGTCCTGAAACGCAATGAGAAAGGTTCTGCAAGAGCGAATTGCGCCATCCCAGTGTTGTTGAGTCACACAATCACAAGGTCCCTCATTCTGGAATGACATTCTCGTGAGGCGTGAGATAGTGGCCAACAAGCGTCAGGCTCGTGCATCGGTATATGTCCCTCGTTCTGTATACACCTTTGCTTGTTGTTAGTAAGAGCAGAGCTGTCCGCCGCGCATTCTCAACCAACACCTCCAGATCAGATGGCCAAGATTGCTTGTGCCGGGTCGGTCTCCGAGTGAACGTGTGCTGTCGACGTCCTGTACTCAGGCGAGTTGCCGCGTCAATGTAGTAGTACAGGGGTGAATATGAGATAGCCATGGGACCACCGTTTGTCACACTGTCGCGTTCCTTCCGCAGGTGTCCAGCAAATATTCGGCGTTGTGTTCGACAAGCTGCTCATCCATTCATTAACGGAAGGTCGTCTCTAAGCCAAAGTGTGAACGCACCGAGAAATCAAAACTTGCTCGCATCACGCTACATGCAGTGGGTGTGGTGTGCCATCTTGCCTCTTTCGTTCCTGCCACAGCTATTAATCTGAATCGCCTCCCAGTGTGAGCTCAGATGTGGTGGCAAGTGCCTCCAGCCGACCTCTCGTACGGTTGGGCGAAACTCCAAGCTCCAAAGCTCCGCCAGGCCCCATATGTCCCGCAGTGCCCAGTGAAAACGACTTTGCCTGCAGTAATGGCAGTCCCGTCAGTACTCGGTGTAAAGCACCAGTGAGCTGTTCAATCCGGATATTGGCATTAATGGGACCTGTTAATGTGTTATTAAAGAACAGAACAACTGTGTTGAACAAGTCGCGTTGCCCACTCCAGAAGCCATGACACATGGCACACCATGTGAGGGCTGTGCAGTGCAGATCCGGCCGTTCCTTATTGGGACCTTGTGCCGGTACCAAAACCAACATCATGAGATCTCTCTTCTCGTGCTCTACTAAGCTACGGAAAGAGGGGTTATCCAATCTAGGTGTGGTAGAGAATATTTTATTGTCCTTCTATCTTCGTGCACTGACATGTATCTATAGCTACAGACCCGCAGATAAACTTCTATCGGAAATGATTCACGCCTTTGAAACGACACCAAGATGGATTTTCAAGGTTTCCATCCAGACACCGGCATCTACGTGAAATGCAGCATCTGTCTTCGAAGTAAGAGCTGGCGACAAGCATCACGCTAATAGTAGGCCTGAGGTGGAAGCGCCGGCTTTCCTCGTCATTGGTGACTCGTTCTCTGTCCTGATCTGCTCTCTAATCAGATGTTGTAAGTATATTCCCGTTTTCACATATATAACTTGCTTTGCTAATTCTCGTTCCCTCACCTAGTGATGCGGTACGGTCCGTACAAATTATATCTCAGTGTTGCCATCGTCATGCCCCTTCCACGTTATGTTTTCTCTCCGCAGTCATGACATTCTCCTAGTCAAAGTATCGGTTCTATCCTGCTCACGGGGATCAAAACAGCCTACGCAACATGCACGACCACCCATAATTGTCGACCCCCTGTGTTCCTCTACAGCCAATAGGTCGCAACAGAGGCTGCACAAGGTACAGAAATATTATCCGTTTTGGCGGATAATTCCTAGAACCGGCTACCTTATTCCTTTCGCGCTCTGTGGCAAAGACCCCAAGGTGAACTTCTATCGAAGATGATTGCCGCTCCTGAAATGATAGCTGAAGTTAGCGACAGACCATGCTTCGGGACGCCTCCTTGTTTGCAAAATCAGCTAGTGGCTCATTTTTGCAAAGTTTCGATGATTAGCTTTCTTGTAAGTTCATTCCCGTCTTCATGTCTATATCCTTCTTTAATAATCCTCTGACCTAGGGTTGCGATACGAATCATAGACCACTATCTTTGTCACCTACCTGTGGCATCGCTTTGTTTTCCTGCTCTTTGAAACATGCCGTTCCTCCACAGTCGGCGCACATCTACCGATGCATTGATACCGTCATATCTTCGGGATTTTTCAGTGAATATACCGCCGATACTTTTGCCGTTACGGATTTTATATCGATACCTGGTGTAACAATATTGATGAACAGTGATTCAAACGAAAAGATCTAATACAGGATTGGAGCCCAACTTCCCAGAAATGACGATCTACATCAGTCCTGATACCAAAGACACGTATTCACGCGTCCTCCTGCCACGATTGGCGTCTGGAAATGGAGTTGTGACAGAGCCTCAATGAGGTCCACATACGTTACCCTTCCTCCCAACTTACCAGACCTCAGAGTCTTGATGAGCAAGTTCGTGAAGACACCACCCCACACCTCCACGCCCTCCCTCTTTATGCGCTTCGCTTTCGCAATCTCGTCTCTCGTACAAGCTGCTAGGATTACATGGGAATCCATGTCTGGGACCCAGTCCTCTGCAAAGACGGATCGATAACCAGGGAGATCTCTGAGGGCTTCTTTGGCAGCGGGGAGCATATCCTTGAGCGAGGCACGCTCCAGCGGTGGAACAGTTCGCACTCCTGCACTCAGTGTTCGAGTGACACTGCCTGCATGACAACAATCCAGGATGCACATGATTCGGTTTCCTTTCGTGCAGGAAATTTGTGCGAGGATAGCATTGAGCTCCCGGTCGGTAATATCGGGGGTGGGTGCGCCACTACTGTCGAGGGTGTTATGATCCATTGGACAGAGCACCTCAATGAATTTTTGAGAGTGTTCATCATTGAGCTCCTCATCGAAATCAGGATCATTGTCATCGTCTGACCACGGATAGTGGGAGCCGTGTCCAGCAAAGTATATAATGATAGGATCGTTGCGTTCGATGTTGGGGTTATCAGTGAGACTATGAAGGAGGGATATAATGTTGGTACGGGATGGGATGGAGGAAACGTCGGTGGATGTGTCGCCATAGCATGCTGGACCCAAAAGCCTTTGGATTCGCTCCCTAGGCACAAGGAGTCGTCGACAAGGTATTCCTCCATTGTCAAGGCGTCTGCAACACAGTCCCGCAATGGGTACGATAAATACCCGTCGATCCCCATGAGAATGGCCCAAATTCGATCGGGGCTAAGACACGGCTGTGGCTGCATTGCTGCTCATCAACAATTGAGGTCGATGGAAGTAAGCGTTTACATACATCCACTATTGAAGAATTGTCCATGTCGTGCTCTTTTGCCAGCTGCTTGTCGAGCTGTTGGGGGGCGGCCGATTTGTCGCGGAGCTTATGATATCAGCCCCTAAGCAGAGCATAGTGGTATAAGTCCAGAGATCCGTGTAAATACGCGTGTTCGAATGTTATGCGCACACTTGGTTCCGCGTACACTCTAGAAAGAAGGTGGAACTGTAGTAATGGGTAAGGGTGGCTAGTAGATGTTTTATAGTTGCGGCGTGGATGAGATAAATATAACAAACTGCATGGGCCATGTTGAAGTTGCGTGAACAGTCAATGACAAGTTTATGAAATACCTCGAGGTCTGGTGCTGACTTCTCCGGCGTTTTCCTGAATCCCAATTTGGGGAGTTTGCCCTTTTCAAGACTCGACACAGCACTATCATAGCAAACTTCTTCGCACCTCGAAGAAGTTTGCTATGATCGAGCTGTGTCGAGGTCTTGAGTCTTGAAAAGGGCAAACTTCCCAGCCAAATTGGGATTCCGGAAACGCTGGGGAAGTCGGCGCCAAACCTCGAGGCAGGAACCTTTTTCATGAACACGTCATTGACTGTTCGCATGTACCATGATTGATCTAACTTCTGGGCGGACTCTTATGTCGCTGACTGCTCATGCACCCAGTAAAAATTCCGTTGATCTGGGTTGAGCAAAATCAAGCTGCGCGGATTTTCATGCAGGGAGACGCACTGCAACCCTGCTTGCATCTAAATGCGAGGTTTCTTACGCTCCTCATGATACACCATGTCTGTAGAACTTCATTGGATCCAAACGGTTTGCGGCTGACACGGCACTCAATGCAAAATAAGTTCGAGTCCAGCCATGTGTATTTCCCCGGCGGTGACGCGCTCGACGCAAGATCGACGCCTCTTTTTCTTCTTCGACCACCATCTCGTCACCTCCCACTGCATATACACTATCGCCACCGTCTTTTACACTGTCAGATCAGATGTGACCTCTTGCTATTCAATCCTTTCTCTTATGTACTCCGCTTCTGCCGGCAAAGTGGACTGCAACTGGTTTGCAAGGTGGATTCCGTATCTCTGTGGGATGTGGTGGTCTGACCATTCTCGTAAAGGTCCTCTTCTTCATTTTATCTGGTGTCCGTTTTGTAACTTTCGTGCGTAGACCCGACTATCTTGTCCATTATCACAGCGTTGATATGACACTTAGGGTCATTTTTGTATTGCAAGCAGTAAAGCATTACTACGACCAGAAATGCCTGTGGGGTGTACAGCGAGGCAAAGCCAGCAGATTGGGATGCCTGGTATATTCCTCTGCGTAATTACACTGTATATGTATAATAGTTAGCGGGAATAAAATTGAGCCCATGCCAGGAACTTGACAAGATTGACCAATGCAGCTCGAAACTACTTGATCTGGGGTGGAAAAGGGTTCACATTTCAGAAAAGCCACGGCAAGCCTCATCGACCTTTTCCTTTTAGCTTGATTCGGCTCAACTTGACTCAACCAACTTTTCACTGGGAACGTTCACGCGCACGCATTATGATTGAGCCAACTCTTGGCCAACTTCAAAGTGATTTAATTATAGCTGAAGGCATAATCAAGACATAACCGACTAGTAACCGATCCATCTAATAGCACTGGGACATTTTAGACGACGATTTTTCGCGCGTACATCCCAGCCTTGTCATCGCCAAGTACATCTCATGTCAAGATCCTTTTCCACTACGGTGTCTCCCCTTCGCATGTAGCCTTCATCGCAGCCTTGAAGTGACCATGTTATATTTTTTCAGAAAGACAAGCGTGAGCGACGGAATAGATTCTGATAGTCAAGTCAGATAACGCACACGGAATGTACTTACGACTCGGACCTCCCTACTGTTTCATAGATATCCAGAGCTTGCGTTGGAGGGAAAGATCTATCGTTGAACCAATGGAGCGATTATACGGGTATAGGGATCAAAGTGAGCCAATATTGAGTGAACCCCAAGATGACGAGCACCGTCAGTCCTAGTACCAAAGATACGTATTCTTGTGCTTCCCTGTGACACAAGATGCCCGTGGTCAGAGCTAGGGAAAAGCATTAACGAATTCCTCGCTTCATCTCCCAATCCACCAGACTTTGCAAAAATGAGAAAGCACCTCCCGCCCCATCATCCCGTCCGCCTTCTTTATCTGCTTCATCTTTGCACTGAGCTTGCTCTTCTCACACGCTACTACACCGACACAAGCTCATGTCATCTGTCAAGATGGATCGATAACCGAGGAAGTCTTTCAAGTTTTATTCGGTAGTAAAGAGCATATCTCTAAGCGAGGCATGCTCTGGCGCGGAGAGGCCCGAGTCTCTGAGGCCGATGTTCGAGCGACGGCATGATACTGTCCGTGTGACCGCAGCAGTCTCGAATGAAGAATATTCAAGGCCCTCTCGTATGAAAGATCTGGGAGAGGATAGTGTTGAGCTACCGGTTGCCGATCGGGAATGAGTGTGCTGTTGGTCAAGAGTCGCGATCAATGGGACAAAATGCCTCGACAAATTTCGTCGAACACATCATCACGCTGATCGTCATCAGGGTCGTCGTGGTCTGACGACAGATAGCCGGAACCGATTCCAGCGAAAAATATATGGGGATCTCTGTGTTCGACGTTTGAGTTGGTGATGACATTCAGAAAGACGGATACACGGGAGGGGATGGAGGAAGCAGTAACCAATATGTCACTGTGGCTCGGAATCGCCGCTCCGAGAAGGCTCTGGATTCGCTCCCTAGGCGCGAGGAGGTAATCGGCAAGGTGCTACTCTATTGCTAGGGTATCTGCATATAACCGCACAATAGGCTGAAGAACCGTCGATTCCAATGAGAACAGCCCAAACCAGAATGGAGTCAAGGCGTATTCCTCATCGGTAATCGAAAGTCTTGAAGTGTACACTTAGGTACATCTGCCGCCCTTACGGTTGTTTATCGAGACAATGGACGCTGGTGGCTTCTTCTCCCCTATTTGGGTGCACATTGTAGAGAGGCGCTGACGTTGAGCGCTCAACACCAATCCATCCAGGTAAGGTGAGAGCGAGTCATTGTCTTCAAAAGGACAAACTCAATGCTGGGAGGACGGTGAGTGAATCGAGAGACAGGCGCAGGAGGAGGGCGGAAAGGGTTTGACGTAGGCTAGCGACCTGTTTGCAATAAATATCAAAATTTGTCCTTATGAAAACGAAGTCTCAACGCACCAAGGACCCAAAGTGAAAACCTGCCTAGCACCATTATGCATGATACTCGAAGATATTCTAGCAGACGGGGCAAGCCAAAATCTTCCTTCCGTTTGCCCCCCTACTCTATCAATGTAGGAGGTGCATCCGTTGGAGCAGAAGTGAGCGTTAGATAGCCATAGGATGAGCAGGATCCTTCAAGGTATCGAATGAGGTGAAAAGCTGCGACTGGACAGAGTACGTATCACCATTGGCTCCCTTTTGGGGAAGCACAACATCGCGGATAGCGTTCGCGTTTTTAATAGAGAGGATTTTCCCGTCGCTACGTAACCATCCATTTTTTAACTGAGGGTTTTCTCAAAATCAAAGCGTGAACGCACCAATGATCTAAAACCAGCCAATCATCACGCTACAGCATAAAGCTTGCAGCGGGTGTATTGTGCCATCTTGGCTCCTTCGATCTCTATTCCTCGCCTTCCGGTGTGAACTCGGATGTTGAGTACCTTCAGACGCCATTTCACAAGCTCTAATTAGAGCACCGACCTGCAGCGCCTAGTATAAAACAACTTTGCCTGCAGTAAGTAGAGGTGGGCCCAGTCAGTACTTCGTAAAGGAAAAATCGATCGGGTACTGACGACAGTAATTAGTTGTAATCAACGAGTCGATCCGAGTATTGGTGTGTTGAGGAACTACTGGGAAAGAACATGAACGATGGTCGTTTCGATCAAATCGTGTTGCCCACGTGGCTGCTATCACTCTTTTATCACAGCACATGGCACGCCATGGCAGGGTTGTGGACCCGGCCGTTTCTTATTGGGACCTTGTGCCGGTACCAATACCATCGTGCATTCGGACCGCAATCCGGTTTTCTAAACTCTGACCTAGGTTTCCTCCCGTACTCTACTGAGCTACGGGCAAGGGTGTTATTCCTCAATATAGGGGCGGAAGGGAACCTTTCATTGTATTTTTCTTTTCGTGTTCTGATGCCTGTTTAAAGACCCGCAGATAAACTTCTATCGGAAGTAAATTCACGTCTTTGAATCGACACCAAGCAAAATGGATTTTCAGCATAGACGACGCAAAATGGTCACCGCACTGGATCAGAATACCCGTCAAAGCTCCATCCAGACCCCATCATCTACGTGAAAATGCGGTATCGGTTTTCGATTCAGGTTGGTGACAAGCTTCATACTACTAGGCCTGAGGTGGACGCGGACGCATCAGCGGTGCTCATCAGTGACTCGCTTTCCATCCTGTTCTGCTCTCTGATCAGCAATCTGTCCTCTTGTAAGTTCATTCCCGTTTTCACGTCCATGACTTGCCTTGCCAATTCTTGCCCCTAGCAGTGCGATACGAATTATAGCTCAGCATTGCCATCGTCACTCCTCTCCCACGTCATATTCTTCACAGTCAAATTCTCAATTCTGTCCAGCCCGCAGTGATCAAATATATTGCCCACGCAATGCGTACGGCCTCCCACAGATCTATTGTTGGTAGACGCTAGACATGGCGTTCCTTCACAACCAATAGGCACTTCCAGAACTTTCTCCCTAAACGATGCATTATGATCAACAAGATAGAATTATTCTACGGCAATACTACGATTAATACGATAGAGCGATCTACGATGATCCAAGCGGACCGGTATGGAGTAAAATTCTACTTCCAAAAATATCCAGAAAACGACTCCCTTTGTCAACACTGATACCAAAGGCGCTTATTCTTGCGCTCCCCTGCAACACATGGCGTCTGGAAATGAACAGGGGACAAAGCCTTAATCAAGTTAACGAGGTCCTCATACGTAGCCTCTTCTCCCAATCCATCGGACTTCAGAGCGTCGATGAGCAGACCCGTGAAGACACCTCCCCATCCCATTGTCCCGTCCCCTTTCCTTATCTGCTCCGTCTTTGCCAACTCGCTCTTCTTACACGCCGCTAGAACAACATGAGAACTCATGTCCGGGTGCCAGTCCTTTGCCAAGACAGATCGATAACCGGGGAGGCCTTTCAGGTTTTGTTCAGCGGTGAAGAGCATTTGTTCGAGCGACGTATCTTCTAGTGTGGCAGAGGTTCGAACGTTTGAATTCAGCGTTCGAGTGATGCTGCCGGCATGACAGCAGTCTAGAATGCAAGTGATCCGAGATCCTTTCTCATTGACGATCTGGGAGAGGATAGTGTTGACTTCCCGGTCGCTGATATCGGGAATGGGCACGCCTTTGCTGTCGCGAGAGTCACGGTCCATGGGACAAAATGCTTCGACAAACATGGGAGGACATTCATTATCGCCACGCGCCTTGTCGTCATCGGGGCCATCCTGGCTTGACAACAGATAACGAGAGCCATGTCCCGCAAAAAAGATAATGATGGGGTCGCCATATTCGATTTCAGGGTTGGTGATGAGACTGAGAAGGACAGATAAAATGTTTGCACGGGACGGGCTGAGGGAGGAAAGGTCGGTGGATGTGTCACCATAACTTTGTGCTGGACCTAGAAGACTTTGGATGCGATCGCTAGGCACGTGGAGGTATTCGACGAGGTATTTCTTCATTGCCAAGGCGTCCGCCACGCAGCCTCGCAATGGATAAAATGAATACCCGTCGATCCCAATGAGAACACCATAAACCCGATTAGGATCAAGACGTGGCCATCGCTACATCGTTCCTCGTCAGTAACAACCCAAGCAATCAAGTTACATCAAAGTAAGTGTAGACTTACATCTGCTGCCCGCGTGATTGTTTCCCGAGAAAATCCATCCTGACGTCCTCTCTTTCCAGATTCGGGATTGATGCTGGGGAGAGCCGTCGACGTTGATGTAGGGTACGAAGTCCCATTACATCGGGGTTTTGATTCTGTTTCCTGCAAACCTTGTACGAAATTGTCCATGTTGAACTCGAGCTCTTGGAGGATCCGAATATCTTGCTCGATCCGTCCTCGGATCCATGATAGGGTGGGGCGGACGTACATCCAAATACGTGCCATAGGTACAATAACCCTGCGGTGTAAAGATTGTTTGAACCTCATGGGTATCTTGAGGGTAAAAAACGGACATTCTCTTGCGCACTAGGTTATGTATGTGCGCTTTTAGTGTGTAATGAGCTGGCGGGCCATCGTAATCATATGTTCATCTTGTGTCATCTGCTTTGATATGATGCACCTTATTGTTCTAACTTATTGATAGTGACGATGGGACGGCTGGATCTTCAACTTTCCGTATTGGGATGACTTCGTCGCTTCTGGTTCTCACCAGCAAGCTAGTTTTATACACTGGTTGCCATGCTCGGAACTCACTTTGATCAGAATAGGCTAATGTGTAGTTCCCAGATTACCCTGGGATAATTTTTTTCAGTTGTCCACCCTGTTCCTGGTGTCGGATCCTTGTCATCTCTTGCCGTATCGCTTTGGAACCGGTACTCAGGCACCTCGTTTTTACACTTACAACAAGCGTACGTGTCGCTTCTCAGCCGGTAGAAATAATTACGCTTTCGATTTTTTGTGTCCTTACTGACCGCTCCTTTGCAGTCCATTCCACGATGATAGCATGAAGTAGGGTAGTCTGTTAAATGTTCCTGGGCAGCACGCTCAGTAGACAACCAAGATGGAAGCAGGGAATCGATACGAGCTGGAACGCGGTGAACAAATAGCGCCAGCAGACTCAGATGCACGACAAAGCCACTGCCCGGCATCCTTACCATCGGTTATGCGATTTTTATATCGGGGAGGTCGTCACCCATATGCTCCTGCAACGTCGTCAGTCCAGCCCAAGCACATCCCCATTTGTGACAACCAGGAACTCCGCGGTAAGTTCAGTTATTGTTCCTAGATCCAGTCTCCTGAAGACACCAAAATAGCATCCCGACATATTCCTGCCCCATCCCTTGTCTCGCAGCACAGTGCGCCCTAAAATTCCTTTGATGCATAAGTATATACATAATGGATCAAATTTTTTCGTCTAATTTAGCGATCCGTAATGAATACTAGTGACAGGGCGAGTCGTGAGTCGTGAACACTCAGCACAACTTTCCAACTTTTCACTATAGAGTACACCAGGCACCTTTGATGCAAAGAAGCGAGTCAAAATCACACGAAAGGATTGTCGTGCGACAGTATTATATCATAAGCGGTTCCAAGCAAACGCAAGTGGTATACGGTATGTCAAACGAGAATGAAAAGTTAAACAAGTGCAGCAGCAATGTCGACGGCACAAGTACAGTATTACTGAGAACCTCGCCTTTTTTGAGATGGAGATGGTCAAAAACGCGCTTGGCACGGACAGCCCATCGCCCATCGTCGCAGCATTCTTCAATATGTCATCCAGGATGGCATCTCGAGATTGCATAGAAAAAACATCGAAGGCATTGGTCATGGCGCCATGCTGGTAGTGTACCGGCACCGCAAGCCTTGTCGATCAGATTGCCGAGATTGATTCCGCGGAAGCAAAATGGCAGGAATGCCTACAAGATCCCGAACAGGCTGAGTACTCGAGATAAAGAGGTACGGTCCCCCATGAGAAGGGGCCTGTGAATGGTAGCGCGTTACAAAGTGATACACCCTGATCTCATAAGATAGTCGGGAATGTAGCTCAGGGGAATGAACGTGTTGGTGTTTGGCTCGACGGCAAGGGGGAAGGGGGTCATTGAATCGGGCGTATCATGGAAGGAAAGCAGATCGATTTGAGGTGATGGGAGTCATGCACGGTGCATGGGGGAGCGCTGACAAGGCCACGGTTCCTTGCGAGATCTGAGAAGACAAATATAACAATTCGGGTATATGCCAATGGGGTAGTGATAACCTGCGTCGTTGCCATTAGCCTGGTGGAATTGAGTTTGTTGACTCAAGGGGGGTTCGATTCCCTCCTTGATGCATATTTGCGAACCAAAACCATTGGTTTATTTTGTTGAATCTTAAGTTTAACTAGTCGAGTTAGAGAATGTGGACTGTGGACTGCTAGTTAGTAAGTACTGTACGTTAGAACTCGGAACTGGGCCCTGACGAACACCTTCAAGGTCAATGAACCGGATTGCGACCTCAAAACCACACTAGAATGCTGTAGTACCAAGCATCATATTTTTCTATCCATGTTGTACAACGAGGAGGCGGGGAGAAAAATGGAAGACGTCGGCCTCGTTCTGAGATGTAAATTCCCCTGGCGACCCCAAGCTAAAGTGCATGCAGTGGAAAGGGAGCCTGAGCTCTGAAGGAATACCGAAGAGCGAGCTCTCCCTCCTGAGTGTCCAAGTCAAGACTTCAAATGGGTTTGGGGTGAGCAGGGTATGAGTCGCGGGTGCTTCATAGAGAGTCGGTCCTGAATCGAGCGCTCTATTCATTATCATCTCCTAGTTATCACACCCGGCGGTGGTGGAGGTAGGATCGTCGGCGGACAAAACTAGAGCTTTCATGATCAAAGGCGACACATCCGGTTTCCGTCGACTGGGGCTTGGTCGAGTGCCAAAGAAGCGATAATGCTGGGACATTATGATCCAAGGCGTCGCTCGATCTAGGAGGACATGGAACACGTAGGAGATTGGTAGCCAGAACGAGTGCGTTCTTCGGACGTGTGTTGACCCATCGATCCAAAGGGGGAGGGTATAAAGCAGATCGAACTAAAAAGACATCGACTCGTAACCATGTTGAAAGGTGTACACATACCTAACGGCTATTTCCATGTTCCGGCTAGGTGCACTGCTGCGTCGAATTCGATGAAAAAGGGCGATGTTTGGGTTCAACAATCGAAGCTAACTTCTTGCCGCCGAGAGTCGTCTCTAAATCGACGTACCCCGTGTTTCTTCATCCCCGGAGTTGTTGTATCAAAAACCTGTTCTTCGGTTTTAATGTGAGACTTGAACGGTGCGTGCTACGCCTAGAAAAATAGCAAGCAGGTGTTGGATGGGAACAGTTCTCTACCCAAGGAGCAATCTCCGAATCGTTCTTGATCTTCACCAGATTGGTTCCGCGGAATGTGAGATCGAATGAGAAAAGTTCTGTCGAAGCAAATAGTGAAGGAACTGGCAGTACAAGCTTAGAACTGCAGTAACAGGGAGATAGACAGTGCACGCACCTTATATAATCTCTTTCCCTTCAGTCATGGCGGGTGGTGTGGTGCAAGTTGGAAGGCGAGGATCAAGCTCTCAGAAATAAAGATCGGAAGGTTAGAACTACGGCAAAGGGGATAGATAGTGCACTCTCTATATCATCGCTTGTGGAAGGGAAGAAGGACGCCGAGAACTAGACGGTTAACTCGGCCAAAAAGATCCGGTTAATAAGGAAGATTCAATGATCATAAGCATCAATGGGGTAGTGGTACTATGGGTGGTCGGGAAATGCAAATTTTTGATAGATGATTTTCTGTAGCTCTCACCTGTGCTCCGTTTCCTTGAAAAATTTACCGGTATCTTCTTAAATGTGTTTCGATGCTAAAATAAAAATTCTTGGGGTTTTCATTGAGTAGAGCAAGCGTCGGACGGTAGCCGAGGTGCAAGTGTCAAAAAATCGCGATGTGCAAAATTCCGTCACGGCAAACGTCACGGTCAAATGGTAAGTCCGACGACGCCGGCTGCGGCTTTCTGAAGAAGGAACGCGGTTGCACTGCATTGTCGCCGCAAAACGGCATACCGGACATTGAAATTGTCACGTTCTGTAACGCTGAATCCAATGTATCTCTCATTTTTCGTGCATCCCTCAAGCAATAGGTTCGAATTTTTTTTTTGAACTCTTACAATGAGCCTTAATCATGCACCCAAGTCATTCGGAGGTTGTTCATTTCTACAAGTGTGAAACTGGAGGCAGCCGGTCTTTACAAAGGCTGATTTCAGCCAGTTTTTGCTGTCTCGAAACGCTTCCTCTACGCCTACAAATAGAATTATCGCGCAGTATTAGTTATATACATTCATTGAAGTATCAAAAAAAAACCCGAAGCCAACAACCTGCTAAAACGTGGTAAAAACCGAAATTTGCACATCGCGATCCATTTGCAGATCGTGATCACCCGTAGTAACCTGGGTCGTTGCCATAACAGGCACAGTCGCTATCATCGACCCGCCGGGGGTTCAATTCCCCCTGATGCATTGTAAAATTGGTGGAAATGATTAAAGATTTATTTTGATCTTTGACTCTGAGTCAGCTTCTGACAGGTCACAGCGGAGTCCGGACGTCGGACGATATTACAATAACACAATAAATCAGATGGATTGCTTTAACTTTTCTAGATTCCGACTCAAGTTTTGAGGACATACTACAGGTTGAGTGTTCATGGATGTTGAATTAAGCGCGAGCTCTATATCACACGCGAGACTTCAAGTAGGATAGAGTATATCATAACAGCGATGTGGACAGCAAGGGATAACTTCTGTTGACGTGTCTAGCCCGCCGTCATCACACGCTCAACGTCCCAAGGAAGCAGAATACCCAAAAGAAAGGGGACTGAGAGCTTGGGGAAACGGAGCTAGACATCATGAGGTATGAGAGGAGTTTCAAGTCGTGTGGGCATCCCCGATCTCGGGCCCGTCGAGGAGGGGGAGAAATCAAGCAAAAAAGCAGCGCCCCGTAGCCATTTTGAAAAGGTGCAGGAGGACGAGCGGTTTGGGTTCAGCAAAGTCTTGCGTAGAGTTGTCTCCAAATCGACGTACGTTTGGTCCTGGAGTTGGTGTACGTTGCAAGGGCTTGGTGCCTAGAAATGTAACATATAGAAACCAGCGTCGACAGTCAGGTCGTGGGGTCTGTGTTGATCCCCTACTCATGTAGCGATCTCCTCGAGCTCCACGCGCCATGAGAAAGTCGGGGACTACGTCGTCGCGAGCTGGGGATGTCAAAGTCGTGCTATCGCTGGACCTATCTCGCTTTTGCTTCCCCTGTTGTTGAAACTTCGGCTGTGTGTTTGCAGAGAGGTTGGAGGGTAAAACCAAATCGAACTAAAAAGCATCGACTCGTACCCTGCTAGGAGAGACGAACTCGGAGCGGGCCGTAGATGTTAGGGCCCGGTCCTGGAGTTGGTGCTCGACTCTGGATCGCGGCCGGTGGATGGGATTGGTGGAACGTGAGATCGACGCCATGAGAAAGGTTCCGCGGAAGCAAATAGACGGTGCGCGCACCGTATAGAAGTCTCAATCTCTCTCCACCAGAATTGGTCCCGTGGAAGCAAAACAAAAGAAAGTAGAAAGGGCGGGAGACGCGCCTTGCACCGTCTCTTTTCCCTGGTGCGCTGTCAAGAAGGGAAGGCCGTCGCGCACAAGTCCCACGGATGGGGTCTCAAACGGCAAACCTTCGCGACCTGGAGGGAGTACAAGGTCTGGCCAAGAGCGGGACTTGATCTGCACCCCATAATACCCATGTTGAGTGAGTTAGGTATGAAAGTCGTGTGGGTTCCCGATCTCGTTTTGGTGTCGGCCGTGTGTTGAAGGGGGAGGGTAAAAGGGCCGTAGATATCTGGGTTCAATCGACGTACGGTCCTGGAGCTAGCATGAGTCGCGGGGAACGATCCTCTGCTCCTGTGTTCTTGAGCGAGACTTGATCTCCACCAGATTGGGGCCAAGTGTAGTGGGATCGACGCTATGAGAAAGGTTCCGCGGCAGACAATAATGAGAGAATAGACAGCGCACGCACATTGTACCGTCTCTTCTCCTGAGCGATAGTGCGAGTGCGAGAACGAGGATCAACGTGGCCGGTCCCATTCCCTCAGACGAAGCAGTAGATCGGGCTCTGACGCACGTTATACCTTCGCATTTGAGTCGGGGCGGGGGACTCGCACGCAGGTCCTTTCCCATGGAGGCTTGACTGTCCTGGAAATGCAAGATCAACATATCTTCGCCTTGGTGGGTGCCGAGAGAGATGGGATGGGAATGTAGTCGGGCAAAAGGTCTAGTTAGTAAGAAAGACTTATCGATTGTCAGCATCAATGGGGTAGTGGTAACCTGGGTCGTTGCCATCTGCATAGTCTTTTCCGCTTTCATCGACCCGCCGGGGGTTCAATTCCCCCTTGATGCATCTTCAGCATTAACATGCCTTTTTTTTATTTTTACTTTTGTCGACTGATACTTAGCTTTGAATTATTATCGACGAGTCACGGCACTTAAGTCTTAAGTCAAGCTTGAATCACGCAGGAGGAGTGTAGTACAACGAAGATCGCAGATTCCGAACATACAAGCTCGACTGAAGGTATTCTATTCGTAAGCGCGAAATGAGAATAGCGACCCTCGGCATGCGAGTCCGAGTCGCCATCAAAAATAACCCCGTGCGCCCTGTTGGAGGATGTTCGTCTCCAGTCGGAAACATTTCTGGGATTCCTTGAGCCGGTCGTAGGAATCGACTCGTAGCCATATTGAGAGGTGTACGCATACCAAACAGCTATTTCCATGCTCCGGCCAGGTGTGCGTCGATGAGGGAGGATGATCTTTGGGGTTCAATAATTAAAGCCAAGCCTTGCCGCTAAGAGTTGTCTCCAAGTCGACGTACCCGATCCCTGTTATATCGAAGGAAGGAAGGAGAATTTATCAGCCGTCGGTGTTCCTGAACAGAAACGTAACGACGTCCGTACTACAGTTAGATAAACATAAGATGTACCACTAAAGCCGTTCCTCGGTTATACTGTGAGACTTGGATGGTGCATGCTACACCTAGACATATAGCAAGCAAGTGTTGGATGGGAACGGTCGTCTACCCATGGAGCAATCTCCGCGTCGAGACTTGATCTCCACTAGATTAGTTCCGTGGAACGTGAGATCGAATGAGAAAGGTTCCGTCGAAGCAGATAGTGAAGGAACTGGCAGGACAAGGCTGCGGCAACAGGGAGATAGACAGTACACGCACCTTATACCGTTTCTTTCCCTGCACAGTCGGGGCGGTGTGCGGTCAAGGTGAGTGCGAGTTGTCAGAGTCCCTTCCCTAAGACGAAGCAAGAAGCAAACCTTCCCTTGAGGCGCGGTCAAGAAAGACCCACAAGACTAGAATCGAAACGTCTGTCGCTCCTGGAAATGCGAGAACAAGGTTTTGGTAGAGAAGAGTGCGCGTTTAAGAGGGAGTGCTCGTGTAAAAGGTCTGGTCAGAAAGGAAGAAAGGAGAGATATCTGCATCAATGGGGTAGTGGTAACCTGGGTCGTTGCCATTTGGTGTATAGACACAAGTAGTAAATTCATCGACCCGCCGGGGGTTCAATTCCCCCTTGATGCATACTCAAAGTTGTCATCTCATTTTCTTTTTATGACTTAAGAGTTGCGTCATTCGTCAATTATCAATATTCAATTATCAATAACAATTCAAGGCTAAGCATCAGTTGACAAAAGTGAATCGAGCTCAAATCACGCAGGAGGAGTGTAGTACAAGTCATCATATTCTTCTTCTATCCATATATCATAAGTAGTAATAAGTAAATGCGAGTGCGTGGTGTACAGCATATGCAATGGGAATGGAAAGCTAAACAACAAGAGAGCAAAATCGACAGCATGGACGGATAGAATCACTGGTAACCCGGGATGAGCTCGCCCTTTCTGAGGTGGAGACGGGAGTCCGTCCAACCCGCCGCTGTCAAATACACGCCCCACGCGGCATGGATGACTTCCCACAGACCATCATCATCAACGCCCAATGCCACGGTATTCTTCCACAGCCCATGGACCGTCGACAGCCCGCCAAGAAGCTTGTGCTGCGTGAAATCCTTCGCGAGGGACTCTGCGACGACGAGAAGCTGCGAGTGGATCTCTTCGGCGGTTTTCGGAGACGACGAGAGGTGGGCGGTGGTGGGGAAGGGATTGGACGGGAGGGAGCCAGGCGGGAGGAGGGACGCGAGGAGGAGGTCCTGGCGGTGAGTGTACATGTACTGGCTGAGGAGCGCGTAGGACTGGGGATCAGGTAGGCAGAGCGGGTGGACGGGGATCTCCGAGGCTGGTGGTGACGCCTGGATGGTGCTGGGGAGACGCGGGCAGTGCACGGCGAGGACGTCGTGGTGTGCGGGGTGGAGGGTGACTTTGGTGGAGTTGGGGGCGAAGACGCCGAGGAAGTAGGAGGGGCCCACTGCGGGTGCGTTGGCGGGGAGAGACACGGGGAACCGCGCGGGAATAGGAGTGTCTTTTGGTGGGGCGCAAGGTGCGAGGAGGGAGAGCGTGTAGAAGAGCCGCACTCCAAAGTCGCGAACGAGGTTGTCCCGTGCGAAGAGAGTGGGTGCCTCGGGGAGAGCGAATATGGGTCGGCTGAGCTTCGGGACGAGCTGGACGGTGATGAGTGTCTCCTTGGACGCACGGTAGGTTTTGACGTCGAAGACTATCTGGCCGGGTTTGGCAACAGCGCGTTTCCGCTTATGGAGAGGGGCTGATAGGGCCTTGGCGGCTGATACGTGTTTGCCAGTGGTGGAGGCGCGGCGGACGGGGATGTTCTCAGCGTTGGAGGCGTTGCGTTTTCCAATCATTGTGAGGAGGCGGGGGATTTCTGGAGGTGTCGTCGTTCCCCTGGGATTATATACTCCGTCTCCTCACACCAATCGCGTACAGCAGCCAATTCACTTATTACTATACATGGCCATATAATCGAATTGCTTGTACTTGTATGGCTCCCAACACTTTACATACGAGGTAATTCTCGACTACCAATTGCCAGGGTCAGCTGATGTTTATTGTGTAAACCAATTCCGAACTTTCGCTTCCATTCTCCTTAGTCTCGATATGTATTTCCACTTGTCTCCTTTGCGGGTCGTCAATGTGCGCCACACTTGAGGACAATGTGATGTTGCGATTTACTTCCGCGCAGCGACTTTGTTGGCGTCGATCCTTGCGTGGACGGGGCCCAGCTCGAGTTGCTACATCCTCCTTGGCATTAGGGTAGAGGGTTGATTTATTCAAGCATGGACGAGGACCTTCCAGAAGGATGAGAGGTGCGTACAACCACCTCTTCCATGAAACCGTGCTCACAGCATCGGTTTTCGACAGGCACTGCCGACGTAGAGCTCGCTGCTCTTGGACGCTTGGCTCCCCAATCTTTCTCGTCCACCGCCACACTTCCCGCTCCCAACAAAGAGGCGCTCTTGGACACTCTCCCCCCTCATCGAAGCGTTAGCCTCGAATACGAAGGTTTTCCTCCAACCGCGACGACGACGTGTATTCCCCGAATCTCTGCCCAGCGAGCAGGCCCGCTACGTGGGCTAGAGCACAGCCTACTCAATCACCTCGACCCCTTCAAGTTCTCATTGCCAGGCTATGTCTGCTGTCGAGACAGGTCTCCATTCACACCGCAAGCTGTCCTAAAGCCCATTCCCTGTCCTAAAAGCTCACTGTTCGTCGCTGTATACGGGAAGTCCCGGGTTGCCCCTACCCCATCGGGCCGACCGCATACGCTTTGCTCGCGATCGTGCCACGCCGTTAACGGACGTGTACTCCGCGCTGGCCTCTGCTCTCAGGATATTTAGCCCGCCAGGTTTCCGAGTCCTGGAGACGGATATCCTCCAACTAGGACGAGTTTCTGAGGAGTGCCAGATATTTTTTTCAAACGCGTCGCCACTCACGTTAGTCCCGTTCCCGTTCCCACATAATCCTTGCTGGGAAGCATCCCAATTTGGTTGGCACCAGTAAATCCTGAGCCCGTACGTTCTGAGCTCCGAGTCGAGGCAGGGGGTGCATTTTTGATGGCTCGGACTCGCATGCCGAGGGTCGCTCTGTCGTTTATTCTCATTTCATATAGAGTACCTGCTTGTACTGCAATCTTCGTTCAATGTCAGGAAAGCAAAAATTTCAGCCACAACAAAGAAATGCATCGATGGGGAATTGAACCCTCGGTGAGTAGCCCTCATCACCGCTCCGACAGTTTTCTTTGTGTGACGTCCGAGAAAGTACTAACCTTGTCTACGTCGCATTCCGGCGAAATGGATCCCGTACCTTGAGAATGCCAGAATCAAGTCTTGTCCGCCTCCAAATCTGTTTCGCTCGGGACAGTTCCCATATTCCAAGAAGACTGTCGCTTGGGGTGTCGGAAGGCTCAGTGTTGTTTCTCTCTTACTTGGACGGAAGTGTGTGATTGAGATTGTGTGATGCACGAGTCAATATAGGGTAGCGCACGAAACCTAGGTTTCGTTACACTTGGGTTTATTACCGGTAAGTTACCTCCCCTCGCTGGAGGGGTTTTCCGTCGAGGTAACTTACACATCATGTGACTGCCTGATAAGCATGAAAATTCAATACAATTACATGTATATTCTGCATATGTGGTGCAGAAGTGAATATGCAATATATTTAGATGACTTAGAGCATCCTCGACAAAGAAAATGTCCTAAAACACGAACACAGTTGGAACACGGATGTCCTGAAAAAATAATTTACAGTTACCACGCGTTCGTCATGTGATTGCGCACGTGATAGGTAAGTAACGGTAAATTACCGTATCAAAACACCCCCTTGGGGAGGGGTCGGTAACAAACGGTAAGTTACCCCCCTTGGAGGTTTCGTGAGCAACCCTAAGTCAACATTGCATGAAAAAAAAAAAACTTAGGAGTATCTATGTAGATGCATCAAGGGGGAATCAAACCCCTGCCAGGTCGAAAACACCTTGTAGAACTTATTCATGGCAGCAACCCAGGTTACCACTACACCATTGATGCACAGCATTTTTGTGTTTCCCAACTTGGTAACCTCGCAAGTTTCACGATCGACATGCACACTCGCCTTTGCTTCCATCCGATGGATTGCATCAGCACTCTTTGCCCCAAGAATTGTTTCTTTCCATCCATCCTGCACGAACACCTGAATAACGCTCTAGTCTCATCCTGCTCCGCTCCAGCATTGATTTTCAAGAACTGCCGTCGTCTCTCTTGGACGCAATCTTTCTCATCCACCACCATACTTGCCGATCCCAACAAAGACTCGCAGGTGCTCTTGGACTCTTTGCCTTCTCAGCTGACGAATATGAAGGCTTTACTCCAACAGTGATGATCGAATCTCCCCAGCAATGACCCGCTAGCCTTGGACTCAATCTCCCAAGTGTACTCACCCTCGACACGAGCATTGGGTGCCGACACAGCTGGACTCTCCATGTACAGCCTGCTCTAAAGTCTATTCGATTTCGTGTCGCTGCATACGGGTTGTCCGTATTTCCATTTTGCGTTTACAGATAGAAGGATACGTGCAATACCTTGAAAGTTGACGCTACTTTTGTGTCGGAGAGAATTATCCGCAACTATATGCATCGACGGGGAGTTGACCATCATGTGTGAAAAATAATCACATTGCCTCATGCATAATCATCAAAGGGGAATTGAACCCCCGTGGGGTCGATGATATACATACATGTTACCACTACCCCGTTGACACGCAATTTTTCTGTTTCTTTTCCAGCGTACCATTCCCTCCGTTCTCAGTTAGACCTCTTTCGCTGATTATGGTGAGCATCTGGCTTACCGTTTCTCAAGATTACTACTATGCGCTCTTGTGACACCCACCGAAACATCATGATCGACTGCGATGTGCAAGCCGCACCGCTTTGGAACATGCCAAATATGGTGCCTTTGCAAAGCTACATTCCCGTCACCCGATCTTGTTTTGATTTCTGTGGGACCCAATTTCTTTGACATCCCACTTCGGCTTTAATCGCAATCTCTGAAACGACGGTCCCTCTATAAGACCTACCACTAATGTAGCAGGAATACCCAAGGGGTTTGCGCATTTTAAATACTGTATTATTATGACCAAAAGTTCACACCATGTGAGACGTTAGGGAAGAAGTTCAGTCAGATGTCAGTTCATAGGCTCCTGTGAGGCATTAGGACTTGTGCCAAAGTTCATTTAATTCAGCTAGTGATGTCAGATGCACTAGAGATGCCTCTTGGACAAGATCACAGGAAGAAGAAACCTCTCAAATATTTTGAGAACCGTTTTGGGACCATTGGCTCAGCAGGAAATTCTGGGAGCAGGACAACTAGAGAGTGGTACAACACAGTACAAAAATAGCTTTGCTGACCCTAATTGAAGCCTTCTTCTCGTCTCACTGGATTGTCAGTTCAGAGCACCCTGTTAGGCATTAGGATATACCATTTTGGTTCAGTTCATAGGGTCCTGTTAGGTGTTAGGTGAACTTTTGGTCGTAATAGTACAGTACATGATATTGGGTCCACCTTCCTTTCTAGATGTATCATGTGATCTGTATGATGCCACCTGCACCAACAGTATCCCCAAGACCCCGGGCGGAGTTACTAGCTCTTGAACTTGCGCGTCTGACAGGGTCTATCATTGATATTCTAGATACATTTTGTAGTATTTAAGGAGCTCATTGCAAGCTCTAGTAGTCAATAATTCATATATTTACCTACTGCAAGCCTCCCACTGCTATAGTTACAGCACATACAAGACAATCAAGACTTCCAATGCAAGCTCAAGTGGGTCTGGTACCAACTCCACTATTCCTGCTACCAGTTCAGCTGAGAAAAAATCACGCCAGAAACGATGTTGCCAAAAATATGCAGACTGAAAAATATTATCGCAGGAAGGAGATTCGGCTCTGCAAAAATAAGTACAAGGAAAATTGTGGGACAACAGATTCCCTGGGTAGACGTACTACAAGTGCAATGAAACCGAGTTGGGAGACAGATTAGACTCAGTCGATGTGAACGCGACGATTCACGTTCACATCACAGCTATATCCCGATTCAGTGATTCCTTTTTATTTATTTATTTAATCCCAGACATACATAAGTAGCGAACCAGCCGAAGAGACATCAGTTGGCATAAGTATTCGAGACTCCTGAATAAATACCTCCCCCGCGCGATGACAATAACTCACGCATGCGTTTATAGAATGACAGTCCGCGTATGCCGTTATAAAGTGATAGTCCCCCCCGCGATGACGATAGCTTGCGCATGCCGTTATAGGATGATAGCCCACGTATGCCGTTATAAAGCGATGGTCCTCTCGCATATGCCGTTATAAAGTGATAGCCCTCCAACAGGCTGTAAAGGTCGTCTATTTATGACAGCCATGAGCACCGCGTCACGTTACCGTACCCTCATCCACCCACCCACATACAGCAGTGTCCACCCGAGTGCGCAAGGGAAGGCCGCCATGTACCACACCATTCATTATGCTCAATCGTGGAATCCTCCACACTCAAATGCCCCAACCAGCCCACGCCATAGCAATGTAACACTCTTTACGAAATGGACGAGCTTCGTGAAGGCACGTGTTCACACATAGGGCATAGCTTGGACTAAACAACACTTATCTTTTTAGCTTTATAAAAATGTCGCATTACGGGCTCTGGGACAATGCGCCGAAGGTACCCGAGAGCTCGGCTCGGTGCAGGAGTACGAAATGGATAACTTCGCGCACATCCTACCCAAGGGGAAATCAAAAGCCCGACATAGTGGCGGGGCTGATCCTACATCTTTACTGAAAGGTCTCGAAAGCGTCTGTACTTCTGAGCTTGAATTATTTGCTGCAAGTGTAGGTATACACTCACTATTGTTGACCTTCATTACTGACGAGCAACGATGTAGCCGCAGTGTGACCCCCGTCGAATTTATGCTGTTGTCATTGGCATTGACAACTATTCATCCTACCCGTTGAGCGGGTGTGGGGCAGATGCCTTAGAAATGGAGAAATGCCTCGTCGAAGTCGTCGGCGTGCCTAAGGAGCGAATCCAAGCCCTTTTGGGTCTAAGGGACCAGCACGATGCTGACGTTTCCTCCATCCCTTCCCATGCAAACATTTTATCCACGTTTCACAGTCTCCTCACAAAAGCTGATATCAAACACGGCGACCCGATCGTTGTTTATTTTGCTGGACACGGTTCGAGATATGCATGGTCAGATCTTGACGATGACAAGGATTCCGATGAGGAGCACATCAATGAACACTCTCCATCAAGAGCCGCATTCGTCGAGGCACTTTGTCCCATAGACCGCGACACCGTTCCTGATATTAGTGACCGGGAGCTCAACACCATCTTCTCTCAAATCTACCGGACGGGAGGGCACCCAATCACCGTCATTCTAGACTGCTGCCACGGTGGTGGCGCCACTTGAAGTCGAGGAGTGCGAACCGTCCCACCGAGGTACAATTCGCTCAGAGCCATGCTCCGCACAGGTGAAGAGGACCTCAAAGACCTTCTCGGTCATGAATCCATCTTGGACAAGAACTGGCGCCCAGACCTAGATTCCCACGTAATTGTAGCAGCGTGTGGGGAATCCGAGTTTGCACAGGAGGTGCAGGTGGCAGTGAGGGAGGGTGCGGGGTGTCGGGGTGCCTTCACGAAAGCGGTTATCAGTACTCTGAGGTCTGGTGCGTTGCGAAAGGGAGCAACATATCAGGACCTCTTTAAGGCTCTAGTACCCCATTTCTCTTCCCAGACGCCAGTTATCGCAGGGCGATGCACGAAGACGCGCCTTTGGTATCAAATTTGACACGGAATTCAGGTTTCCTCTATACTTGTTCACTTTGATCGCTGTCTGTAGAATCGCCGTTGTACTAACCGAATGCATTGAATTCAGAGCGGCCTGCATGCCGAGAAAGAAATGCTGCTATGCCGGGCATCAATAACAAGTCCATAATAGCAAAGGCGCGCGTGGTATATTCACCGAAGCAGTCAATAGATGTGACAAGATTAAAATATCCACACAAGCTGATTGCGTGTTGAGACGAGAGGGATGGAGTTTGTGGCACGGCATGAGGGGCAGACTCCATTCACACACGCAGTGAGGGCCGGAAATGCGGATCGCAGATAGGTTCAACTGACTTGAATGTGATTTTTTCAAACAGAAAGTTTGCTCTGATGGAAGGAGAACGTGACATAGGAGCTCGTTGACGACACCACTTAGTTAACAATGATAACTCGTCGATGCTGGATTACAGAACATAAATTAGTGACAAAAGTCCTGAGCAAGGAGATGGGATATGCTCACAAGAAAACAGACCGTCGAAGGATCTGAATCCAATCGGAAAGCAGAACACGACAGAAAGGGTGTCGCTGGCTGATGTAGTAAATACGCGTCCCAGCCTAGCGTGATCTTTGTCCTGTCGCATGCTTGCCGTCATTTCAAAGAAAGCATTGCTAGAAGGAAAGTCAGACTAGAGGAGGCGGAAGCGTATCGCGTACCAATTTACATTGAGAAGAGACCAAGGGCTTGTATGCCCCAGTCGACAGGGAAGCATTCACCTCCGACATTGAGTGATTAATGACGAGAGATCTGGTGTTCTTTCAACAAGCAGAAATCAACGCTACGATTTCGATCCGAGTATAGAGCCCAATACCTTGACTATTGACGATAGTCATCTTGAGCACTAGTTTCAGAACCTGACAGAAAAGGCTTTCAGACTTGAAGCTCAAAGCTTGACATTGTAGCAAGGGTAGTTCCCAGTGTTACACTTCAGATGGTGGACATAACTATGGCTTTTTGAACGTCAACAGCAGACTGTAGAGTGGGGAAATCGCAAGCCGGGTGGTGGTCGGGGATCAAAAGATGACAGCTTGCCACGTGAGCTGAGTAATTATTATTTGATTATTATTATCCTTCTCTGCCGCCAGCAGTTTCCCTGAAACGCGAAGTCTCAATGCTATCATTCGTGGATCGACTATAGCCAACGTCTTCAGCCGCAACACATCGGAAGTCTGGCCGACCATTACTGTGTGCACATCAAGCTTTCCCAGGCATGCAAAGTCATCTCTTCTGCAAGAGGTAGGGAACGGAGTACTTCAGAGCTCGTCGCGAGTGAAGGGCGGATCGTCGTGTGGAAATTTACAGCTTGTCGCTGAGCAAATTATGGGTTCTTGGTGCATTCATACTTCAATTTAGAGACATCTCGTAGCTAACACGAATCTAGCCGCTAGTCCTTGCCCATGGCAAACCTATTCTTCCTTCCTCCTCTACCTGTCCATGGCCCGTGTTCACAGACAGACAACACATACGAATGTCGATGAGTGACAACGGGATTCGCGGTATTGATGGTCGACCGGATGATGTACTTCAGTGGATCAGGACGTCCACTTGAAGAGATTTCCCGCCGCTCCGAATACCCTCATTGCGACCAATGTTGAATCTACCGGTGTAGCGGCGTCGTTCTTGAATGTGTTTTCCTTTGGGCTTCCACCGCCTGTAGTTGCTCGACAGATTGCGAAGATTGATCCCGTGGAAGTAAAATGCCTACGAGAGCCTACGACCTCCTAGAAGATTGAGGTAATATAAAGTGCGTACAGTCATCTGTTCTATGGAGCCCTGCTCATGGCGTCGCGCCAATGCAGATCTCGCCGCTTAGCTTTGCTCCGCAATCTTTCTCATCCGCCAGCGCACTTGCCGAAGACCCGCTGACCTTGGACTCAATCTCCGAGCAAATTGGTTGCAGCATGCTCAACCGTCTCGCAGAGACCACGAGCATGGCAACTCAAGCTCTCGTTGGGCTATGTCTGCCGCGGAGAGGGCTGGATTCTCCATGTACTTCAATCCATTCGCTCTGCCCGCGTCGCTATAGGACGATCTTTACCCCATTGAGCCGGCCAACCACTCTTTACTCGTGCCAACGTAGCACTTGGAAAATCGGATCGTTTACTTCGCGAAAATAACCTTCACACTCCGAGGCTAGGTTTAGCACTCCAGAAAAAGTTTCCTTTTTTTCCGAGTACTGGAGACGGATGTCCTTCCAATAGTCTCCCCTAGGCAGACTCTCAAATCAAAGACAGTCGAGATTTGAAATAGAGTCTGCTAGCGGACACGCCCCGGATACTGGAGCACACTTGGTTTTCAGTTATACCTTTTAAGGAAATTCGTCATGTGACTACCTTGCCCCTGGCCTTGTAAAATTTACTATCTGACGTCGTTTTCAGGACTTCAAAGCAGATTTATTGGCACGGAAATATGCCGTAGCGCTGAGAAAAAGATATAATGCCAACTATAAGCAAATGCCGTGTAAATCACTACTAATGGTCCATTTCTCTTGACCAGCGCACTTGGGTCTATTAACCGCTGTCACTTCGTAAGTCCATGGTTCTGTGATTATATTATGAGCTAAAGGAACAATTCATTCAATTTCATACTGTAAGAGCTCACTCAGGGACAGCTTTTGGGATGTGAAGATGCAGGATAGTCAATTTATATCGATATCAATGGAAATATCCCCTCGAGATGGATTGCGACTCCTTTCCAATGCACTAAGGCACTTTTCGAAATATATCGAGGCCTGTGGGATAAATCCTGTACTACCCAAATGCGTAAGTCTGGCTTCATACGTATGAAAGGCATTTCCGGGAACTTCTGAGCGAATAATGGTTAGGTTAGCCGGAATTTTATTAATATCCAGCTATGTAAGTATTTTGAATCAAATCGTACCGGAAAACACGTCTGAATGCTCCATGTGGGGTGAGAGCCAAGTAGTATTGAAGGACGCATCTTGGATTTATGGGCTTAGTAATGCACCCACACGATTTCCACGTGATGAAAAATCGTGCTCCAGTATAGACCCCATTAGTAATTGCAGACTATCCTTCCAACAGATTTCCATAGCCGTTTCAGGATTAGTTTCTGAGCACTGCTAGAAATCTTACGAGTCCCCGCGCACGTTCCCGTTCCCATCATCCGGGAATATTTTTCAAGCACGCCAATATGGCAGCAGTAAATCCTGGGCAGCTGCTTTCCCGACGCCTGGGCTGAGTTTTTTTTTGTTTTGATGGCGACATGCCATCGGGGGTCGCTCTGTTCCTCATTCTCATTCCGCGTTTACTAATAGAAGAACAAAATAGCGTGTACTGCTGTCATTCGAACTTGACGCTGTGCTATGGTCTGACGCTGCAATCATCAACTACCAAGGTGGCACCAAAGGGGAATTGAACCCCTGGCAAATGCGCTTTCCAGTTTTCTTTGTGTAACGTCATCTCCTTCTCGACACGCCGGGCTTGCTCAGAGGACGGCATGTGAGTCTCTCTTTTCTACTCCCTCCATCCACTGCTTCGCGCTATCCGAAGTAAGCTCCCTGCACACTTCAATTTTTTCCTGGTGAGCGAAGGATATTTGTTCCCGCAGCCCGCTCTTTCCACTTTTAACTTTTAACCAGGGCCACTCCGAATTTGTTTCCGCAGAACCTTAACAGCGACAAGAATCTCGACGCAAGCAAGATGTTCTCACTGTGCTGAATCATAATGTGGGCTGGGAATATTACTTTGAGCACAGAGGTTTCCTCTTTCCTGACGCTGTCATTTTTAACGAGTGTCGGGGGATGCTGCCTCTATCGCTCCGTTGTTTGGCATTGTACACTACTCGTGATGTACGGAAAGAAGAGTAAAACACCTTGTACAATCCGCTCGTATGATACAACTTCAGTCGAACCTGCCAGTGGCGCTGGCGGATGCTGTCCAATGTCATCCATCCAATTCACATGAGCGACGAGCGTCGACTCTCAACTCTCGAGTGACCAGAACTTAGATTCTAGAAGTTCATGGCAGCAGTGTTCAAACGTTCATGCGTGAAGAAGAAAAATTGGCGCAGACCACTAGTAGACGCATCAAGTGGAAATTGATATTGAACCCCCGCCGGCGGGTCGATTCGCGATGAACCTAATATGGCAACGAGCCTTGATTGCCAGCAGAACTTGTACTGTGGATTTATGATGTCTGCCTCACACCACTTGGCAGGATCTACCTAACTTGCACAACATTCACACCTTTGCGTTCTCAGATCTCAACGTCTCCGTGGCAGGATTGATAGACCAACACAAGCCGAGAAATGGATTCAGCGTTGATATATGGCCTTCTCCCTCCTCTGAAGCGCTGACTACTCTTTGTCCCGCGAACAAGTACTCCGATCCAACCAGTCTTGACCAAAGCTAGGGAAACGGGGCATGCAAGCTGTAGCTTTGTCCGCAGACCTAGACGCTTTTACGAGGCCATCCGCGAGTCTCAAGCTCCCGGCGCGCTTGTTCCCAACCCGCGAAGTCGATCGCAGCCCATTTCAAGTGACGCCCAGGACAATGCACAACTGAAGCTCTCCAAGTTGCGATTTCCATTCGCGGAACGTCTTTGTTGGCGTCGATCCTTGCGTGGACGGGGCCCAGCTCGAGTTGCTACATCCTCCTTGAATCAGGGCAGAGGGTTGGTTTATTCTAGCAGTGACGAGGACCTTCCAGAATGTGAGATAGATATGCGGTGCGTACAACTACCACCTCTTCCACGAAGCCCTGTTCACAGCATCGATTTTCGACAGGCACTGCCGACGCAGAGCTCGTCGCTCTTGGACGTCTGGCTCCGCAATCTCTCTCGTCCACCGCCAAACTTCCCGTTCCCAACAAGACGCGCTCTTGGACACTCTCCCTCCTCCTCGAAACGTTAGCTACGATTACGAAGGTTCTCCTCCCACCGCGACGACGACATGTATCCCCGAATCTCTCCCCAGAGACTCGCTAGCCTTGGATTCGTGAGCTACTCAATCACCTCCACCGCTTCAAGTTCTCATTGCCAGGCTATGTCTGCTGTCGAGACTGCTCTCCATTCACATCGCAAGCTGTCCTAAAGCCCATTCCCTGTCCTAAAAGCTCACTGTTCGTTGTCGTTATATACGGGAAGACCCGGGTTGCCCTTATCTCATTGGGCCAAGCGCATACGCTTTGTTCGCGATCGTGCCACGCCATTAACGGATCGTTTACTCCGCGATAGCCACTGCTCTCAGGATATTCAGCACGCCAGAAATGTTTCCGAGTGCTGGAGTGGAGACGGATATCCTCCAACTGGGGCGTATTCCTGGGGACTGCCAGAAGATTTGACGCTCTCCACCCAATGCCCATTCCCTTTCAACCTTGCTGGGAATCTTTTTCGAGCATCCTAATTCGGCGGCAGTGAACCTTGAGTCTGTACTCGAGGCAAGGGGTGTAGTTTTGGTGGCTCGATTCGCATGCTCGAGGGTCGCTCTGTCATTTATTCCCATTTCGCGTTTAGAGAACCTGCTTGTATGTGCGGACTCTGCAATCTTCGTTGTTGACGTTCAATGTCAGGAAGGGAAGAAAGAATTCGCCATACAATGGTATATGTATGCATCGACGGGGAATTGAACCCTCGGCTCACCACTGCTCATTAATGCGGAACGGTTTTCTTTGTGACGTCAAGTTCATCTACACACACCATTTTCGAGGATCTTGTTTCGGCAGTGTTATGAGGTAAGGTGCTTTGTTAGCTCGGAAAAAGAACGACAAGGAAATTTTCATCTGCGTCTCTAACACTGGCCCGCGAAATCAATCTCGTACCTTGAAAATGGGCAAAGGATACAAGAATCAACCTCGAAATTTTGCTTCCGCTCGGGACAAAGTCTCCGTGAACATGCTATATTCCAAGACGGTCGCATGGAGGGTACTTTTTGACGGAGGGCTCAGTGTTGTTTTTCTCTTACTTACTCGTGATATATGGACAGAAGGGTATGATTAAAGACACTGAGATCGAGTGATGTAGCCGGGCGCCCAGCGGAACTCGATATTGATGGATGAAAAAAAATGATGAAGGTACATACGCACGCCGCACAATGCGAAGTGCGATGAATCTTCACTGTTCATGCAAATGCGTGGAAGAAAAATAACATTCCCTCGTCCCTTGTACTAGTTAGTTGGTATTGGGTACAGCATAGGAACAGCACATTCTTAGTTGTAGTTTTTGAATACACTTTTTTTTACTGCTTTTTAACGTTAATTTTCCCAGTAAGCAAAGTGCGTGAGGACTTGGTCAAATTTCTCTTCGGCATGTCACCCAGAGACTTCACGCGAACTGCCACGCGGCACGCGATACTTGCGAGACAGTTCATTTTCTTATTTCCATTTCAAGGTGTCACATAACGGTCACTGGGGGCGAGCGAAGACAACTGAGAGCGGACCGATGGCATTGAGATTAATACGACGCACTACATGTACATATGACTCCGAGGTGATATGAGGGTCATAGGGTCAAGGCGGCGTGACAATAGGCATACAGCGGCCGACCGAGAACACATCAATATAAATTTAATTGTACAGGGCTATATGAATTAATGTATTCTTACCGCCACTCAGTCTGTATACTGCTGCGTCCGGAGGAAACATGTGAACGCGACATGAGTATGTATGTATATGTATACGTATGGTTGATGGATAGTAGGGCATTTGACTGCGGAATGCATCGTCCCTTATTTCTCAGTTGGCCCTGTAACACTTTAAATCCGTGAGACGTCCTTGGCTCGCAACTGAGGGTATCACAGCGGCATGGGGTGTTATAGTCTGTGACATGTTTAGTAGGTAGCGGCACAGAACCCCGGCGTTCCTTTTTCGGACCTTGTCTGGTTGTCTATCTATCTATCTTGACAGCTTCAATAGTTACTGGGTATTTTGTATTTGACGTTCCTCAGTAGTTAGTGGGATAAATCGTATTAAATGGACAGTACAGCCTCAATTGTAAAGATGTGCATCGAACGGGAGTTGGACCCCGGCAATGTTGGCGTGTGCCGCATCTGCAGTGTCAGAGCGGATTATACAAACAATAGAATCGCTATGTTGTTTGGCATTGTACATTCTATCCGTGACGTCCAGATAGCAGAATAAAACATCTTGTACTACAATCCTCTCGTGTGATATACCTTCAGTCGATCTTGGCGCCGCTTTCCAGTTGGCACTAGCCTAGAACGTCTACCCAAAATTTAGACGCTATAACGCCCTTACGGCAGAGCTATTTTCTTTCGCACGCGAGCTGATACAGCGGAGTGGATTGGTTGCAACTAGCGAATATTCTTCATCACGTTTCTCTGAAATGTGATAAAGGTAAAGTATTCTTGTATGGTTTCCGAACGTATAATAGAAGCTCGTCCCAAAGGTAAGAATGAGTGTGCAAAGGCCTTTTCCAGATGCGAACAGTGAACACTGCCCACCGAGATGCCAGGATCGGTGCACAAGCCACACTTTGAAACGCGCCAATACACCTCTATTGTCTTGTCCAAACATAGCAAAGCTACATTCTTTTGACTTCCGTGGGATCCATCTCGTAAAATCGGATGCACGTTTCTTAACGCGCTATCTTTCGCAGCTGCGAAATAGTTGTCACGTAGTCCTGTGACAGTCCCTTCTATGTAGCAAGTGTATATCGATAGACTGTCATATACAGGATGGAGACTGGTTGTCACGGACTGGGGTTCCCGCATTGCCGCCACAACGTCATTGTCATCCGCGGCCCAGAAAGTGGAACGGCCGGTTCTCCGTTCATGTTACTGTACTTTCACCCTCTCCAATAACATTAACCCGAGCGTGCAAGGGACGTACTACACTATTCGCTACGCTCAATTGTTTGATTCTCCCCGCTGAAAGGGCCCAACCAGCCCACGCCTGGTACGCCATAGCAATATGGCACTCGTTACGAAATGGATGAGGTTCATGAAGGCACGTATCTACACATAGGACATAGCTCTGGACTAAACAACACTTGCCCGTTTGGTTTCAGCAGGCTCTGATCAAAGGCACTTGCGGCGCCGCGTACGAATACGAGATGGATAATTTCGTACACGTCCTGCCCGAGGGAAACTCAAGAGCCCGACGCAATGGCGGAGCGGATCCTACATCCTTATTGAAAGGTCTCGAAAGCACCTGTACTTCTGAGCTTGAATCATTTGCCGCAGGTGTAAGTATACACTTACTTTTGTTGACCTTGATTACTGACGACCAACAATGTTTCCTCAGCGTGACCCCCGTCGAATTTATGCCGTTGTCGTTGGCATTGACAACTATTCGTTCTACCCATTGCGCGGGTGTGTAGCAGATGCCTTAGCAATGGTGAAGTGCCTTGTCGAGGTCGTCGGTGTGCCTGAGGACCGAATCCAAACCCTTCTGGGTCCAAGGGACCAGCACAATGCCAACGTTTCCTCCATCCCTTCCCGTGAAAACATTTTATCCGCGCTCCGCAGTCTCTCCACAAAAACTGATATCAAACACGGCGACCCCATCATTTTTTGTTTTGCTGGACACGGCTCGAGATATGCATGGTCAGATCTTGACGATGACAAGGATTCCGATAAGGAACACGACAACGAAAACTCTCCAGCAAGAGACGGATCCATCGAGGCACTTTGTCCCATAAACCGCGACACCGTTCCCGATATCAGTGACCGGGAGCTCAACACCATCTTCTCTCAAATCTACCGGACGGGAGGGCACCCAATCACCGTCATTCTAGACTGCTGCCACGGTGGTGGCGCCACTCGAAGTCCCAGAGTGCGGACTATCCCACCGGATTCGCTCAGAGCCATGCTCCAGATCGGTGAAGAGGACCTCAAAGATCTTCACGGTCATCAATCCATCCTGGACAAGAACTGGCGCTCAGATGTGGATTCCCACGTACTTGTAGCGGCGTGTAGGGAATCTGAGCTTGCACAGGAAGTGCAGGAGGGGGTGAGGAAGGGCGCGGGGTATCAGGGTGCCTTCACGAGTGCGCTTATCGGTACTTTGAGGTCTGGTGCGTTGGGAGACGGAGCAACGTATGAGGATCTCATTGAGGCTCTACCTCGTCTCTCTTTCCAGACGCCAATTACCGCAGGGAGACGCAAGAAGGCGTGCCTTTGGTATCAGATTTAACATGGATGTTGGGTTTTCCTCTATGCCTGTTCACTTTGTTCGCTGTCTGTAAAGTCGCCGTTCTTTTATCGAATGTATTGACCTTCGGAGCGGCCTGCAGGCCATGAAAGAAACGTTGCTATGCCGGGCAACAAGTCCGTAGATGTGACAAGATCAAAATATCCACCCGAACTAGATGTGCGTTGAGACGGGAGGGATGGAATTTGTGGAACGGCGTGAGGTGCATACATTCGCACACGCAATGAGGGCTAGAAATGCGGATCGCGACAGAACGTGACATAGGAGTTCGTTGACGACACCGCTGAGTTAACGGTGATAACCCGGCAACGCTAGATTACAGAAGGCAAATTAGTGACAAAAGTCCTGAGCTAGGAAACAGGATATGCTCACAAGAAAACAGACCATCGAAACGTCCGAATCCGATAGGAAAGCAGAACATGACAGAAATAGAGGAACTGGCCGATATCGTAATACGCGTCCCGGGCCTGGCGTGATCCTTGTCTTGTCGCAAACTGGCTGTCATTTCAAAGAACATATCACTAGTACAGTGATGCTTTAAGGAAAGTCGACAATAGAACAAGCGGAAGCATATCGCGTACATTGAGGAGCGATCAAGGACTTGTACACCCCTGTCGACAGGGAGGCATTCACTTCCGACATCGAGCAATTAAGAGGGCTTTGGAGATCTATTAACAAGCAAGAATCAACGCTACGACTATGATCCAAGTACAGAGCCCAATACCTTGACTATTGTCGAATAGTCGTCTTGGGCACTGGTTTCGGAAACCAGGCAAAAAAGGTTTCCAGCCTTGACATTGCAGCAGGGGTAATTCCCAGTTTTACACTTCAGATGGTAGACATAATTATGGCTTTTTTGAATGTCAACAGCAGACTGTAGAGTGGGGAAATAGCAAAAAAAGAAATCGCAAGCCGGGTGGTGGTCGGGGATCAAAAGGTGACAGCTGCCACATGAGCTGAGTAATTATTGTTTGATTATTATTATCCTTCTCTGCATCCATCCTCGCCAGCAGTTTCTCTGAAACGCCAAGTCTCAATGCTATCATTCGTGGATCGGCTATAGCTAACGTCTTCAGCTGCAACACATCGGAAGTCTGGCCGATCACTACTGTGTGCACATCAAGCTTTCCCAGGCATGCAAAGTCATCTCTTCTGCAAGAGGTAGGGAACGGAGCACTTCAGAGCTCGTCGCCGTCGAGTGAAGGGTGTGGAAATTTACAGCTTGTCGCTGAGCAAATTATGGGTTCTTGGTGCGTTCATACTTCAATTTAGAGATATCTCGTAGCTAACACGAACCTAGCCGTTAGTCCTTGCCCATGGCAAACCTATTCTTCCTTCCTCCTCTACCTGTCCATGGCCCGTGTTCACGAACAGACAACATATAAGAATGTCGATGAGTGACAACGGGATTCGCGGTATTCATGGTCGACCGGATGATGTACTTCCGTGGGCCAGGACGTCGACTTGAAGAGAGTTCCCGCTTAACTCATCGCTCTGAACACCCTCATTGCGACCAATGTTGAAATCTACCTGTGTAGCAATGTCTCTCTTGAATGTGTTATTCCCTTGGTAGTAAGGGGCTTCTACCGACTGTGGAACCGTTCGACAGATTGCGATGATTGAACCCGTGGAAGTAAAATGCCTATGAGAGCCTCCGACCTCCTAGAAGATTGAGGTAATATAAGGTGCGTACAGTCATCTGTTCTATGGAGCCCTGCTCATGGCGTCGCGTCTATGCAGACCTCGCCGCTTAGCTTGGACTTGGACGCTTTACTTGGCAATCTTTCCCATCCACCGGCGCACTTACTGAAGACCTGCTAGCCTTGGACTCAATTTCCAAGCAAGTTGGGTGGAGCACACACAACCCAGAGACCACGAGTATGGCACCTCGAGGTCTCGTTGGTCTATATCTGCCGTGGAGAAGGCTGGATTCTCCATGTACTACAATCTATTCGCTCTGCCCACGTCGCTACGAGACGACCTTTACCCCATTGAGCCGGCTAACCACGTTTTGCTCGTGCCAACATGTCACTCGGAAAACCGGATCGTCTATTTCGCGAATTCAGTCTTCACACTCCGAGGCCAGGATTAGCACTCCGGAAATGCATCCTGTTTTCATCGAGTACTGGGGACGGATATCCTCCGACAGGGCGCATAGCATATTTCAGGATCCGTTTCTGAGCACTACCACAAATTTTACAAGTCCCCACCCACGTCCCCGTTCCCATAATCGTCGCTAATCCTGCGCAGGCTCTTTGCCGGTGCCTGACCTCGAGGCGGGGGTGTATTGTTTGATATGGGTTCGCTCTGTTCTTCATTCTCATTTCGTGTTTACTAATAGAAGAATGAAATAGCTTGTACTATCAGTCGAACTTGACGTTGCGCTATGGTCTGACTCTGTAATCATCAATGTCAGAAAAAAATTCTGGGATCCATCGAAGAACCCCGGTGAGGGCAACGACCGCTGCTCCGTTAAAGCGCTTTTCAGTTTTTTTCTTTGCGTAACGTCCTCGCATCCTTCCCGACACACCAGGCTTGTTGGCCTATCGGTATCCTTAGTGGACAGCATGCGAGTCTCTCTATTCTGCTCCCTCTGTCCACATTGGCTTCGTACTATCCGACACAAGCACCTTACACACTTCAAACTGTTCCCGGGCCTGGTCCGCGAAGGATACTCGATCCCGCAGCCCGCTCTTCCAACTTTAACCAGGGCCTCCGAGTTTGTTTCCGCGGAACCTTACACAGCGACAAAAGATCTCGACGCAAACAAGATGTTCTCATTATGCTGGATCATAACATGGACTGGGAATATTATTTTGAGTACAAAGCTCTCCTCTGTTGCGCTTCTTCCCTGACGCTGAGTGTCGGGGGATGCTGTCGATATCGCTCTGTTGTTTGGCATTGTAAACTACTCGTGATGTACGGAACAAAGAATTAAACACCTTATACAATGCGCCCATATGATATAACTTCAGTCGAGACTCGAACCTGGCGCTGGCGGCTGCTGTCCTGTGTTGTCTATCCGATTCACAGTGAAGCAGCACGAGCGACGAGCGTCCGCCGTCGAGTGACCAGTGACCAGATTCCAGAACTTGGAAGTTCATGGCAGCAGTGTTCAATGTTCATGCATGAAGGAAAAAGTCACGCTAATCACCAGCATATGCATCAAAGGGGAATTGAACCCCCAGCGGGTCGATTCGCGACGAACTTAACACAACGACCCAGGCTACCACTACCTCATTGAGCATTTTTCTTCCTACCAGCAGAACCGTACTCTGAGTCTATGTCTGCCTCACACTACTTGGTGGGATCTACCTGACTTGCACAACATTCGCACCTTTGCATTCTTAACCTCCGTAGTAGGACTGGTAGACCAATACAAGCCGAGAAACGGGTTCAGCGTTGACATATGGCCTCCTCCTTCCTCCGAAGCGCTGACTACTCTTTGCCGTGCGAACAAGCGCTCCGATCCAACCAAGGCTAGGGAAACGGGATATGCAAGGTGTAGTTTTGTTCACCGACTTTGACGCTTTTACCAGGCGATCCGCGAGTCTCAAGCTCCCAGCGCGCTTGTTCCCAATCCGCGAAGCCGATCGTAGCCCATTTCAAGTGACGCCCAGGACAATGCACAACTGAAGTTTCTCCAAATTGTGGTTTACATCCGCGGAACGTCTTTGTTGGTGTCGATCCTTGCGTGGACAGGGCCCAGCTCGAGTTGCTACATCTCCCTTGAATTGGGGTAGAGGGTTTATTTATTCTAGCAGTAATGAGGACCTTCCAGAAGGTGAGATAAACATGCGGTGCGTACAACCACCTATTCCACGAAGCCCTGCTCACAGCATCAATTTTCGACAGGCATTGCCGACGCAGAGCTCGTCGCTCTTGGACACTTGGCACCACCATCTTTTTCATCCAGCGCCACACTTGCTGATTCCAACTAGGACTCTCTTGGACTCTCTGTCTCTCCATCTGAACGTCGGCTACGAATACGAAGGCTTACTCCAACAGCGATGACGACATATACTGCTATCCCTTGAATCTCTCCTCAGCGACGAAAGCGGCAGACCTGCTAGCCTTGGACTCCTCACTCGATGATCTCCAACCAAGTTTGCATGACTATCTCACCCGCTTCAGGCGCTATATCTGCCGCCGGGACAACTGTAAAGCCTCCATTCGTGTCGCCCAACTCGCCCACGTCGTTACGGGAAGTCCCAGGTTGCCCTTACCCCATTGGGCCGCCCAAATACGCTCTGCTCGCGATCGTGCCACGCCGTTAACGGATCGTTTACTCCGCGATGGCCGCTGCTCTCAGAATATCTAACACTCCAGGAATGTTTCCGAGTACTGGAGACGGACATCCACGCGTAGGGTTGGTTTCTGTTGAGGATTATGGTTTCACAGCCATTGGGCCGACGGCGTAGCCGTCTTTTGTTTTACATTATTTTGATTTTCGTACCGATCACTACCGCTTCTTGGCTTCGTACCACTATCACCTACGTATCTGTCACGAATATACGTTCGTTCGAGCCATATCCATCACGTCCTTTGTGCCCGCCGACGTCTATTTCCAACAGTTTCTGAGGGTTGCCAGAAGATTTTACGAGTCCCCACCCACGGCCATGATCCTCGCTGGGCCATATTTTTCGAGCACTGCAATTCGGCGGCTGGGAATCCTGGGCAGGATCTTTCCCGACTCAAAGCAAGGAGTGTATTTGTGATGGCCACTCGGACTCGAGATTCGAGGATCGCTCTGTCGTTTATTCTCATTTCGCGTTTACGAATTGAAGAGCTTGTATGTTGCCTGTATGTTCGGAGTCCGGACTTGGTTCGGACTTTGCAGTCGAAAACGTTCAATGTCATGAAAGAAAAAACTTTGCAATGGTACATGCATGCATCAATGGGGAATTGAACCCTCAGTGAGTGACCCTCACCACCGCTCCATTAATGCGCGGTCCTCATCTGCTTGTCTACATACACCATTCTCGAGGATTTTGTTTCTGATGTCCCCCTTGTCTTACAAAGTTATGGGTAGAAAGAGCTCCAGTGTTGGTGTCTTGCCTCGGAAAGAGAATGACATGGAGAAAGTACTAACCTTGTCTATGCACTGGCCCGTGAAATAGATCTCGTACCTTGAAAATGGGCAAAGGATACAAGATTATGCCTCGAAATTTTGCTTCCACCCGGTGAACATGCCATATTCAAGAAGCTTCTTCCCGGATAAGACGTCTCTGTCACATGAGGCGTATTTTTTGATGGAGGGCTCAGTGTTGTTTTTCTCAATATATGGACAGAAATGTGTTATTAAAGTTATTAACTACGTTGAGATTGAGTTATACCCAAAGTGCGTCGAAGCCCAAGCCTCAAGGGTTCGCGGCACGCGCAAGTCAATGTTCATGCACGAAACAAAAGGATGAATACACACACACAAGGGCCGCATGCATCAAGGGGGAATTGAACCCCCGGCGGGTCGATAGACTGATAAATTCAACGTTATGGCAACGACCCAGGTTACCACTACCCCATTGATGCACCATTTTTGCCTAACTTTGTATCTTCACAATGTTTCGTGGACGAGCTCTTGGACTCGCCTCGTTGGAGCGCGCTCGTTTTCATTACCGCTTGGGCCCTCCAACGATCTCGTTTTCCTTCCCAGCGGAACCTATCTCGGACGTCGCCTGGACCCCCAAGAGACGTTTTGTTCCATCTATCTGCGTGAACACCTATATGAAATACTTGCTCTGATAGAGGGTATATTTAATCAAGCAACGAGAAATTTCGCGCTATTTAAACTAGCCTCTACTACCTTTATCAAAACTTTATGCTGTAAAAGGTCAGACTTCAAAAAGGAATTCCGACGCGTATTACGCATCAAGGAGGGATACGCATCAATAAGACAGTTGGCAGCAGCCTCCAGGACACCATTGACAAGATTAATCGGAGGATCCGCTGTCTTCCGCTCTCTAGCAGGAAACGGTTTCCAGTAAGGAGAAAACATGCAAGTGTGACCGACCACCGCGCCAAAAAGGTCCGCTGGATTGTAGTTGAGGAGGTACACCAGGGTAAAATAAAGATTGGGTCGAGAGATGACACCCCCCACTGCATACACTATGACTGGGAGTTCCCCGGTTGCGAGCGGGACAGGAAGGACCAGGGAGATCCCACAGTTCATCGCGAACGTGAACAGCTTGGCGCCGACTACTAAACCCACGCCCGTAGCGTTTATCAATGCGATGGCACAGTCGAGCCCAGGCATGGCAAGGTTGGGAATTGAGGCTTGAATTCTGTTCGAGTTTAAGCGGCCCAAGACCTGGTTATTAAACGCCTCCAGATAGTGTGGGCCAGTCGAGTTGATGCTGTCACGGGTGTCGGATGATAAGATGGGTGAGTCCTCCACGAAGATCTTGACCATATTGAGGTTGGCGCCGACAACTTCAACTATGGCGGCGTCTGCCGCGTCGGGAAAGGGAGGCTGATAGGGCATTGGAGAGAGTAAGATAACACTGAGGTACTGTGGGGTGTGGCAGCCAACTCACCGAACACCTTCAGTTAAATACTGCGCGACACAATAGATGGCTTGTCGGGCTTTGACATTGGCCATATTCCTGGGCATTGCGGGCATCGAGAGCCTTTGCTATTGACTTGAGAGACCAAGACACGGACACCATTCAAGAAATTGCGTAGCTCGTGAATTGCCTAGTTCATTAGGAATTTCATATTCGAATATGCTATATTTTTGACCCACAAATGGATTTTTTGAGCACTTATGCCTGGCCTGAAGAGGTGAATTTTTGTACAAAAATGGGTATCCGAGCGGGGGGCCGAGGCACCTAGACTGGATTGACCTCCGCGTTACAGCGAACCCCGTTGAGAAAAGCGTACAGGGCACGAGTTTTGGAGCGCTGAAGAATCTAGGCAACCGTTGGCATTGCTTAGTCTGGATCCGAGGCGCATAGAAACTCGCAGGAAACGCGCGAAGAGATGTTCAAGATACTATGTTACTGACGCCGGAAGAAATGTTAGAAAAATAACAAGAAAACATTACAAATACAACTTTACTTTTATCCCAAGATAGTTAAATTTCGTTTCCGAGAAACGGCCAGACATACGCATAGAGTTATTTGAGCTAGACTTGCCAGATCCCAGATGAAAGCATGGTTGGATGGAGATTCCAAGATCGATTTTATTATTTGCACATGTTTACATCCCATCCCAGCCTCGATCACGTGTCCAGACACATTCCGTTTTGCTCGACATATATCTCGTGTCGGAACTTATGTTTCGTGTAATTTTAAGGTGCATATTATCCTGACTTAACGTATAGAGATATTCTGATAAATTTAGCAATTTTATAGTGATATTTGACACTCGTATCATGGAAATGGATTTTTGTCGCGCTCAAAATCAAGTTCGTTATCTCCATTTACCATCCAATTTCCGAATTCTGAACAAAGGACAGGCTCATCGCGACCAGTCTTTATACCTTATCGAGGTGTAGTATATTGAAATAACGGCTTATGAGCAGCCTTTTTGAGACTGATCCGCATGCTTCTTTTATGGTCTTTGTTCAAAGATGAATGTCGCCGCGACCCCAGCGACCCCAGCTACTCTTTCGAGAGTAACTAAACATAGCCTGTCTTACTGGCAAAGTCAAATTGTGCTCTCAAATCGGCTCTGCCTTTAGCACGGACGCCAGTCACTTGCTGAAGGACCGATGTCTTGCTAGGCTGTATGGTGAATGTTCCTCTTTGGTGTGTCACGCCGGCGACATTGTCGCGTTGCGCACTCATTGTGCGGATGCCGTTCCACTCACTAGATCTCTACGTCTCCGTTAGCATATGAAAGGTCTTAAATATCCATAGCGCGCTATCTTATCTTGATCGCAGTGCGGTTAACAGAGGACACGTCAAACAGTCAGACTTATACCATTGGGTTTCAATCGCCCCACGGTGTACGTTTAAATCGACACCCAGCGAAGTCATGTCCTAATTTCCGTGAAAATATCCATTCACGGAACCCAGGTCTTGCAAATTTGGGTCTCGATTCCATCGATCAGCTGTTTGCCAATGAAGTTTCATTCAAAAGCCCTTCCCCAGGAACTCGACGTCCATATGAATGATGAAAAGGCATCGTGAACTTCTTCAGCTGAGAATGAACATGGTATAACGGTGCCGATACTACTCAAGGAGTATCATCGAACGTGCTGTCAAGGTCTACGTGCTTCTGGAACATCGCAGTACTTTTCTACAGTTCTACCTTGGGATCGCATTCCATGCTCTATCATTCCGAATGGCGGAGACGTATGTGACATACGACCAAAAAACCACATTGTGGAACTGGAGGACTGATAAGAATACTAATCAGCGTCGACGCAGGGGTTTTACAGTCAAAGAGATTGAGAGGGGACTATCAACATTTCGCAACCAGGAAACATTTCTTGAAAGGACATTCCGGGTGTATTCACGCAGATATCCGTGGACGACCCGGATAGATAGACCAGCAGTTGGCAAGCCAGATCATCATCGACTGCGTTGAATTGCGACAATACTCGGTCTCCTTCTCCTCCAGATCATCCTCGTCCTCGTCCTCGTCCTTGTCTTCGTCGTCATCATCACTCTCAAAACTACTATCACTCCGATACCGTACCCGCCTCCTGTGTCTTCCCGCCTTCCTCTTCTCAGGCGGCAGTTGACCCGACACTTCGAGTACGACTCTGAGAAATTGAGCTGTGCTCAACTAATGGTAGAAACAAATAACCATTCGCAGATCCTGAAGCTGGGCGCGATCGTAGTGCTGCGCGACCTTTTAACGGCTTTCGTTGGATGGTGCAGGCTTTTCAGTCATTTGGGAGCATCTGCAGATACCATCCGTAGGTCTCGAAGAGAGGACAAGTTTCTCCGTGGATCTAGAAGGCCTCCTGTTAGATTGCATGTTAACTCGGTGTCTGAACCCGGCTAGGGAAGCGCACGTACCCCTTGATATATCACCCACCGAAATTTATCGTAAGAGTCAGAAATCTGGCGATCCATAAACATGCCGTTGGCGGGCATGTACACTTCGGGTACGCCAAGTTCGCAAAGCTCAACGCTGCTGGTCGTGGGTATCGGGAAGCTAGGATGCAGCAAGGCTGTTGATTGGGTAATTCGTGTCTCCGGTCCCGCGTATGGATAACAGGAATCCAGGCCATCAACGATACTATGTAAGAGCGAAAGCAATACATAGAACGCTTCGCCATGTCTGCTGTCGATGATGTGGTGGGCCTTCGGCGCGAGGCATGTCGTAAAAGGGCAACGAACTTCCTTTGGGTAAGATATCTGGATATAAGCAGTCCGCTATGAAAAGAAGTCAGTTGCAGTGTTGGCTTAAATGTTAAAAGTATGTGTGTATTCACGTTTTTTACGCGCTATTGACATCGAAATCAGCGTCGTTACACTAAACATCTGCACGACTGACGATTTCCTCATCGTCTGTGTCTGCTATCAATGTCATTGAGACAGGAACCGTATTCTTGGTCGGTGCCAGTGCTGTCCTGAAAGGAGGTTAGAGGCCATCTCAAGCAGGCAATAGTGCACCTACCCTTTAACCTTGATCCACAGCACCTGCCCAGCAAGCCCAGTTAGCGGCCTCGAGAATTCTTCTTTGGACAACAGATGCCCAGGTTCTTGGTCACTATTCAAGTTGTAGCTATGAAACGGATACCAAGAAAAGACCATCTTTTTCGGATTTTGGGACACGCAGAATTTCTGAAGGGATATAGAAACCTCCCAATGCTCCCTTGGCGATATTCAGAAGAGCTCTGATTGGTAAATAGGCCTGGGTGTCGATGTGAAGTGGTGTCGACTGACGGACCCCAATAGGACAGGGAAATGAGGTAGGAGGGATACTGCGAAAATGGAGCGCTTGTGAAGGTCCGTTCCCTCCCACCAGCAGGCGATTTGAAGGTGGTGCGAATCGGGAATTATTTGTCTAGAATAAGACATCGACGACTGGGAGGAAAGCGATGGAGGAAGGCCCCATCTATGATCTAAATAATGGGGAAAAGAGCCTGAAAGTGGTTCACATCATCCAACATGGGCTATGAACGTTGAATCGCGCAACGGCCTCTACTGGGCCACCAAACACAGCTTCCTAACGAGATACAAAATTTTTGACATTGACAGTAAATCCTTGTGACGAGATAAGTTGACGAGCATTTCGCGAAGGCGAAATGAAGCGCACCTAGTACCCTTTCTATGACCATGGTCTCTCCCAGACAGCGATAGCACCTTCCCAGACAATGGCCACGGTGAGTTCGGAAACCCGGCTGTTAATTTATGCAACATGTCCGTCGTGGAAATTTTCGGCGCTGTCAGAGTTCAGACGATGGTCTCCGAAGACGAGAGGGTCGAGGTAGACGACTGGTCAAGATGAGCTGTGGGTCACTTTCCACGTCGATGGACGACTTATATCAGTTCGTTCGTGACCTACTGAAAGTTTGTGGAGTTGAAATATCACGGCTAACCATCATTTTGTAGCTGTCGCTTCGTTATGTAGTGGACCGATCGCGAAAAGAACGTGTACTTACCGTGCCCAGTCTTTTCAAGCTGATCCATCGACGAATACTGTTTTACGCGACCCAGTACGCAGCGAGATAGGCTATCTGTACCGAGGAATAACGGCAGAACCAGAAGAATGTACATGAATTCGATAGAAATATGACTGCCGAATCCGGGGGGCCAAATGTCGATTCGGATCATTCCGGACACTTCGATATCGCTTTGTACGCCACCATGACTCTGGACAACGCTAACTGGAAGTAAACATTGGTCGAATATAATGACCTGACTGAAGGCTCCATCGGAAAACTCTCGCTCTGTTTTGGTGCCTGGGAAGGATCAGAACTTGGGAGAGCTAAAGTCAGGTCCAAATCCCGAGATGCCCTAAAAAGGATTTATACTCCAGGAAGAGGTACAGCCCTGTATTCATGTGCTGATTCTGTTTATTTCCCCAGCACCGATTTCAGATGGCTCGCCATTCCCGCCCGGCAAAAAAGTGCCAGGCTTCTGACATCGAATCTATATCGATATCTTGAAAACTAGATTCAAGTGTCGTTGACTGCACTGGTCTTGCTCCTCATTACTTACGCCCTTCGTCTTGCCCCACACGCAGAATAAACAAAATTTTGATTGGTACTGGTGCACGGGGCCGGGTATCACGCGTACCAAGGTCGCCCAATCATATTACTCTCACGACATGTGAGAATTTTCTAGGGTACTTATCTGTGAAGCAGCCCCGCGGTTTGATTCCCGTTGTATTTCGCTTCTGTCTTCCTGGCATCACCGATACTATACATCAAATCAGCTGAACTGACGCCCATCACGCTTCTTTTTCTGATAAATTTTCTTGCTGTGCCAAAGGATACCCTGCTTAGTGCTCTGACCACCCCCAATGGCTCCCCTCACCGACCAGCAATCTAGTATTGTCGCGTTGTACTTGGAGAGTGCGGCTTGGGGTATTTTCCTGGTCACGTTCGGACTATGCCTTCGCTCTCTTCTGTTTAACAACTCTGGCCTCAAGCCATTTTCTGAGATTAATCGACCAATGTTGGCCGTGTGCTTGACCATGCCGATATTTGCCACGGTGAATATGGCCATCAATACACAAAGAGCTCTGGACTCCGTCGGCCCTAAGGGCATCAGCGAGCAGTTCACGGACATTGGGAGTCCTATCGAGCTCGTCAAGTTCTCGTGTGTTAATTTGCAGACACTTTTAGCGGATGGTATCCTGGTAGGTTCTGCTTTGTAAACGGTTTTGAATAATTCACCTAACTTTTGATAGACTTATCGTTGTTGGATCGTGTATGGCAAGTCGTGGATGATAGCAGCCGCACCAATCATTTTGTGGATAGGTGTTTTGGGCACGACGATCACGAACATATATATACTCAGCACCATACATTCCGAAGCTCTGACAGTAGCGACGAAACTTCGTCCTATCGTTACTTCCTTTTGGGTTATAAGCATTGCGTTGAACGTTATTACGACCTGTCTGTGATTTTCTGGTCATTATTTGATCTCTTGCTCAACTTTTCTCTATCTTCAGCTCTCATTGTATTGCGCATTTTCGCCGTCGATCGGAAAATGGTCTTCCAGCCAATTTCTGGGTTGTCGATTTCTCGCCGAGAGCGACGCTTCAGTGCCCTGCAGCGGACAATGAGGTAGGCACACACGTGTTGGTGACATTATCTCATTCCGATTGTTAATTATCTATAGGATCATCATTGAATCCGGCGCAATCTATACCGGCATAGCAAGTAAATGAGTTTGCCTCGTGTGTCAAGGATTTCTGCTAAACAATCAGCATCTTAGTCATTACTTTTGCCACATACGTCTCAGGAAGCGTAGGGGTGTACATTACAAGCGCACTAGTGAGTTACCCTGGATTGTGTTTCTTTACATGCTTATCGCACCGGCTATATCCTAGGAGGTCCAAACGGCCGGAATCGCTTTTAATCTTGTCATTATCCGAGTGCATAGCAGAACGTACGAAGAGGAGACGAAGCCCATGACTGCTTCGTTACGGTTCAACCTACGCTCTCGTCCTTGGGACGCTGAGACCAGTCTGACGAACCCTCAGGACACCAGATGCACATCCGATGACAAGGAATTGGGCTCAGATACGAGGACTGCCCCATCCAGGTGATGGAATAAAGAGTATACGTCGACTTATCTGTATTTATGGAAGGAGATACATACACTGTTATTTTCAGAACACCTACAGTAGGCAATTAGTATGTGTCCGAGCTTCGCATCGCTCATACGAGTGTTTCATAGTCGCTAGTAAGCATTCGTTTGATTTCGTCTTTTGGAATTCGTGCTTCGAAATCGAGCGCGAAGGGCAGGGGGTGCAAGTTAGCCGTTTGGGTAAATGCCTGCGTATCAATCGGAGATCCGTCCACCTCCTTCAGACGGAAGGCCCACAATACGAAAGCAGTTGTTATAAATAGCGATCTGTACGTTTGCTCTGTCAAAGGCGTTCATTGAGAGAGATGGGTACAGACCTATTCGCTAGCTGTTGTCCAGGGCAAACTCTACGTCCAAGACGATGAGCTTTGGTTAGAGGTGTGTTAAATAGACTGACCGTCTACCAAAGCCGAAGTTCATTGACTTGATGTCGTCTCGTAGATTTCCCGAGTCGTCTAACCATCTTTCTAGACGGAACTTCTCTGGTTCAGGGAAAACATCTGGCGAACGACCAATCGACCTACGCGAATGTCGAATTGAGGGAAGGTGAATGGGATGTCAGGGAATTTACCAATGACTTCCGATGACAGTCGCACCGGCAGGGATACGATAACCGCGCTAGAGGGTTTCCAATAGGCTGCGCGAAGCAGCTGATAATAACAGGAAGCTTACCCAGACTATCTCTTTCATGGCTCTATGAGGGAAGCCTAGATGACGTTAGAATATTCCCGACCCATCCAGAAACGGTATGGCCCACCTGTAGCACTTACGGGTCGCCTTGGAAGTTTTAACGTGAGCATGTCAAAAATCGGAGAAAGGCGAGGTCTACCATCGATAACATTCCAAGATGAATGCAGTAATGAATGGGAGAGACGCTTCGTCCGCGAATGTAGGAGCTGACGTTGATGGCATGAGTCATATTAAATAAGACGTAGTCCCTGCCGTACGCACCTCGGCCCCGGCCTACGACTGCGTCTAGTTGACCTTGAACTTTATTTTGGGCGGCAGGAAAGCAAGCCGCAGCCATCATCATGATACTAATGGCGGAGGCTGTCTACAAAATCCAGGTAAGTACTCGTGCTGTTCTCGAACTCCATAAACGAATGACCCACTGTATCGGCTCCAGCAAGGAATAGTCCTCCAGATAGGAAAGCAATTTCATCTTCTGACATACCATTTTCCGAGTTCTTCTCCAATAGATTTTGTACAAAGTTAGGTTTGATAATGTGCTCGCCGTGGCTCTATGAATGATTGTGATTAGCGTCCATGCCGAGTAGATTTAGCAGCTGCAAGACATACAATCTTTTCTTTCACCGCGTCGACGGAGGAACGAGAGAAAGCGAGTTCTTCCTTGTGCCATTTACGCAACTGCGAAAGATACCCAGGTACATACTGAAGAATCGGCACCGAGTCAACCCAATAAGCACCCGGCCTCACGACAGTACCGAATCTATGCGCAAACAGCAAGATCTTTTGAACTAGAGGGTCAGAGTACGACGTAGTAGAGGGCTTTCCGTAAGTGAGAGTGATGACTACTGACGCCGCGTAACTACAAGGAGAAGACTGCTGGTAAGAGGTGGAAAATGAAATAAGAGAAATGGGACTCGCCGCTTCGCATGATCAATATGTTGTGAAGGATCATCCAAGAGATCCATGACAAGATTAACCGCGTTCTTCACTTGCAGCGGTTGATATGTTTGAATTACCCTCGCATGAAGTTGAGACTGAATAGCTCTGTACGCTTGTTCATTAAAAGACGGTACTGTCTGGTTTCAGACCGTACCTGCGGAACTTCTTGAAGCGTTCTCCCGCCTTCATCATAAGTAGACGCATGTTCTTACACATTGTTTCCTGTAGCGCAATAGACCTTGGACGATCTTGTAGGATTGCATTTTCTTTCTCCATTATCTCTAGCACTGGCTGGTGTCACTGTCAGTCATTAGCCTCGGAACCACGTCCAGAGTTATACCTCATATCGCCCAATGATGATGATGACGTCCGTCAATCCCCGCCTCAACGAGAATATAGGACCGTATTTTTGCGTCATTTCTTCGTAACGAAGCCATGGTCTGCGCACGAGATGTAAATATAGATTTCGAAGCCTTGCGAGCCCGACTCACGATCCAGTCAAGACTTCAGTGCCGAATAGCCAGTGATGAGGGGGACCAGGGGGCAGAGGAAGTTTAGACCGTCGCTTCGAAAACCACACCGTCAGGGCAAGGGTAAAACCAGTAACCAATAGCAACCAAAAAGTAGTTGTATCAGCGGTCATTATTGCCAGTGAAAAGCTGGCTTCTGCCAATGTGGGAGTCTGATATATTGAATATAAGGATCTGATGGGAGAAGCAACGAACGTCACTGGGCGGCTCGGACAAACAAGTACTTACACTACATGTACACAAGTTGCCCGGACATGACAGCGGCTGCACCGAAGGCTCCGAGTCGATCACATTGTACGTGAATAACCCATTGAATTCACCAGGTGCTGATTTGATGCGGCGGTCGCAAACAAATATCGAGGTGAACCAGCTCGACTGGCGTATACGGACTTTCACGCGGATACTGGCCAGACAACCCTGACTGAATTGTATCAAGGTTCTTCGATACATCCACTCTGACAGGCTCCCCGTCAATCGAGGACTCCACTCACTGGCCTTATCACCGATATTCGGAAATCCGAAGCCCGATGGTAGCCAACGCCTAATATGCTATTGGCACCGTATGCATTCGAGTATCAGGTGCGGTGAGCTGGACACCGTGCAACCTCCTCGAACCCCGCTGGAACAAGAAGACTGGAATAGATATATCCCGCGTGTCGTTGGCGCCCAGGAAAAACAGATCCATGCAAAGGAGACACCTGATGACACACACCCAAAATTTCAGTCAAACGACATAACGACGGTAAGCAAAATGCAATCACTGGTTAAATAATATACACGACGATCATTCACTGCCGACGGTGTTAAACACTATATTTAACTCCGTACTCCTTCATCCATCACGCCTTTGATATCGAAATCAGGGATGGCACCGGTACTATGACTTTGTGAGGAAATCATGGACGAATCAACCTTGGATCGATCTGAATCGTCTTCGACCTGGCGGTCAACTGAAACCTCAATGGTTTCCGAGTCCTTCGGAGGCACACGCCTGGTGAAGTGTAAAGGAATAGAATGTGATTGTGTGGAGGTCTTAGTCGCGTAGGCATTGCGCCCGGCCTGACTGACTCTAATGATGATTAAATTGAAGGCAATTCCAACCGTTTGCATTTCCTGCGGATGATGTTCAGTAAGGAAGGGGAGAAACACGAAGCATACGATTTACAATTGCACTGGTCACGTAGACACCTTGGCTGCCTGAAACATAGGTTGCGCACGTTGTAACTGGCAGTCACGGGTGAGTACGATGAAAATAGAGCCTCTCTCTCTCCACGTACTAGCAACGCTTGTATACAACGCCCCGGATTCGATGATAATCCTTTAAAAGTCCGTCAGGAAAGTTGCCAGGAATCGTGAACGACTTTGTACCTCATGATTTGCTGTAGTCTAGTGTAACGCCTCGAACGAGATGTTGAGCGGGTAGCAATCGAAAAATCGGCGTTTGAGCGATCGACCCGATAAATGCGAGTCACAATAAGCACTGTATCAATACGATTGAGCCTTGGAAATTCCTCCAACAAGATGACGTGACGAACCTGTGGCAATGATGTTCAGGGCTATACTGATTGACCAGAACGATGTCACGATAGGTCGGAGGCTCTTTGCAACGGTGAGGGACTCGGAGTGGATTGAATGCAAGACAATGATGTTTAAGATTGCGGCCACCAAGACTCCCAGCCACAAGATTCCAGGGATAAGAGCTATGGCCCACGATTTACTGTATATGACCCAACATCGATATGTCTTTGAAAATGGGCAGATCAGCAGCAAATCAGATAATAAGAATAAAATTTTTATTACCAACATGGCGTCAGCAATGAGCGTCTGAACGTTTACGCAGATGAACTTGACGGTCTCCGTCGCACTTCCGAGATTTGTGAACTGCTCACTTATCCCAGATGCACCGACCGATTCTACTGCACGCAGAACATTGAGAGCCAGATTTACCGTGGCGAAAATTGGCATTGCAATGCAGACGGCGACCATCGGTCGGTCAATTTGGGAATATGGCTTGAAGCCCATGTTGGACCAGAGCAGAGCGCGAAGACATAGCCCGAACGTTACCATGAAAATACCCCAGAAGGCGCTTTCCACGAACAAGGCGATTATGCTCGCCTCCTGGTCAGTGAGAGCCATAGATGAAGTTTGAAGTTAGTTTCTAGCGCGGTTGCTGTGTCACTTATTTAGAGCAATGAGCAAAGGACAAGAGTATCACGAACCATGATGACTATTCCTGGGCCCGGGGAGCAGCATTGCCAACAAGAAGCCCAACCAATGAATAGCGGCTGTATACGTAAGTTATGACAGAGTCTGTACACCTGGGTTGATAAAGCAGTGCCATTCAGTAGGGGTACGATCAGTTGGAGCGAAACGCTCGGATCTATGTCGAGCTGGTTTGCTGGCATGGGAGGATTACGATATCCCTTCAAGCCCGGCATCAATGTGGGACACATGATCAAACTGGTGAAGGCGGCAAGATATCCGGGGTGCATTTCATTCAACAGCAGAGAGCTTGTGGGCGGCAGTTGCGCGGGAGTTTTGGAGTCAGAGCATGCATGAAAAGTTTCTCGGAAGAGCCCGAATTCGGGCCGATCTACTGACATTTCGCCGGTCTCTTGTTAATACGCCACTCTGACACTAACACCACATCCATTGAACGACTTTTCTTCATACGAACCGTTGAGTCTGATTTACAGGACTACACACCGGTAAGAAGCGGTGGGTACCGCAACCTCCCGAAGAAAAGGCGTTTTGGTGCGTGTTACATCTTCTCGTCCAGAACTAAGCGCGTGGATAGAAGCTAATTTGATGCAAAGAAAAGATTGGAACGCACTGGCCATGTGCCGTCAAACTAAGTCTCACATATATTTTCTCATTTTTTGATTAACGCTGGCTGTTAACGTGAGGCAGTCTTGATTTACATCTCCCGTTTTGACTTCTGCATTCAACGACCCCACTTTCTATCATAGATCTTAATCACTGGAAGCTTAACACCTTCGTGGATCAGCTTCTGTTTCCCAAAGATTAATGTTTTTTGATGTTATCTATACGGAGGGTAGTGATGCACTTCCCCCTCCTGGCGGTTCCTCCCGCTGAAGTCTTGATCTGGTAGCTTGCCGAAGGCACGGAAACACAACATTCGAGAATAGCCCGTAATTTTCCTACTAGCACTCCTTGTGACAACGTTCCATTTCACCTTAGTTGATAAGTTGATATAATCCTATTGGCAGAAGATGGCTGAAAATAACTAGGTGGACTCTTGGCCGTGATCAAGAATCTAGTTCGCTACATTCGGTCCTAAATATCCACCCAACTTCGACTCCAAGAGAATCCCGCCATGTCGTCCACCCAAATTTGCGACGATGACATTATCCCGCAGAGTCCTCCAAATGCCGACGCTAACACTTCTCGCGAGGGAGGATATGGCTGGATATGTTTACTTTGCTCGTTCATTGTGAATTTCTTAGCTCTGGGGTGAGTGCATCAAATTTACGTTCCAAGTTCGCCGCAATATCTGCCTTTTGTTAGCATTGAAAGTACCTGGGGCGTTTATCAAGATTACTACTTCAGTGCAGCCGAAGTTGGCCACGTTTCGAACTCGAATCTCGCATGGGTGGGGGCCATTCAAGCTGTCGGTGTGTCAATTTTTGGATTGTGAGTCTCACATAATCTATCCCGTTTGTGCTTGGTTGTACTCACGCTATGGTATGGCTGCAGTCCGGCAGGCAAGCTCGCCGAGAGGATTGGCTATCGGATGACTGGAATCATTGGCTGTTCGTTGATGGCCATCGGTCTTCTGGGTGCCTCGTTTTCGTGAGTGCGGGAGTTCTGAAATGGCTGAATGTTGAACGTATTATGGTAGGAGTAAGGTGTGGCACTTGTACCTCAATCAGGGTTCGTATTTGTTCCGTTCTACAGCCTACATTTGACTGGACACCTCTGCAGGGCTCGTCTTCGCTATTGGGAGTGCCTGTGCCGTCATCCCAGCTCTTACTATACCTTCACAATGGGTAAGAATGCTTTGACCTATCTAGCTCCAGAATGACTAACATGTCGGTCTAGTTTATCAAATACAGAGGCAAACGTCGTACCTATAACTTTGGCTCCTATTAATCACGCTCTTCCAATGTAGGATTTGCGACGGGAGTCGGTGTTAGTGGCTACGGTAGGCATCCCAGTCATGGTAGCAAACTAGACTCGTGATCTAACTTACGAATGGCTTATTCAAGGGATTGGTGGACTGGTTCTCAGTCCAGTAACTCAAAAGCTCATCGACGAAGTGGGAATCCGATGGACTCTGCGCATCATGAGCTTGCTTACCTTCGTCGGTATGTTGTAGTACAACTATGTACTTATGATCTTACCCTAATGTCGTCTCCAAAAAGTCGCCGGGGTCGCCTTCGTCTTCATGAAAACCAAGAGCATACCGGACATGCAGAGAAACGATCGCATTCAGATATCGCGCCTTCTGAAAGACCCTGTCATATACGCCCTCTGGACATTTATGCTTCTGTCTGCCTTCGGTTATTATATCCCTACTTTTTACACACCAGGTTTTCCTTCAATTGTTCGCTAAATATTTCCGACCCTCATTGTTTTGTACAGAATACGCTAGAAACAGGCTCCAACGTACTGCGCAAGATGGTGCTACCGCTCTCGCCCTACAGGCCGGCCTCTCCGCTGTTGGCCGTGTGGTAAAGTGCCTGTTACGTAGTTCGACAATGTCCTTACTTATGTGCAATTGTAGCTTACCGGCTTGATGGGTGACTATGTTGGACACCTCACAGCCCTGACAATATGCCAACTCATCGCTGGAATTGTGCAAATGGCGGTGTGGCCATTTTGCGCGAACTTTCCGAGTCTTATGGCATTTTCTGCCGTGTACGGATTTTTCTCTGGCGGAATCGTCAGCTTACCTCCAGTCGGTGAGCTTGATACTATTGGACCTGGTATCAGACATTTCACTGATGCTTTCAATCACCAAGCCTTGGCTGAGATATACGGCACCCAGCAGCTTGCGAGTATTACCGGGTTGATACTAACTGGTAATATCGTGAGCACCGTTCACTTAAACTTACTTCACTCATTCATACTACCGGTAGCCTGGAACCATCGTGGGGCCGTCTATTGCTGGGGTAATCATCGACTCGAATACGGCTTCTGACGGAACAATAAATTTCTTACCTGTACAACTATATGGTGGAAGTTGGTTCATTGGAGGGTGTTTGGCAACGCTCCTTGTCCCCCTGCTACGTAGAATCTCCAGGAAACGCTCCGTCGGAGCTGTACGAGAAGGTGAAAGCCTGCCCGAGATCCAGGATGAGGAAGAAAAGCCTCAGTGATGGAAAAGTGATGGATATTAGAATATATTGAAAGAATCTATGTAGTTTTGTATGAGTTCTGCAGTACATAATTTTAGTATAGGAGTGTGATAGATTGAGCCTTAAAAGTTGCTCAAAAGTGACTATCGAATATGCAATTGCGGTGGGAGATAAGTACTCGGAAACGAAGCATCCTCATTCTCAGGTAGGTGGTAATTCTCCGGCTTCTAAAGCGGATTTCAGCAGGGAACCCTCTCAAACAGCGGGCCGTCGTCATTGATCTTCCTATCTACTGTCGACGTTCGGCATAGTTATAGAAGCAATGTCACTGTGGTGAACAACACTTCCTTGCGGCAGATCCAGACGTCGGCTGCGCTGTGATGTGCGACACCTGACGATGTTCAAACATCCCCAAAATAAACTCGAAGTTCTCCCAAAGAACTTCAGTCTTCAAGTGCCTACATTGTCCAGATCTCCGGACTTCCGGACCGACCTCACCCGGGATTCGGACCAAATAGGCTTTTCCTGTGCGACTCACCCACCGCTTACTTCGAACGCGCGACGCAACTGTAACGCAAGCAGGTACGTCTCCTCTCTTCTCAAACAGCAGTGTTACTTACCAAGAACTTAGCTTGGTTGAAATGTTGTTGCGTTTTTCGCCGGCTAGGGAACGAGCGACTCAACTACTAATCGCTCCAGAACAAGCGGTAGACCTTGTCGACAGTGAACATGTCCTGCTAGCAACTTTTATATACTGTCAGCTCTGTGCGGGCTCTACGATTTCTCATATCACCACGTTCCTTTTACCTCACGTCCGTTCAATGGAGACTTGTCTTTCCTGGACCCTTGACCAAATCTTTCTCTGGCAGTACGACGATACTCAACAGTATCTTTCTCTATTCTTATGGAAGACAGTGAAGGACTTGGGCCATGTTTTATCATCCCTACCCACACGCTGTTAGCGTCAAGTCCACTTTCGCGGATCGTACTTGTTCCCCACCGAGGTGTCATCGACATCCGAATAGCGGTGAAGCCAAGACCAATCTACTGAATAGGGCAAGGGAAGGAGATGATGAAAAGGTACTTACGAAAGGCTTCCTTGTCTGCGTGAAATCATCATGTCCCTGTCGTGCGCCGACTCGGAGGATCAGCCTCTGTTCGTCGTAGCGTGCGACCAGCGTATTTTATTTGTCAAGGATACAGAGGCGTGAATAATAGTTCGCAGTCGGTATCTATGGCATAAGTTAGCAATCAGGGACCTCGGCCTCGTGCCTCTCCGACATCAGGCTTCGGACCTAATTCAGTTCATCTCTGATTCGAGTTGGACGATGGCAATGGTTCTATTCATTTCGAGCCCATTAACCGCGGCCGGGTGGAGCTCATCAACAGTCTTTCTCAGGAAGCAACGTGATTCCGCGAGTTATCCTTGGATTGATCCATTGAGCAGATAACCGGGTGCCTCACGTCTGGACTGGCTTTAAAGTGCAAGTCGTCTGTTTTCTTCATCCGCTCATCGCCAGCAGTCACTACTCCGTCATGGATGAAAAATACGCTCACAAAGAGGGTTCGGCTGAAGACAAGCTTTCCGATGAGGACTCTCCGAGAATCCTGTCACCATTGATGGACGTGCGAAGGGTTCCATGGTGGAAACTAGATATACAGATCCTGCCCGTCGTCACGATCATGTATCTTCTAAACTTCCTGGTAAGTCCGTCGGTACTCTTTCGCAATCATTTCTTACCGCATCTTATAGGATCGCGGAAATATTGGGAACGCTCGGGTTGCTGGACTGCAGGCGAATCTTGGAATCACAGATAGCCAGGTAGGTTGAGTCGAATCAGAATGTCCGCCAATGTATGTTTAACACCGTGATCTTGCAGTACAGTCTTCTCTTGACGGCAACGTTAATCCCTTATGCATTGGTCGAGATCCCGAGCAACTTGTTCTTGACGGTAGGCGTCGGTACATGGTGTATTGAAATTTATTAAGAGTAATGCCAGCGCATCGGAGCTCATATCGTCCTCCCTGCTTTGGTCGTTATATGGGGCGCAGTCACCGCTTTCCAAGGTAGTTTTTTGAAGTTTCGGTGTTTCAGGGGTTTTACATAATTCTAGGGCTGGTGACTTCTTATGGCGGTCTGGTGGTTGCTTGTCGAGTTATTCTGGGTTGTTGCGAAGGTAATATAAACACCCATGTGTCCAGTTGAATCAGCTAAACACGCATGCATACCAGGTGGCCTGCTGCCGGGATTATCTTTATATGTTGCCTCGTTTTATCCACGTAGTAAGCTCCAGCTCAGGTACGTATCATGTACCTAGTTTATTCCTGGTTCGCTGACATAGATCTGTACGGCAGGATAGCGTTATTTTTTGCTTCGACTGCATTGGCCGGAGCTTTCTCTGGTTTGTTAGCATCAGCTATCGAGCATCTGGACGGTCATGGTGGGAGACCTGCCTGGAAATATATTTTCATCTTGGTACGTCCGTGATGCTTCTGACATATGACTCGGCTCCCGAACTGTGTACTTTCCAGGAAGGTAGTTTTACCGTCTTGTACGGACTTGTCTGCTTCGTTATTATGCCGCGTTCACTTTCAACAATTCCACTCCTGACTCCCGAAGAGAGGTCCAACGCCGAGGCACTCCTCATTCAAGAGCATACCATGCTTGAAAAGGACGATCATTTCAGCTGGTCTTCGACCCTCGGTGCATTATTCCAGCCTCATGTACTCTTGTATTTTGTCATGGGATTCTTTGGAGGTATGGGTGGTCCGAAATATTGACAAGTGTACTGACAAACCGTACTTATCATAGGCCTGACTCTGACTGCTCTCGCATAGTACGTCGGCCTTTCTCCGTCATATTGCTCTTTCTCTGACGACGATATCATAGCTTCGAACCTGGTATAGTTCAGAGCCTTGGATACACAGCTAATCGAGCACAATTAATGTCAGTCCCTCCATTCGCCGTTGCCTGGGCAGGTAAGCTCTTTCTTCGCCCACAAGACTGGCTCATCTAACAGGATCTTTCAGTGAATATCATCACGGCTTTCGTGTCGGATCGATATAGGCTGCGTGGAGTTACCGTCATATTCCATTCTCTTCTCGCTACTATCGGCTTCGCCGTTTTTCTCGGCAGTAAAAGTCACGACGTCCGATATGGCTCCCTCTTCCTGTTTGTTACAGGTGTATACTGCATTCCTCCGTCGCTTCTTGCATGGGCGGCCAATAATTCCGCACCCCGGTTCAGGCGAGCCGCAGTGATAGCTTTCTTACTGAGTTCGACCAGTTTAGGCGGTATTTTAGCAACGTGGTTGTTCGGATCGCTATCCAAGCCCCCAAATTACAACAACGCGACTATCGTATCTATAGTGTTTTCGGCTGCTACGATAGTAGCGGCGTTGGCGAATATCCTATGGTTAAATGCCCAGAACAAAAAGAGGAGAGGGGTGGCGAATCCTGGACCTATCAGCGACGACAGAAGTGACGGCTTCCTTTACAAGCTGTAGGTCGAACGTCTTAGTGATTCCAAAAATCATCCATGCCAGTTTAAACAAAACACTGTTTTATTCACGACCCGCAGATGTTTAACGAGTTTCATGTTGAATCATATGGGCGATGTATACTGTACCACATGGCACACACTTTTCCTACGTCACATTAGTGTACGTTTTCCAGCCCAAAGTTACCAATTTCGAGGTTCAGAACCAAACCATCGACACTCTCCGCCGCGACGTGAATAGGTCCACCGTACATGGTGTGGACAGCCTTTCGCGCGTTGATCTCCTTCAACACTAATTTGGCCTCCTTGTCGTCCTTGGCTAAATTCTCGATCTCACCGTCAGTCATGATTGGCACTGACGGCGAGCATAACTCCGGTCCAAGTCGTGCTCCTACAGCTTCATGCATTTGCGGGTCCGTAGGGGCAAAAATATCTTTGCAAAAGTCCATGGTCTTTTGTAACTCGTCTTCCGACACAGTTTTGCCAACGTCGGCTGTGCCCTGGATCACTGTGATAGAGGTCAGTGAGATCAGAAGAAAGATTGATCCAGTACTACTAACCTGGTCTAAGAATATCAAAAGCTCTATCAAAGTTGTCCTCGTCGACCTCGGCCAAAATGTGTAAATCTTGATTACGAATCTGTTTATAGACGCCCATGACAACGAGTAAAAAGCTGATATAGATCATTAGAATACGGAACAGTACGTTTGAAGAGATGCTGCACCGAGTATACGCAATAGCGACTTTCTTGTCGTGAAACTGAGCCGCCTGCAATTCTGAACATGTTTTCCGGATCGAGGCCGATATCGACGCGGCAGCAGTTAGTGCACCCAAGAGCGCCAAATGAACTCCGCTTGAGAAGAAGGGATCTATGAAGGCTGGAAAACGCGTCGTTATGTTGTGTATAAACAGCATTCAGCTTGGGAACGCACCAGACGCGTCGCCGACAAGTCTGAAGTGATCACCCGAGTATCTGTCGGCAGCATAGCTGAAATCACTGGCGCTGCGGATGCATGTAGGGCTATTCTCTCCTTGGAGGGTTGCCTTGCAGAGAAACTTCCCGCTGACCGTAGGCGCTAGTTTGAGCTGTGCGAGGTAGTCGGCCTTTGAGGAATAATGCATGCCGTTCCTTGCGGATAGAGCCTTTCTAGCAGTGCTCGAAGCTTGATCAGTCACAATACCTACGGAAACTGTGCTATCGTGTAGGGGTATGAACCATGCCCAGCCACTACCATCTGGAGCAAATAGTGGGTCAATGCCGAAATAATATATAAATAGAGAAAGAAAGCAAAACCTGTTAATGCTTCAAAAAATGGAGCGTTGTCACGTTCGCTTCCTGGCATGTATCGCTTTGCCCCAGTCCAATAGCCCCATGATGCAACGTTTCTAAGGGTGTTGTTAAACTTACGATTTTTCAGGTACTGAAAAGAAAGTATGAGTTGTCAGAATACAACGGGGATCTGTTACCTAGAGCTATACGTGCCTTGGTCGACATGATCCCCACTCGACCAGATGCGTCGACAAGGTAGTCAAAGGAGATTAAACGAAGCTCTCCATCAGGACAACTAAATTCAGCCCTGATGGGCCTGCCTTCGCTGACGTTGTTGTCCGCAAATATGAGGTTGGTAACTTTATGGTTCTCGAATACTTGGGCCCCAAGCTCTTCAGCATGATGCAGTAAGATCTCATCGAATTCTGAGCGTTTCTAAACACGGTTCAGCTTGGATTGTAATACACAATGATAGAAAATTTACCACATTCCAAGCTGCAGCATTGTCAGGACTGTTGCCGCCGCTAAGGGTGGAGAAGTCGGTGTCTTGAGTTTCAAGTTTAGTAAGGAGCACCGTGACACTGAAAAAGCAATAATGCCGTACATCCTTCACGTTTGTGCTGCTGGAACTTTACCGCGGCACCAGGCTGGTCAGTGACAGTCAGCCCAATGATAAATGCTATAAGATTGATACAGGAATTCTACCTTGGGACAAAACCCATGTGAAGCGATCTTGTCGTCTGCACCCGAGAATTTCAGAAACGGTCGGACTGAAGGAAGCATGCTTTCTCCGATATGGTACCTTAGTTAGAGTTGTGAGGAAGACTAGGCGTAAGAGTTGCATGGTACCTACCGAGGGAATATTGTGGCCTCCAAGACGACGACAGAGAATCCTTCTCTGGCCAAGATGGAGGCACAGTAGCTTCCCGCGGGTCCGCCGCCGACGACCAGAATTTGAACATGAGAAGGCTGTAAGGAGATTTTAAACCAGCGATCCAGGACCTACACGCAAATTACAAACCAACAGTGAGCTCATGATGTGGCTTTGATACTGGATTCCTCCAAAATGGTGTTGAAAAGAGCTGACTCTATATGTATAGCCCTGCCGCTTATAGGCGCCCAGCTGGGAGAAAAAGGTATAGGAAGCTTTGTGGCCATCTGCTGTAAATGTTGCTTGACTATCCTGGAGATAATCTCGCGATATGGTCACAAACTCAATGAAGAAATTCAAGCTCAATTGTTCGAGCTGTGGTGTTTTGGATATTTGTTGGTTGACGGCCCGCTATCCACTCGGCTCCACGGCAACAGGCGAACATGTTCTCCACAGTCACTTCCTACCCTTCATCAGCGCTCAGCCATCATCGGATTTTCAATATGCCGTGGAGAACGGAACCTGCAAACCGTATTCGAACTATGATAAGATGAAGTCAAAGCATCGTTACCAACTATCTTCTCGCACATTTCAAACCCTAAGCTTCAACCGACATCGACGGTATACACTGACACCGCCTACTTTCGTTCAAGCATGTCCACGCTCAGCACAGTCGACAAGGATACTGGCATAATATCCAGCTTCCTCACTTTACTGACACAAACCAAGGCGTACCGGTACGCTATCCGCAACTCTGCTTCCTGATCTTTAAATTTTGATATCATAAACAGAAACGAAAAACTGGTTCGTATTGACGGACGATCCTTATCCATACCCGCAACGGTGGCTGTCGCGCGTTATGGAGTCAACCCTGAAGTGGACAACTCAGCTGAGGCCAAGGAACGTGTATATCGAAGCAGGCAAGTCCTTGACAATGCGGTATTAGGGAAGAAGAGTATATATGGCGTATGTCCCATATCATCCACGAGCTGCTTGACCGCTGAAATTTATTTTCAAGGTAACGACCGGCGTTGGCGGGAGCGGTAAATGTCTGTCCGAAACAACTTTTTCATAAACACACTCAATATCGATTTTTTCAGCCGACACGCGATCCGGAGATGTCCTAGCCCTTGGGGTCTCCATTTTGCAGCAAATACAATGCGGCATCTTATCTATAGATGGAGAAGGCGATGGTCTACCCATCTCTCATAATTCCGCTGCCACACAAATGCCAGAGTCTTGGGTCAGAGGCGCCCTCATGATACGCATGAATAGCATGATTCGTGGGCACTCAGGTGTTCGTTGGGATGTCTTGGAAAAGTTTTCGCTTATGCTAAATGCGAATATACTCCCTCTGGTTCCACTCCGGGGTAGTATTTCAGCCTCTGGCGACCTCACACCGCTGTCCTACCTAGCTGGTGCTGCTGCGGGAAACCCTTACATTCGTGTGAACTACGGTCCGCCTGGGACCCGTACCATCATGACATCGAAAGATGCCCTTGCTATGGCGGGGATAGAGCCTCTCGTGTTCCAGGCTAAGGAGCCTATTTCTGTGGTCAACGGAACGTCCTTCTCTGCGGCTGTTGCTGCACTTGCCGTCTATGAAGCAGCCCACCTGTCATTGTTAGCGCTTACCTGCACTGCACTTACAGTTGAAGCCTTGCATGGGGCAAAGGGATCGTTTGCCCCATTTATTCATGCCATTGCTAGACCCCATCCAGGCCAGGTGTGATGTTTTTGATTCGATCCTACTAGCAATACTAAACCTCTCTAGGTGGAAGCGGCTCATTTTATATTGTCTCTATTAGAAGGCAGCAAATTTGCAAAAAACGAGGACTCCGATGTCCGCTTGAATGAGGATCCTGGCATTCTCCGTCAAGATCGCTATGCAATGCGTACTTCTCCTCAATATCTGGGTCCCCAGTTAGAAGATATTTATGCCGCTGTGAAGGCTATCGATCTCGAGTGTAACGCAAGTGAGTAGAGATGTCGGTCCTCGCATATCTCATAATAACGGTACAAAGGCAGTGACAACCCTCTTATCGAGGCAGAAACACAGACCATACATCTGGGCGGAAATTTCCAGGCTATGACAGTCACGAACGCCATGGAGAAAACTCGTCTTGCGCTTGATCACATCGGGAAACTTGCCTTCGCCCAATCCAGCGAGATCTTGAACCCCCATATCAACAAAGGCTTACCTCCATCTCTGGCCGCCACTGATCCCTCTCTCAATTATCATGCCAAGGGGTTAGACGTCGTTATGGCGGCCTATGTGACGGAACTTGGATATCTCGCAAACCCCGCTGGAACCCACTCCCAAGCCGCGGAGATGCATAACGAATCAGTGAAGTATGCGCATTTTTGCCTTACCTGGTTGTTTTTGAATTTCATTTTACAAATAGCTCTATGGCTTTACTTTCTGCGCGCGCTACGGTATCCTCTCTAGAAGTTCTCGCCATGTTAATCTCGTCACACCTGTACATTCTCTGCCAAGGCAAGCTATTTACCATAGTGATGTTGCCATACTTATCATTACTGTCAGCGCTTGACCTTCGTGCGATGCAGCACGATTTCCTCACAGGTATCAATGACATCGTGGAATCCGGTGAAGGAATATCCTGTTCATATCCTGTCCGTTCTGATCGGCCAAAATGCAGAACTAACTAGCGCATTCAAGCTTCGAACCTCCGACATTCTGGATCTCTCATCTCTGGTCAATAGAGTCCTCAGAGACTCTTATCATTCTACGGTCACGATGGACTTGAAAGAACAAATGCAAGCAGTCGCATCATCTTGCATTCCAGTGATCGTCAAGTTCTTTGCAACCAATCCTTCGTTGCACTACCAACCAACACTTTCTGATATTATAGCAGTCACCAATACGTTTGCTACACGCGGTATCGACCTCATGAGTCAATTGAGAGATCAATATCTTACAGGCTTGAAGGGGCGTATACCTGCTTCCTCATATCTTGGTCGTACTTGCTGCATCTATCAGTTTATCCGCGTGGAATTGGGAGTCCCGATGCACGGGGAGGAGAACTTAAAGCGATTTGGGAACGTGCCTTACGCAAACACCCAGACTATCGGACATCACGTCTCTGTCATCTATAAGGTAAGGACACGCTTCTGATAAGATAAGCATCAAGCCAAATTGACTTCCATCTAGGCCGTCATGGACGGGAAGATGCACGAAGTTATCACATCGATGATTGGAGAACGAGTCTTATGATATGTATAGCCAAAGTAAACGCTCAAATTGAATAATGCCTTCTTCTGACCGCCGAACTGGCTCTCGATCAACGAGTTGAGATGAATTAGAGCCGGTAGCAGATATGCTATGCCCGGTCAATATCACGGGGCCACTAGTTGGTTTTCAAATTTCTACCAGACATCTGCTTCTAAAGTTATGGTTCAATACCTCCATTCAACATTTTGGGGTACGCGCTGGTGTGGGTACAATCATCCAAATTTATCTTCCTGTCACTGCGGCGATGAGAACATGAGCCCAGTGCGGTCTCCTTGAGTATACCTGGAGTATATCATGATTGACCAATCAGCTTTGGGCTTCAAGATATGCTCCAGAAGAACTCAGGGTAGCACCAAGGCGTCTATATAGCCATTGCCGCAGTACTGTAGTACTGTGTAGAAGTGAGTTAGTGGCGATAGTCATAAGCGCTTTGCGTTGACCTATTCTTAAGCAGACGTGTCGCCTTGAATAAGGAACTACTCATTACAACGCCATTCCGATGGACATGTCTGAACTTGACGTGCTGCAAACCAGCCTGAATCGCGCTCTGGATGCGTTCCGAGAGGAACTGACGAAGGAAAACCTGCCGCAGTTATCGACGTTCAGCATCGAACCCCATCCATTGGATGCTCCCGACTTCTTACCCTCCCCACGCTTATACGAAGCTCGGAGACTCGCACTAGGTATGAAGTCTCGACATTGTTCCATTCGCCTTCATATGCTTATTTATAACTCATGAAGCATGCGTTGTAAGTTTTCGCAATTTCGGTCGGCACGCTATCTGACGATGTACTCAGGGTCAACTCAAAACCCTTTTGCAGCCTCCGTATGAGAAGGTAGTAGAGCAGACCCTGGCTCCCTATGACGCGGCGTGTTTGGACATAGTTCTTAGAACTGGCGTTATCGACAAGCTCTCGGAAGATGCCTACAGAACCACCGGATTACACGTGCAACAGCTCCACCAATTCTTGGACCTTGACCCGTTCAAGCTGACAGCAATTCTCCGGTGTCTTGCTGCGGAAGGATGGCTACACGAAATGAACGAAGGTGTATATGCCCTCAATCGCCCTGCACTAGAACTATGCCTAGGGAGAAATGGGCGAAAATGGGCGCTGTACGTAATATTAGCATCTCCAAAAACATCAATATTAACCCTCTTCCAGTACACAGGGGAAAGGGAAAATTGCAGATTCTTTACTTAGTGCTATCACCCGACCGGATTGGAAATACTCAACTTCGCCACTGGAGACCGCCTTCCAGCTCTCCCATCATACTTCGTTTTCCCTTTTTGACTACCTCAAAGCCAACCCTGCCGAACTTCAGCAATGGGCAAGCTCAGTGCGGGTTTGTAAAGTTGTCCAACGTCTTGGAGCGTAGAGTTCAATCTTCCTGTCAGACTTACGGAGATGCCGCCGAATCGGCTCTGCTGACAGATTTTCCCTGGAAAAGTCTGAATAGCCAAACCATTGTTGATTGCGGAGGAGGTCAAGGATATCTTACCATCTCTCTGGCGCGAATGTAAGTGTCGTTTCAAGCCACCTGCAACGACATTTTGTTAAATTCTTGTAGCCTCGAAAATGTCACATTTGTGATCCAAGACCTACCGGAAGTCATTCCTTTAACAGAAGCAAACGTTCGCCGGGAAAGTCTAGAGGCGGCTCAAGATGGGCGAATCGTCGTTGAAGCGCACGATTTCAGGACACCGCAAGTGCAACGATCTGGAAACACGACCTATGTGTTTCGATTTGTCCTGTATGTTTTGTACTCGCAGCCTTTCTGACACCCTTTTACATATTCGTTCAGTCATGACTGGACAGACCAAGACTGTGTATGTCTGACCCTCCTCAGCTGGTCGTTGACACAAACTAATGGCCCGGCCCTCAGACTGCGATACTCAAAAACATACCGGCGATACATGGAGCAGTAAGTGCAGTTCGGAAATCAAGTTAAACAGTGCTCAGTCCCACAGGTCAAAGTCGTCATCATTGAGTATGTTGCTCAACCTTGCACCATATCCTATGTCACACAGAATCAAAACGATGAGAGCCTCAGTGTGCTAAATGGTGCCGAGAAGTATGCAACAACTTTACCGCCACCCTACGTGCCCGCGAATTTCGGTGTTTGCGCGAAGATGAACCTTGGCCTTGGGGTCCATCTCCTTGGAGTGTACAACGCCCGTGAACGTTCTCTGGTATGTTCGAACTGATGACACGCTCTCTCCGCCTTAATGACCGTCTTCTAGCTTGAATGGGACAGTATAATTCGAAATGCGGGACTGCAGATAACTTCAGTGTGCCCACTTCGAGCAAAGTTATCCGTCATCGAATGTGACGTCGTAAACTGTAGAAAGCCTGCTATCGAGTGACATGCTCCAGCATGGCACTAATCCCAAAGAAGCGGTCTCAAAATCGACTGAAGGCTCAGAGAACTTATTCATGGTTATTTCAGGTGTGAAAATTCTCGAAGATATAGCATGGCATAGTGTGAGACGCAACCCGGAATTTACGTAGAGGAATTTGTGTACACTAGGTTCCGAAATACTTGGGGTATGCTCCTCTCTCAATGTCTAGTAGGTACCTTCCTCCACTGCGATCCTGAGCTTTTCCAAACGCTCGTTCGACCTTGGCTCAAAATGACATTCAAATTCCTCTGGTTTCCTACAATGACAATCAAGACTCCATTTCGATGCAACTCGCGAGGGATAACTCACAGTAGAGCTAGGTTCCAAATGAATTTGGGGTCCTGCTTCTGTTCGAGACCATTCACGTCGACGGGATATCTTATATTATACACAGACAACAAAGTGGCAATATTCATCCACAAGTTGCTCTCCGCGAAGTGCCGACCGGGGCATATCCTGTCAAATGGTAAGTACTGGCTTGACTGGCTTGGTCCTTCGCAACATTACCTTCTTCCGTAGCCGAATGCAAAATTTCCCGGATCAGGTATGTCTTTGAACAGCTTATGTCCATCGGTAAATCTCTCAGGTCTGAACTCGTTGGGCTCAGGAAAGTCATTTTCGTCGTGCAAGCATAGCCTATAAATGTCATGACCAGATTGGCTTGAAATCGTTGAAGTATAATAGTATGACTTACCATGTGTTTGGAATAATGGTGGAGCCCTTAGGGATGAACATCCCATTATAGACGTCATCTCGCATATTCTTATGTGCGAAGGCTAGCCGGGATTCGGCGAATCAGATGAGAGGACGTCATGTCCACATCGGACACAAGAGACTTACCCATGGGTGCCACCGGCTTCCATCTCGTCCTCTGTTAGTATTCATGAAATATTTCGGTGTCAGTCGCTTACCTTAATGTTTCCTTCGCAATAGCGTCTATATAGGGAATGGCTTCGCGGTCACTCAGAGTGGGTAGTCGCTCATTTCCAACTACCCCATCAATGTATGCTTGTGCTTTCTTCTGGACTTCAGGGTATCGCATCATTGCCAGTAGGAAGACTTGAAGTGTAATCACAGTCTACGGTACGACGTTAGCTTGTCAAAGACGCAGTAATAAATCACTTACCGTCACAGCACCACCTGAACAAACGTGGTTATAATGGTAAACACAAAGAATTTTCTTGAACGGACCTGTAAAAGCGATCGCAACAGATGCCTGAATCGATCGTTCATTGGAAACTGTTCCGTCCTGATCCTGGTAAGTCTCAATCAAGTGCCTCATCATGGATGGGCCAACTGCGCTCGTTTCCTATTAATTGCGTTGAGATCTGTCATCGAATCTAGCTTTCGTGCTACAGGAATTTACTTACCATAGTGTCTTTGGTGAGCTGATACGGGATCTCAAGCATGTCGGTAACGCAATGGTTCAAACGTTTCATGCCATCAGCTAGTTTCTTTCCGAACACGAATAAAGGAAGTTTCGCCACTTTTATACGTCAATGGCTTTCTGTTATAGATCTAGAGTAGACATACGTGCGGGTATGAGGTCGACAGGGTGGGTACCGGCCGCCGCATTCACAGACATAGACTCGTCTAGGTCATAAGCCAACTTGAGTAGCATCTCCTTTTTTTCGGGCTCTGTGAGATAAATTGAGTTACGTGGTTAGATACTGGAAGAAGGAGATAGTTACCGTGGTTTCCAAGGGTAAACCCTAAAATGCTCGATCCAGCCATTCTATTTTATCAAATAAGGCCGCGTTCAACACAACGACGAAGAGGCACACCTATTAATAACAGCATCCATAGTTTTTGGATCTTTCCCGATACTGAGGGCAAATACCCGAGCCTCATTTACCAGAAGCTTCTGAAATTGGTGGAAAAAACTCGTGTTGATGCATTGGTTAAACATCCGACGCTGACGATGCATCTCAGGACCGTAGGTCAAGAGAGGTAGCATCCAATCTACACGTGCACTATTGCGAAAGTTGAATCAAGAACCACAGATACTAAGGACAGCACAGCTTACAATTCGGTCAGGAATGGGACACTAGGTCTGTCTGAGTATATCACACTGCGCTCGTCAAGTAAGTCGTGAATTGCAGTACGAGAATTCAGAACAATGATGGATCGTCCGAGAACCTTGAGACCGATGACATCTCCTGTAAGGCAGAATGATTCTGGTAAAGGCTTAAAAGGAAATTGGGGTGCAACGAACCGTACACATGTCGCCATGATGCGAAGTGCATGTGAAGCATAGACGGATCCACTGACAAGTCCTTGATATTCCCAAGGATCGACCACAACCAACCGCGTGGACCGGGTGGAAAGTGGGTATTGATAGGTTCATTGGATTTATTCAGGCGATATAAGAAAAAGGCAAAGGCGCAACCACATATTGTAGCGAGAGCAGGAACAACAGTCATTGTCGGAGCGGTTTAGAGAGTAGACGTGTTGTGTTGACAAGGATTGCGAAGTGCTTGAAGTGAAGTGGACCATAGGCGCTACCCAATATGGTGTACCTTTTCGGCAAAGGCCGCTGGGGATAGGTCGCTTCTAAGCGGAGCGTAGAAACACGTCGTCGTTAATGTCGTCGCGAAAGGTTGGTGAAATATTTCTATAGTAAATTTAGGTCCATTTGACAAGTCCAATCCCTTGGTGCCACGGCCCATATCAAGGAGCTAGACCCATGCAGGAACGCAAGTATAGCACACTAGCAAAGCCAACTTACGTTCAGTTTAGTATACAGATATGTTCCGCATTCACGAGAAATGATGTACTATGAGAGTATGTGGACGGTTGACAGGTTCCGAACTCCAAACGGCTAAAATGCAAGTTATATCAGTCAAATTGATCCACGAAGCGCGGTGAATTTATTTGTGCGCATCCTATCATCTGCGTGCCATCACTAAGCGTACCTCGCAGATCACCGATGTCGTGACCAGCTTTCTTGGCAGAACCTGTCTTGGCATCGTCATCAACGGCGCGATGCGAGGACCATTAATCGTGCCCAAGTGGTACCGTGCCGTGTAATGATGATGATGATGATAGGTTCATTGCGGTTGTCCCCGCACAGAAGTCATATTTCATTCGAACGATTTATCGGAAGGACTCTATTTATCTACATTATACACCTATGTCGGTAAACTGCCCGTCTATTTATTTGTCAGCCAAGAGCTGATTCAGACGGTCTTCAGAGCGAGGCACGAACAAACATTCGAACAGCTCCGGTTTCCTGTGGAAACAATACTATTCAGATCCCGCTTCACCATTATGTTGATAGACTTACATCATGCCCATGCGTGAGATAATCCCGGGTTCCTTTGGTCCGTCCGGCCTTCGAATGTCAAACACACTAAGAAGGGTAGCAATATTCACCCAGAGTATGTTTTCAGCAAAATTTCTCCCGGGGCAGACCCTGAGAATGCGATGGGAGATAAATTTGTTATAACAACAGGAGCCTTACCGTCTTATGTATCCGAACGTGAACTGTCTTGGTTCGGGAGCATCATTGAGAAGAATTGGTCCTGTAGAGTCACAGAAACGCTCTGGCAAGAAGTTCTTAGGGTCTGGATAATCGCCTGCGTCTTGAAGACATTGCCTGCAGGCGGCAATTTTATCAGTCGAAGCCTTCAAGGAGGATGTGTGCATTACCAAGAATTGGGCAAGATTGTCGAACATTTAGGAATGAGATAGCCTTTATAAACGTCGTCTACTGTAGTGGGTAATCTTGGCACCAAAATACGCAACTTACCCAATGGTACCACAGGTTTCCATCTGCAGCCTTGTAGTCAGCGAGATAATGGAAGAGCTATATATCGAGATTCCTACCTAAGAGTCTCCTTCATTATAGCTTCAATGTCTGGCAACGACGATCTGTCGTCTAAGGTTGGGAGGCCTTTACTGCCAATCACTGCGTCTATCAAGGCTTGCGCTTTTTGTTGTACGTCGGGATAGCGCATCATGGCGAGAACAAATCCTTTGAGGGTTTCCGTCCCCTACATTTATAGTGAGTGGCTTCGTCAGCCGAGTCATTAAATGCAAGTTACGTGACGACTCCCGCTGAACGAAACAAAGCACGTCAATAAGAGAAAGACTGTTTTGAAGCGGGCAAAAAAATATACCTGAGTAGGAAGCAGTAACCGCAGCTTTGATGGATTTTTCGTCCTTAATTGAACCGTCTATTTGTTTATTTTGTTCGACAAGAAGGCGGAACATGGAGGGATCTGAGGACACACTGTTCTCCTGTGTTGGATGTGAACAGAAATTCTTCTCCATCGCAATGCAACGACTTCCCATATCCTGTTGCTTGAGTAGATTGTGAGCGCAGTCCCTTAAGTGGAGCACAGCACTCTTTGTCTTGGACCCGAAAAGCGCCAGAGGTAGCGATGCCACTAAGAAGAATAAGCTCCTGAACGGGTTCAAGGCACTGTGAAATATTACGGGAAGGCATTAAATCAACTAGGTGGGTACCAACGACGCTAGTGCCAAGCGACATTGCTTCTTCGAATGCTTCCGCCATCTCCATTATCTTTTCTCGATCCTGGTCAGCTGCGGAGTCATGAATATAACGCAGACTAGTATTATGGACAGACTGACTTTGATTTCCTCAGGTGAATCTAAGAAGAGTTCGGCCAGTCATTCTACAGCGAGGAGTCAGAAAGTCTTCCATATCCAGGTACAACCTTAGAAAAAACTTGTCGAATTCTTGGGAATTAGCCACAAGACGCGAAGCTAAGATGCGAGCTTCTTGTGCGATCATTCCACGGAAACGTCGGGAGAATTCCGTATTGAATGCGCGATCAATCATTCGTTGTTGTAAGTGTATTTCTTGGCCATAAGCCTGAAGGGGCAGGACCCAGTCCAATCCGACTCTGTGGACACAGATAACACGGCGAATACAGGAGCAGAAGGAACACCGACAGCTCTCTAAGAAAGGGAAGACGGGGACGATCTGAGTAGACAGCACCCCTTCCCCCGAGAAGGTCCAGAACTGCACTAATAGCAGCACTACACGAGTTCAACACGATGATCGACTGTTCCGCCACTTTCAGTCCAACAATGTCACCTGGATACCGTAAGTTTACTTGCTTGCACTTGATTTCCATTCAGAAAATTGAAGATGGAGCCGTGATTGGTCAATGTTAAAGTCAAGAATGTTACCTAGAATCGGCCAAGTCCACCCTCGCGTTCCTGGGGGAAAGGAAGCTCGTGCCTTAGAAGCTCACTGGTAAAAGAAATAGGAAGTAATGAGGATAAGAACAATGATGTATCCGTTCCAATTCTCGGTCGAGAGGCTGAGAAACTGCGCCATTGCTAGTTAAAGTTTACAGTGCATCAAGATAGAAGCGCAAACAAAAGCTTTGCTAGATTTCGCTGGAACCTAATGCAGCTAGTGTTTAGGACGCTCTCGAAACGTATGCAAGGTCTGGGAAGTCGTGTATAGCAGCCGTTTGGATAGTCTTTTCATCTGTATCTCAGATTCAACCTAGCCTAGAATAGATGTGCACACCGCTGCTCCATCTTTGCCGCAGGCTCAAGAATAGGCCGGCCATTTACGCGCTGCATCAGATGGGTATCCGAATCATCGTTAAGACATCATTGAAGATCACTACTGACGCGCGCAAGTTGCCGTACCCCGGATTGAAAGGGAAATACTCAACTACGTGGCAGCAAACTTTTGGATGATACTGATTGGCAGAGCGATACATGATAAAAAATGTTCGGAGAACGCGGCGACCGTAAAAGGGCCCTTGCTATTCATGGAAGTATAGTAGGACTGTAGCCTATGATGAGCGAAAGAGCGACGGCAAAAAATTACGATCCCGGCTACCCGGCATGTCGGAACTGTACACCACACTGTCATTCATACAACATCACTGTGTATATACAAGTACAAATTCTGCTATCGACGTGTCTATGCAACCGCGACCAAACTCTCCGTCTGGTTGAGGTTCGACGGGTGAGTTACGACTTCAATCTCTGCTCCATTGTGTTTTTCCGTCTTGGGCAACAGCATTACCCGTCGGTCTTTGCGGAAAGACTCCAGTGAAACGTTTCCTCTGTATCTCGAACTTTCGAGATGCCAGTTGTTCGTCCTAGGATGTCTTCAACGAAATGACTCCGGACTTAGGAATGTTACTTACCCGATAACGAATTTCGCCAAGCTAGAGATGTACGCCTTAATTTGAGAATTGACATTGGGGTCGTCGGTGTTGGGTGCTTGATTCCTCAGCTCCATAAAGGACTCTTCATGCTGGCGGCTATACCGGCCGATGTGGTCCAACGCTTCCTGAGCATCAAAGGAGTACTGCTTCATGGAGATGATCACCATGTTGCCTCCATGGCCTCTCGACTGCTCAATGTTAAACGAGTACACATCCTATACAATGTAGTAAGTCCTCTGCAGGGTAATCTGGACAAACTAAGTCTTACATTTGCGATAGCAGCCAACAGACCAGCCTCGTATCTCATCTTCGCGATGACTGGGTGATCCAGAAGGTTCTCGGGAAACTTGCATTGCAGTAGTACTGCACCGACGGCCCATTCACCGGCAGCTGTTCGAAGTCGATGCTCAATGAACTCGTCAAAGGTGACATCAAACTGCTTCTTGGCGGCGTGGAATAGGGCTTCCTCACAGATACCCCGCATCCAAGTCTCCCATGTTACGGCTAAGGTAGGAAATGCTTCGGGATCCTTTTCCCTCATTGCTATGGCCAAACTAGGATGCAGGTCAGCCATAGGTAATCAACAGATCCCTCATTTTACTCACTCCTGCGTCACCTTCAGGAGAGGATTCGCTGGGTCGAGTAGCGAACTATCTGGATCACTGAAAACTCGGGTCAGTATCATAAGTTTCGACTGATATCGGTCTCTTACCTGTAAGCGCGACCGAAGGCTTTCGTCTGCTCTAGTACGTCTTCTGCTTTGCTACGCTCAAAGTGATCGTCGAAGAGGAAGCTAATAGCAAATAGGTCACTGAGCAGTCTCAGCATAACCTCATCACAGTCTGGGTACAACATAGAGCAGAGGAGGGTAGCATCGAGCTTGAGCAATGCATATGTCTGCTTCGGGGAGAAGAACCCGCTGTCTTTGACCCAGGCGTTGTGGGCTTCCGATACAGCCTTGTAGTGAGAGCAGAGCGTGCCTTCAACAGGCCAATCTTTCAAGAGGTGGGGCAGCGTAACAAGCATATTGGAGTTTGCATTGGTGCTGAGTAATGGGTCACTAGTTATGTAGTATTCGTATGCGCGTTTCCGGCTTCTGCGTGATGTCTCTCCAGCTGATGACAAGCTATCTAGATACATCACAATGACCATACACCTCGGTATCAATGATCTCCGTGGATTATCTAGTATTGGAATGCGCAAGAGCGCAATGAGATTCACATTTTCGCTGCATATTCGCTACATACGGGGGAAAATATCGCTACTAAGATGATCAGGTAGCCCTATCATCGGAAGCATTTCATATACTTCTTTCTACTTTCTACTTCCACACTAGACCCCACTTCTTCGACTGTTCCCGAGGTGGTGGAACTTGTCTTCATCCAGTTGGATTTTAACCCCTGATTGGATGAAATGGGCACTCCACCCTACGCTGTCTTCCATGATAACACCGTGGTCACGGGTCAAACATAATACACACACCATACTCGCAGTGTTGCTAACTCCTTATGAGCTCAGTGAGCCGTTTGGAGATCTTCATCAGCCTTGAGTACTTCAATGTGATTCATCTTACAGCATCTTCAGCATATGGGATGCTGAAGAGTTAATATACCTCACCTCATCTTCCTTCGACTGCTCAATTCTTTCCACCCCCAAGTCGCGATATGGCTACTGCTACTACCACAGTCACAGTCACGTCGTCGCCCCCGACTGCCCCACCGACAGTCATTCTACAAGTCAGCCAATCTCCAGATGCCATGATCGAGAACGTACACAAGTTCCTATTGGCTTCTATCAGTTCTCCCAATGTCGCTTTGGAAGAACTGGCTTCATATTACGCCCTCAAGCCGTCCAAAAGAATGCGGCCGCGTCTGATTCTTCTAATTGCAATGGCGTCGGGCGCAAAAGACAATGGTAAGTCTATAATGTGCTCCGTTTTAGCGCTTAATTTTAATTTATTTGAGTAGACCCGCTTAACGACACGTCTTGTTATATTCTGGATACTCATATCCAGTTTGCCTCTGTCATAGAGCTGGTACATATGGCATCCGTGAGTATTAATCTCCCCGCTACGCAGACAAGCTAACGAAGTATTTAAATCAAGCTCCTTCACGACGATGTCTTGGACCAATCTGATCTCCGACGAGGACAAGAGTCTGCTCCAAAGAGATTTGGAATGAAACAGTCAATCCTCGCCGGGGATTATATTCTTGGTAAGATTATGAGAATTTCCCTCGACATCGGAAATTCGGACGTGGCTGGGGAGATCGCATCCATTATCAGCGAACTCGTGGAGGGAGAGATCAACCAACTGAGCGATATCCATAGACTTGGTCCTTCCGAGACCAAGGATATGAGTCTCGCATCTTCTTGGAGCTCGTATCTGCGTACCATTCATTTGAAGACCGCAGTGCTCATTGCCCGAGCGGCCCGATGCGCAGTCAAGCTTCATCCTTCGGCTTTAGATTCATACAAGGAAGACGCTTATGAATTTGGTTGGAATCTGGGAATTGCATTTCAGGTATACCATTTTCTCAGATGAATTGCGGACACGGCTAAAATTTCTATTGAACAGCTGGTCGATGACCTACTCGACTTCACTGGTGACAAGTCACTAGGAAAGCCTGCAAATGGAAATGATCTCAAAGAGGGTATCATTACCGCCCCAATACTATTTGGAGCAGAAGAAAATGAGGAAATCAGGTCATTTTTTCTTCGTCGGTTTCTCCATCCTCAAGACGCAGAACGCGTAAGTAAATAACCAGTAGTCTCCTACGATTTGCTAACCCCTCATGAAGACCCTCGCTCTACTTCCCTCAACATCGGCTTTTGTGAGGACAGAGAATTTGGCTAGGGACTATGCAAAGAAGGCTCGTCTGAGTATATCTGGCTGGCCTCATTCCACGGCGAAGATGGCGCTCGAGGTTTTGACTAATGAAATTGTCAAGCGAAAGAACTGACGCCCTTTTCTGATTTAACTGCCATCTGTATCAATATCTAGTTTTGTAACTATTTTGTTCGATGTAAAATATCAATGAAGCCATTATTTCTTAATATGTTCGTTAGGTAGGGGTACACCGCGCTGTCGTCCAGCTTGTAAAGATGTGCTTCAATTTCACGGAAACTTTCTTTCCACCAGAAGTCACGGTCCGATGCTCTGACGCCGCTGCTCCATCCGACTCATCATCGATCCAAACGCGTCTGAATCGACTGCGATTCAATGCTGCAATATCCCTGCCCCCCTAATTCGTCCCCTCGAATAGTTCAAAGCATAGTTCGCCGAAGCCTCCTCCAAGGCTTCCTCCGTACCTGAGCTTATCGATAGCACTTTCTACCGTGTGTACTCCCAATGGAGTTCCTTCTTCCCACCAAGTTCTATTGTAGCAAGTTGACGCCAAGCGATTCATCTTCTACACCTCGCAGGAGATCCGCGCGAAGATGATCCTTGGCGTTGGGGTCCATCTCCTTGGAGCATACAACGCCCGTGAACGTTCTTTGGTATGTTCGAACTGATGACCGCTCCCGTCGTCCTAGTAATGACCTTCTTCTAGCTTGAATGGGACAGTAAATAGCTTCAGTGTAACCGCTTCGAGCCCAATTAACCGTTATCGAGTGACGTCGTAAGTAGAAAGTCTGTCCTTGAGTGACATGCTCGAGCATGACACTAGTTCAAAAGAGTAGTCTCAACTCTTGAAGGACATGTCCATGGTCGATTTAGAGGTGAAATTTTTTGGTGTGGTATAGTATGAGACGCAACCGGAATTTTACTCAGAGCTGTGTACCAGTCGGGTGAGGGCCATCGCATCTGCGTGGCATTACCGAGTCCTATGTTTATTCTATACATGAGGGGCTTGCGATATATTGAAGGGTCGCAGGTGAGTATCAGGAGATGTCAACGATATCGTAGGACAGATGGAAACGCACATTTCGAATATTCAAGGGGGAAAATAAGATTTACAATTCCAAAAAAAAAATACACCTAGAGGCAAGTGGAGAAGTACACTCCGAGATGAATCCTGCACCTGCTCAGATTGCTGTACCGCTAATGACCCAAACACCAAAGACATCAATATGAAGGTCAACACGGAAAACAGAATAGCCTGACGCTGACATTTCTTCATCTCAAGTCGACGTAATCCCTTACACATGGACACTCATATTCAACGACGAATCATAAGTGTGGGAGTCGACCCATGGCGGGTAAAAGTATCGATGAGGTGACGTTCACGGCGGCGGTCACTTTGGAGCACAAAAACCGAACTCCGCCAGGTTACTTCCCAAGACAGCACACTCGTAAGCCAATTGTAGGGAGCATGCGATATGAGCCAGGATTTCTCAGTGAAACCGTTACCATCACTGACATCAACCACGGCATCAGATGAAACGCTGATGGGACTTCGCCAGAGGGGGCAGCCGGAGAATCTTCAACGCGACGAATCTATCGAGTCGTCAAACCAATACGTCAGACCTCGTGCCAGAGTCAAGTATGAAATAAGCGCCCTATTCAGCCAAGACACACCTAAGACGTCCACCCGGATGGCATCGCCTACATTGAGGAAAGCACTGACAAAATTTGTAGAGTGCCAACGTAAGCTTAGAATTCGGTGAGGAAGAGCAAAAGAAGCAGCGTCAGATGGATGATGGAGAGTGCCCACTAGCTAGAAGAGAAACACGGAGATGACTCAGATGAGAATCGGTGAACCGATTAGGAAAAATGAAAATGGGCCAGAAAGAATAATTGAAAGAGAAGGAATATTTCAGAGAGAAAAGAAAGACATTCAAGAATGCGGAGAAGTCGTAATCAGGGCGGTAAGGCAGAATATGAGAAGAAAATAAGAGAAGAAGCAGAGTTGAAAAAATCGGCATCGAATACGATAAGCTCGGCAATTTCCGGAAGGATAAGATAGGTCGAATAGAATTTTCCCACGGATCGTTAAGGACAGCATTATAACCGAGTAATCCTATATACATAGGACTCGGAACTTGGATGTGCGTGTGGCGGTCAATGACATGCTGAGTTCAAAAAAAAGGATCTGACTGGCGGTCCTTCGGATTTTATTCGAGGTTAAGAGCTGTCTGTCGGTTAGAGCCGGGCTTACAGAACTTTCCAGATACGTTGAAGATGGCTGAGGTTGACTCAGATGAAGCTCGTCGACTGGCCCGCAACGCTAGTCGTCGACTTAGCTATGCGAGGTATGCTTTGTTTACGGCCAATATTTTTTACATACTGACTTTTTTTTTTTTTTTGCAGGAACCGCGAGTCCATTAATCAAAGAAGGAGGGACATTCATAGACTGACCAACGGCGAGAGACGGTCGGTTGCGAGAAGGCACATCCATTCCTTCCACCACCGAGACCCTATTTCTGACCGAAGCCACAGACCCGGGTCACCAATTCGAAAGTCGCCGCGAGACTCCCCGGAAACTCAAGTGAACTTTGTCCCCTTGTAAGTATGCTACGCGTGTGTCTCCGTCTCAAACCGGCATCTGTAAACACATTGTGTACCTTCACAGGCATAGTGCATTATATACGGAAGCCTTGAAAAAGGTTGAAGACGTGTACATCGATTTCGTAATAGCTACGCACGCCTCGCCGATAGGCTACGCCCACATCAACTATCAACTCTATCAGGAAACAATCGACATCTGCCCACCCAACGGCTATCGCAGTATGTTCGACAAGGCAATTTTGGAGATGTCTTCCATCGCACAGACGATACGCGAGTGCAGGCGTGTCGTCTTGGATTCGAATGACGGGGGTGACATCAGGATCTTCGACCTCGCCCTAGAACCCGTCAGTAGGTTGGTAGACTGGTTGGAAGAGATGTTTCACGACGCTTTGGTCAGTCCTGATCATTTAAGACGCAAGTATATCCAGAAGGAATTGGCTTACCAAAACTATGTTTCCACAAGAGACCTGTATCTATGGTTTGGTATGCGTAGACTCTTTGGCCCTAGGGCAGCCTAGCTCATCGCTGTCATGTTCGAATTTGACAAATGTATTTACTGACAACTTTCCGAAACTTGCTTAGAGGAATCTGTGTATATTATGTACTAAATGTTTATGCTTGCCTCGGCGGCACAGAGCGTTTCCAAACGCTCTTTCGCCATTGGCCCAAAATGGTGTTTCAAGTCTTCTGGCTTCCTACAACGACAATCAAAGTCTCCGTTTCGATTCAACCCGCGATTCGCAAAGGATCATTCACAGTAGAGTCAGGTTCCGAGTCCAAATGGTCCATGGATTTGGGATCCTGCTTCTGTTCTAGGTCATTTGGGTCAACGAGATATCGTATCTTATACACAGACCACAAAGTCAAAGTGGCGATATTCAATCAGTCAGTGCTCTCCGCAAAGTGCCGACCGAGGTAACGCCTGTCAAATGATAAGTACGAGATTGCCGAGTCCCAATAACGCTTTGGAAGAACTGACTAATGCGACCGGGTCTAATTATCATCATTCTTCTGGTTGCAATGGCGTCGGGCGAAAGTTCAAAAACGTGCTCGATTTTAGCGCTTTGCTTCCGCCGGGAGTCACGGTCCGATGCTCCGCCGCTGCTCCCGATGTGCCTGTGCCTAAGCTCTCCGATCTTGATCACAGACGAAACAATAAATATGATACTAATACGTAGTACGGGGGTGAGATAGTTGCTACTGCACGAATGAGATTCCGGAGGGCCGACTCCCCGAACCGGCGCGAACACCGAAGAGCCACAGACGGTCCTCTGGATCCGGCTTCCCCCATAATGATCTGTAAAGCAAACTGTAAGATTCGCCTCGGAGAATGACACTCTGCAAACGACGGTACTGACACCCGACGGTCGGCTTCCCGATCCGGTGGGGCTGACACCCACAGGCAGAGTGCCTGGCAGGGGCTGGTTACCCTTCGGGAATGACACCCGGCAATAGTTAAGCAATCCAAATAAATACACACCTTAATCAATTATTACGAGTGCAGTTGGATGCTCCATGTCCTCTGTCACCGCAGAAGGAACACATATGAACTCCGTGACTGCATGACTCTGCCAAAACGACTCGGCATCGTCTCCTCACAACTCTCGGCGCGATGGCCGATTCGTCCGCAATGAAGACAGAGGTCATTTGAATGATCAGTGTAGCGTGTATAGGGAGAATACTGAGGTGTTGATAGTTTGCTGGTAGTAGCACGTAAAGAGGTCATTTGCTTGGACGTATGCTTGTTCTTCGCCTGCTGTAGCCGAGAGTCCCATTCATGCACGGAGGGATTGATAAAGAATGGCTTGTAGAACCATTGCGCTCGAATGAGAGCGTCAAATGATACAAAGGCTTCAAACCAATCTTCGAATGATGGATCAGCTACCATGGTTTCATAATGATCTTGGAAATTCATTAATAGTTGCTCTCCATCTGCTCCGCACAACTCCGAGACGAAGGCTATAAAGCGCGTGTAACACGACATCCAAGTTGCTCTTCCAGTGTATCTTCTGCTTGGAAACCGCAGCCTCTCATGTCGAGTACGTGTACACTGACTCCATCAGGCCTTGTAACCTTGTGCGTCTTGATCTCGCGATTGAGCTGCAGGCGCTCGACAGAGTCAGCAGTGTATAGCGACAGCCAAGGGGATATGCCATTTTGTGCAAGAGTAAAGAGATGCTGAGAAATTTTCTTTTCATGCCGCAAGGCGTCTTGCTGAATAGCATTCACGTCCGCAAAGCGGGACTCATTGGGAATCTTTGCAGCAGCCGGAACACCGGTTGACGGATTGGGCACTGGAGCGAGAGTAGAAGTTGGCTTAGGCTGTAGGTTTTTGGCAACGTCACCAGGGTTGGACGCGCCGACGGGGTTGACGGAGAACGCAGCTCGAATGAGAGGAAGCATTACCGGTGTGATATCCGGCTCATCTTCCAATCTCGTCGCATCCTCTTGCTTCAAAATGTCGATCATTGCTTCTATCGCATTCGGATTTTGGGGCGCTGAGGAACCAGATTTGAGACAACGACGACGACAAGTCCTCTGAGCTTAGTCAGCACCTTATGAGGCATCCGCAATCAACGTTTGCTTCCGCCGGGAGTCACGGTCCGATGCTCCGCCGCTGCTCCTCGATAGGCCTAGGCTTAGAATTGCTTTCTTATCCGACTCATCATCGACCCATGTTCCTCCCCACGTCGCTGGCCACTGATCCCTCCGAATCGACTACGGTTCAAGTCGTTGGTCGTACCCAATACAACGCCGCAGCATCCCTGTCCCCCCAATCCGTGAACAGCGATCCCCTCGAACAGTTCAAAGCATGGTTCACCGAAGCCTCCTCCGAGTCTTCCCCCGTACCCGAGCCTGAATCGATGACACTCTCTACGTGCACTCCAAACGGCGTTCCTTCTTCCCGCCTGGTTTTACTGAAGCAAGTCGACGCCAAGGGATTCGTCTTTTATACTAATTACACCTCGCGGAAGAGCCTCGAACTCGGCGCAAATCCGAATTGTGCGTTGGTGTTCTACTGGCGGGAGGCGCATCGGAGCGTGAGGGTGGTAGGGAGGGCTGAGCGGGTGTCGAAGGACGAGACGGAGGCGTATTTCCGCTCGCGGCCGAGGGAGAGTCAGCTGGGGGCTTGGGCCAGCAAACAGAGCAGTGTAGTTGGGGAGGGAGAGGTGACGGCTCGACTAGAGGAACTAAAGGTGCGGTTCGAGGGTAAAGAGGTGGAAGTGCCGGCTTTCTGGGGCGGGTGGAGAGTATTGCCTATGTATGTCTTGTTTTGTTCGGAGTTCACCAAGTACTCATCATCGTTTAGCGAGGTAGAGTTCTGGTCAGGGAAACCATCGAGGCTACATGACCGTGTGAGGTATCTTAGAAAGGACGGTGGCGAGTGGAATGTTGAAAGACTGGCGCCATGATTAAGGATGTAAAGCACTAATTGTTATAATAAAATAGATCTCGAAAACACGGAGTCAAGTAACCTTCAAACTTCTAGCCTCCCTCAGGATATAATACACGTGTTGCTTGACGGGACCAGAGATCTGTGATTTGGCACTTGTTCAAGAACGGTCATTCAGACGACTTTTATGTCTGTCAACCACTTAGAATCCGTAGCCACCAGAAGAGAAACCAAGCTCACCGTTAAGCGACACTGAGACCTTGAGCCCTTCCCTCTTCATCGCCTCCAACCTGTCTATCTCTGACGGCTTCAAGTCGTTTGCAAAATCCGCACAGTAGACGACTGAGCGTAATCGCTCCCCAGAATCTTTGTTCCCGGCCCACCGACAGCTTATCATATCCACCACAGTATAAGATGAAGCTTCCTGCTCGCTTGCCAGGGTATCATCACCAGGATCTCGTCGGATGCCAATATGAAGACGCCTCAGCTTTGGCAACACAGGGCTGACTTCCGCGTGACAATGCTCCCCTTGCTGCGAGAGGAACTTGAGGAGATCCTGAAAGGCCGTCCCCGGATCTTTGATTTCGAGTTTCAGGCTGCACACCTCGGAACATGAATTCAAAACCTCGTAAAGGTCATGCGGAATTCCCTTGAACAAAGGAAGGCTCAACGTCTGGAGGGAACATCCAGAGGTTTGTATGAAGATTGCGAGCGGCCCCAAATACTCTTCTGCGCTGAGCCCTTCTATTTCGAGAGACTGTAAAGATGGGAAGGAGACGGCGGGAAGTAAGGTAGCCGGACAGTCGAGCCGCAGCATGCGAAGTCTGTCATGAACGACTCTTGTGCTCACGACGCCATTCCTATCCCACCAAATAGAGAAAAAGCCAAGTTGGTAGTTAAGGCATTCGAGCTTCGTGCAGCGCGTGATGACCGACAAGACCGTGTTGAAGCGGTCTTGTATAGCAATGCTCGTCAGCTGGGGCCACGGGAAAGAGAACGCCGGGGACGTTGGAGGCGGAGGCTGGTAAGCGACATCATGTAACCTAGGTGCTTCTTCGAAGAGATCGACAAATCCCGTACTCTGCCGGCCAAGCACCAGACGCTGCAAGGCTGGCAAATTGCCTTTGGCAGGGAAGAAGTGTGGAACGAGATGCTCTGGTACAGCGGTCAGGGTAACGTGGACCCAACGAGGTGCGTGACGGACGAGGGCCTGGATGAAAAGGTGGTTGTGGGGGTATCTACGCGTGTGCGGCGAGTAGTGGAATGTCAGTGCTTTGTGGCGTGAACGTGATAAGGCCGAATTCAGTAAGAAGACGAGGTACTCGGGGTGCAACGAGGCGCGACGGGGGTACTTTGTGAGGGAAAATGTCGACCAGAGAGAGGTGAATGATAATGCTGCGGATCTCCAGCGACCGCAAACTTGTCCTAGCACCCACGGTACACTCTTGACGTCGAAAACGTGGTACGTCTTCGTGGGCAAGGCCCATGCGAAGATAAGGATCCAGATCTCTGGGGGGACCCGGCGGATAGAAGAAAGAATTGCTCGCGGAGCGGCAATGCAACGAGCGATGCGAGAACGCTTTTCCTTGGCCAGTTTCATTGCTTTTTGTAAAGACAAGATTTCGTTGTCGGCTTCCTCTAATTCAGACTGGGCGTCGTGAATGAAAGACGCGATATCCCTGGCTTCTATCTCGGACGGAGGATCGTTGCTACCGAGAAGATGGGGGCAAGTTCGGTCGAGATGCTTATTTACCTCATCGGTATACGCAGGCTCTGCATCGTCGTTATCCCTAACGCGATGCATAGGAGGAGTTTTCCCTGACATCGACGCGACTTTAACGTTAACGTTGAAATACAAAAGTCCTTGAGTACGCCCACCTTTCAAATTTGAAAGCTGTGGGTTTACGTCTAAAAGAACGTGGTGGTGGTGGAAGGAGCAAACCACAAGTGCGACGTAAAATCTCGTAAAACCCGCTTTCACATCGGTACACGTGTTACAAAGAAGAAAACTACATGGTGCTGGTCTGAACTAGTTATACAACAGGATACAATTTATCGTTCATCTCAGCGGGGGGAAAAGATAATGATAATAATTCCGGGTGTCAAGGTTTCAACCCCAACATTGAGCTCGGCGTTAGAGGTTGGATCTTGTTGCCCGGCCGTTGACCATCCGGAGGCGAAATGGGAGACCTTGATGAGCTGATGTGGAGCAACAAGGACGCTGCAGATTCCTCGTCCAGCGTCCTCGGCTCCGTCGCTACAGGCCCAAGGGTTAGGGAAGGGGGAGCTTGGAATGAATGTGCAGTGGGGGTAAAGCGAGTCGAGGAGGGTGGGGAAGGAAGCTGGGTGACTCCGTCGAATGGGACCCGAGGGGACGTGTGGACCTGACGCTCTGACGGTGACAGTAGACTGGGATCGATGCTCGGGAGCCAGGACGATATCGATGGAAGACGCCCAGACTCGTCTTCGAGGTTCTGCCTCTTCCTTGCAATCTTCTCTCCTTCATCCTCCTGCTCCTCATCCTCCCGCTTGCGCTTCTTCTGCCGACCATCGCCTTCTAATTCCTTCACCTTGTCAAGCAGATGCTGCATGTACGACACAGTCCTGACCAAAATCTCCAGCTTGAACTCCTTCTCCTTCTCCGCCTTCTTGCCTGCCGCGGGTTTCTTCTTCATGCCATACTCTCCGTCGTCGTCGTCATCATCGTCTTCCCCAGTGACCTGATCTTCGGCCTGGCCGAAATTGTCGGGGACGAGTTGTCTCAGTGTGGCCAGCGCATCGTTTATCTTTGTCCGCCGAGCTTTCTCGATGATAGAATGGTTCAGCTTTCGCTGGGCTTCGCGCGCGCTACGGGACATCGCTCCAGGCTTCCGACCGCGCTTGGCGGGGCCAGGGACTACTGGAGACGGTGTCGCCTCCGTCTGGTCTCTGTCTTCCGCCGGAGGACTGGGCATACTTGGTCGTTTGGGGAGAAGGGTGGGCTGAGAGATAGACGCAGAGATAGTCGGAGCTGCTTGTTTCACACGACGGGCAGGATTGCAGCTGGCGGCATACGTATCTTTGGTTTGCGGCATGATGGGGAACAGAGAGGGCCACTAGGTTATCGAAGACTTCTTGGTATTAGAAGGCCCTCTATTTCGCTGAGACTGAAAGGGGTCATTCGCTCGTGTGCACATGAACGTGCCCGCGCACACGACCAACTATGGGCGTGATCTGATTGGCTGATTGGCTGACACGTTCGATAACGAAAATATCATCGGCTTCGGTGTAAGCGTTATCTATGAACTTTGAGCTACTCTGAGGTAACAGATGCCGAGAGGAAAACATACATGGATAGTCTACGGCTTCTATCTGAACACATTCTCAACCACTACCAGGAAATTGCAGAATATCCGTCGAAAACCGGAAAGCGCTGTTTAAAGGCTATTATATTGCGTGATCATGCACATTGCTGGTCCTTGACGAGGCCAAGTCAGCATTTGGGATGCCATGCACGAATTGAATGACGGACGAACCTAGATGCCGATTAACATGTAATAAGTACCATGCCTTACTCTGAGTCTTCGTTACCTGTGTGAGAAATCTATTACCGACCTAACCCCAGATTGATTGACAATGATGTGAGTGAGAGCGATCATAGACTTCAGATAGATACCGCGGGATAGACAGTTTCAAATTGTCTACAGTGTGCATTTCATCTGGCTGAACTCTTGCGACAAGAAGTGTGATGTCGAAAGTGCCAGGAAATTTCGAAAATAGTTCAAAGGTTGACGTTGAAAGGGGGCACACTCCCTATCGTTGAGCAAATCCTTAGTTTTTGAACAGTGGGATTGTGAACCTTATCGTTCGCTTTACAGTCTGAACTCTGAGATACAATTCAGCAAACATTCTATAGGGCGATATGAGACGAGATAAGAAAAGACGCGCACCCTCATTTGCGGAACGGCAGTGTTCTTGGCCATGGACCTGGTTTGCTGCTTTACCAGCGGTGCCCGGACGTCGCGGCACCGAGAACGAAACGAGGGTTGTCCATTGTCAGGGGGGAACAGCTGCGTCCGATTGGTTCGTACCATCACACGTTCTGTGTATACATCCTCAATTTGTTACATCCTGGACAATGTACAAGTGCATGGTTAAAGAGTAAAGAGCAACGTACACAGACATGACTGTAGATTCCATGAAGCCAAGTACTGCATAGACCTCGACTACTGTAAGCGTGTTCTGTGGCTTCAAGGTGGGAGGACGTGCCGGCTGGGCCTTAGCCATTCGCTATCAGGCGACCGCCGAAGGCCACGCACTGTGCAAATCAAATCAAACAAAAAATAGAGTCTGAGCGGTCATTTGAGTAACTCGTTCACGGTAAAACAAGAGGAACAAACGAACCTCCAACGCCGGCTATCATTGATTATCCTCCACGCGTGGCAGGAAAGAACCCGCCACGACCCCTACCTCTTCCTCGTCGGCCTCCACCACGACCAAGGACAATGTTCGGCATCACTGAAGCCGGGAGGGAATGGTTATCATTACTCGAGTTGCCCTTTTCAAGCTTGTTCACGATAACAGGATTCCCTTCCGCACCGTCATCTCCGTTGATATTCAGCGTTGTCACTTTAGGGGAATCCCGCTTCAAAATGCTGGGAACCTTTACAGAGGCTTCACCACCGTTCGTAGGGGCACCGCGCCTTCCACCTCTCTCCTTCTTCGGAGAGATCGGCCTTTCCTTGACCTCAGCTGGCTCTTTGCTAGTCCCTGGATCCTTCTCTTTCTCCCCACGACGAGGACGCCTTTCACCAGGCGCTACACCAGCTCCATTCAGAGCTGCCTCAAAGTGCCTGGAGGCCAGCCCGATGATAGGGCGCGTACGACGGGCGGCAGCTGCAGGAGAGGGAGGGGGTTGAGCAGTATTCGTCGATGGAGAACTTGTACCGACAGAGGGAGGTACAGATGTGTTGAGAGGCGCAGGAACCTTCGGAGCTTGCTGGTTGCGCATTGCTCTGGGAGCCTTGGGAGCCTTCACCGACGCGTTTGAAGGCGCGGCGGCTCCTTTGGGTGCATTCTTCGGGTTTGCATTCGTCGTGGGTGCTGGCGCTGGAGGAGCCTTTGAAGCGCCCTTCTTCGGAGTTTCCACAGGCTTCTGGTTCGTTGGGCCACCTTTCTTCTTCGGATCATTCTTCCCGTTCGCCGATTCCTTGATCTGAATGCGAGGTATAATTTCTTTCTCCTTGACCGCGCTCTTCTCGGCTTTTAACGCTTCCAGCAAAGCCGTGGTCTTGGGTTGCGGAGCCGGCTGCGCTAAGGACACTAGATAACGATGAGCACCCCTGGTATCTATGAAATATCCATGGCTTACAGAGCGCCTCGACGGAAACGGGTTCAGCGTTGTTAGCTGCGTTCAAGGACTCTATAAAGGATATGTAATCTTCATCTATTGAGGTATCGCATTGAGTGCCAAGGCGGGTAGTGATTTTCTTGGTCGACGTACCTTTCTCAATGGTACCAACCCTTGCATCCGGTTTCTTCTTCTCTGTAGGTACCTTCTGGTATGGCGCGAATTCCACCACAGCTTGAGACTCAGTCCCTGTGGACGCATATAGTCAACCTCTAGCGGTCCCAGCAGCCTGCACCAACCAGCTTTATCTTTGAATACATGGCCGTCAAATCCCTGGCCAAATTCCGCCACCTGGTCTTCGGTCTTGAATGCGATATATGCGCGAGATGGGATATTCTCCTTGTTGAGGCTGTTCAAGGTAAGAAACTGCTTGTATGCTGCCAGAAACAACGCGCACCGTTTCCTAAACTTTCCTGGAAAATAAGTCTTCCAGATCACGGTTTCGTCTGTGACCCATGTCTGCACGCTCTGCCAGAATATTTCCTCGGGTAGATTGGGTGGTAGCCTTCGTACAACAGTTTTGAGGCGTTCGGTGGGCACAGCTTGCGATAACGTCCTTTCCTTCTTCTCCTTCTCTTTATCACGATTCTTCTTGTTCTTGGAAGGGGGAGATTTGGTAGGAATTACGCCAGACATACACTAGGATGATGGGTGTCGTGGTGAAGCTGTGACTGGATTCGACTTAGTACCGGCACAATTGCCGCGACGGCATGATGTCATCCCAGGCTTCAGCCGTAGGTTCGGCAAATACCCCGGTCGGCACTTTGCGGAGAGCAACTCTTCGCGAATCCCGGGTTGCATTGAAACGAGGACCGCTTGATTGTCGCTGTGGGAAGCCAAAGGACTTTGAATATCATCTTGAGCCAATGTCGAAAGAGCGTTTGGAAACACTCTTTGCGTCAGTTGAGGGACTCGAGGCAGGCGTAAGTATTTGGTATACACAAACTCCTCTAAGCAAGTTTCGGGTTGCACCTTACACTATACCATGCTGTATCTTCGAATTCGAAAGTTTCAACCTCTGAATCGACCATGAATAAGGCCCTGTTCGGGTGACACGGCTTAACACGGCCCCAGAGCCAAAATTTAAGCCGGCCGCTTAAGTCTGCTTAACTTAGATTATTCAGCATGTCACTCCATCGTCACCTACGTCCCGACACCGATGCTGCGCTCGCTCTGCCCGCCCTCCCGCTCACTATATACAATGACTACAGTGATGCCAACAAGACTAGGAAATATAGTACTCCTGTAATGAAATTGAATATCCAAACAAATCAACACAAATTTGGAAGAATACCGTTGCCATTGCGTCGGTCAGTGAGCGGCACGGGCGGGGCAGCGCTGGGACACCCTTCGACGACGTTGGTGGCAGCATTGACGATCGTTTGACGTCATTCGGACATCATCCGCATTCATCCGAGTTATTCCGATCCTGTGACGTTTGTGACCGATTCTCTTAACCTCTGGGGCCAGGTTAAGCTTAGGTTATGCCGTGTCACCCGAACAGGGCCTAAGTGTCCAGTGTCTATGTTGAGACCACTTCTTGAGACTAGGGCCATTTCATCGATGCTCAAGCATGTCACTCAATGGTATTCAAGGACGACAAGGACACAGTTTTCAGTAAATACATTTGTCAAATTCGAAAACGACGGCGATGTGCTAGGCTGCTCTAGGGCCAAAGAGTCTACGCATACCAGACCATAGATACATGTCTCTTTTGAAAACATAGTTTTGGAAAGCCAGCTCCTTGTGGATGTACTTGTGTCTTAAACCTTCAGGACTGACCAAGGCCTCACGATGCATCTCTTCTAACCACTCCACCAATTTACCGACTGGATCCAGTGCGAGGACAAATATCCTCATATCACCCCCGTCATTCAAATCCAGGACGACACGCCTGCACTCGCGTATCGTCTGTGCGATGGAAGACATCTCCAAAATTGCCTTGTCGAAGACACTGCGGGGTGGGTTGAGGCCCAGGATCGCTTCCTGATACAGCTGGTAGGCGATGTCGGCGTTGCCAGCGTAACTTGTACGAAGTTGATGTACGCGCTTTCAACCTTTTTCAAGGCTTCCGTATATAATGCACTATGCCTGTGAAGGCACACAATGTGTTTACAGATACCGGTTTGAGACGGGGACACACGCGTAGCATACTTACAAGGGGACACTGTTCACTTGAGTAAGCTGAATTTCCGGGGAGTCTCGTGCCGACCTTCGAATTGGTGACCCAGGTCTGCGGCTTCGGTCAGAAATAGGGTCTCGGCGGCAGAAGGAATGGACCTGCCTGCGCGCAACCGACCGTCTCTCGCCTTTGGTTAGTCTATAAATGACCCTCCTTTTTTGATTAATGGACTCGCGGTGCCTGCAAAAAAAATGTCAGTATGTAAAAAATATTGGCTGTCAACAAAGCATACCTCGCATAGCTGTGTCGACGACTGGCGCTTCATCTGAGCCACACTCAACCATCCTCAAGGTACCGGAAAGTTCTGTAAGTCCGGCTCTAACCGACAGACAGCTCTTAATATCGAATAAAATCCGAAGGACCGCCTATCTGTAGCTAGATCTTTTTATGTACTCAGCATTTTATTGACCGCCACCAAGTACACAGCTCTGATTAAATTCCGTCATACTATGCCACGCCGAAAAATTTCATCACCAAATCGACCATGGATATCTCCTTCGAGGTTGAGACCACTTCTTTAGGACCAATGTCATGCTCAAGCATGTCACTCGATGACGGATAATTTGGCTCGAAGTGCCAGCGGGCACACTGAAGTTATCTGCAGTCCCACATTTCGAATTATACTGTCCCATTCAAGCTAGAAGAAGATCATTAAGGCGAAGAGAGTGTGTCATCAGTTCGAACATACCAAAGAACGATATTGGGACCCCGTCAAGCTCGACACCTCCAACAATCTATTTCTATATTTAATTGGTACATCGTTCAATCGGGCAGGCAAATAAACTTTGTATGGTAGGCGCGGCGCCGAAAGCAGCATATTTGAACGGGTCTGTTGAAATACTCGTAATACCACTGAACAACCACTAAATTAACATATTCTTCTTGTAGACCCGCAACTAGTAGAAGACCTGAACCAAGACCTTCACTCCAAACAAAACTCGAAGATGCTGGCTTCCCTGGCGTCCCATACACGCACAAATCTCATTCTGGCCTCCTTGCCCAGTGCGATGAAATGGTCTAAATCTCGTTCTTGACTGTTGCACACGACCATCATGTCTAGATCTATATGGTACTGGGCCATGCAGCCGGCGCCATAATTTGGTAACAGAGGCTCAGGTGCGGGCTTGAAATCACCTATCAGCGTGGCAGTGGTCTTGTCTCTATTAGCGTGCTGAATGATGTAGTCGCCTGTGACCGTAACAATGAGGAACTGAGTACATGTGAGAGAGAGAAGACTTACAGATTAACAAGCGACTATTGGCCGACATAACGTTCCCCACATTTTGCAGGATCGTTTTGCATTCCTTGTCTGGCCAGTTATGTCTATAAACAATGGTGAGTGTTTAGACCTTCACATTTGAGGACACGACTGACAAGATATTTTTCAGCTTCGAAGGATTGCGTCAAAGGGTGGGACAGTCAGCACGATATATTGCGCTCACAAAGTATATATCACAGCCCTTAACCGGCGACTCTGCAAGGAAATCGAAAGCTTTAAATTGAACGCGCCCTTCTTCAATAGCCGCTGGGCATAGCTTTGGCCAAATTTCATTCTTTGCCTGTTCGATCGATGCAGGTAAATCTTGAAGCACAATGCGAAGATTAGGATGGGTGTCGGCCAACTTCATGGAGGCCACGCCGATTCCTCCTCCGACATCACATACAGTAGTACCTTTACTCAAAGAGTCCCACGGGAATGCATTGACGACAGCCCATAGTTCAGTGGAATGATCCCACGCTTGCATTACCATCCCGAAGCGAGCACCTTTTGCCGCTACAATATCGGTTCCCTGTTCCGGTATTGAAAGCAAGAACTTGTATATCTGTAGAAGCCAACACATACCGCTTCGTCATACCATGAGAATAAAGACCCAGGGTGCTTGCTCCAGGTATTGAAAGGTGAGTGAACAGGCGAAGACGAATGTCCCCAATCTGGGTCCATTAAATTTTCGGTGAGCATGGATGTTGCTTTGTTCGATTCGTCTGTACTGAGAACGAAGTAGATCACGTTAGCATATCTTTCTTCGTTCAAGAATCAGACTCACATAAAATCGGCTTGTGCTGATAACGCATTTGTACTTAAGAGCATCATGCTGAGGCGATTGTTCGCAAAAACGTCACGGTCGACTATGACTTATTAGCTTGGAAAACCAGGAAAATTGCGATCTACCTTCCTGGAAGCAATGCTTGCTTGCAAGAAGCCGCAGGATTCTGCCCAGTTTCCCAGGATCCGCACCTGATAGTTCACCGAGATTGGAGATGTGAAGGCCTTCTGGCTTGTCGAGGAGGTGGTCAGCGATCTTGAAACTTACGACAACACGGATACACGCTGGTTCAAATATCTTGGGGAGAACATGTCAGCCCAGTTTAGTGGCGAGTAGATACTCTTACGCCAAAGATTTTCTGCCAGGGTTTGTTAATGAGCGGGTGCCGTTCAGTCACAAGAGAAACTCACGTCGAGCATAGTGTGATTAGGGCGAGCGACAAGAGCACAGAGCTGTGCACATGCACCCTCTATCGTCTGGATGGCTTCTTTCATCTCCATGGACGATACCTGATTGTCTAACGGATGGGGAGCGGTGTCGTCCAATGACGGAACATTGGGTTCGGTCGTCTTCGCAAATGTATCCTCCACGAATTTAGTGGCATTTGCGATAAGAGAAACGAGTTGAGAAAGCTGGGAAGTCATCTTTGGGTTGAGTATTCAGACTGGGTGTCTTTTTAGTGCGCCCACTTCCTCATCTCATCAACATCTCATGAAAATTCCCAAGCACCCATGAGATAGTATACATCCACAACAACCACGAGACCAGTGTAGTTCGCCCAATAGAAGGGATGACGAAAGGCCGGGTAAGCATCTCATAGTATACACCCAATGTTTCGTGTTTATCAACGAGTCAACAAGTCTTCTTTACAGCCGGCTGATCGGGAGGATCTCATCCGTTGAATATAGCATCCGTGCATTCTTGTGGACCGTGCGTTTCCGAGTCACTGGCAATGGGTAGCTCGGAGAATCCCCGAGTCCAAGGAGTCAATCAGTACCGGTTAGGGTTTCAACCGGGATCGGTGGTACGGGTTTTGTCTGGGTTGAGCAGAGTACCCGTACATGGAAGGGAGATTTGACCGTTGTTTTTTGCGCATGACACTAATACTACCGTCACGAGGTTCCCGTGGGCAAATTTACTCTACGTGAACAGTGTGTTATCATCTTCAGTCAAGAATCGAGATCCTAGGTAAATTTTTACGAAGATCCCAAATGCAGAACAAGGGTAAAGTGTCCGATGCTCGAAACGTTACCGCCTCCAGTCAGCCAAGGAATCAAAAATCTCCTCAAGTGTACTCAGCTCTTCGCAAGAGCACGAACCACCGCCTAGAGATGAACGCTCATAGTCTAGAAGACGTAAATTGCCGTCCGGTCCTTTTGCAACATTCCTCGGCTGGAGATCATGGTGGTGAATCCCTAGCGAATGGAGAGTCTTCACATGTTTCCAGAGGAGTTGGCTGTCCACCGATAGTGAGAATCGTGTACAAAGATAAAGGTAAGTTGAGACGCTTACAGTTCCTGAGCACTGAAACCCACTTCTTCCCACGTAGAACCTCTGAATGCCTTCCCGGCGTCGCTCAAAACGATGGCACCCCACGACTGGTCAGGCATTGTAAATACACCATAATACAAAGGCGTGAGGTCATCCAGGTGGTGAGAGCTGATAACTTGATACACGAGCACCTCATTCTTCATATCGTCAAATTTTCTCTTCGAAAATATTTTGGCGATTACAGGAACGGTCCCCTGTCCACTTGAGAGACATCCTCGCCAAACCTGTGCCACAGGGCCATATGAGAGGAGCTCAGAGACTTCTACATCGACCGTCAGAGAGGGAAGAGCAGAAGATGATGGAAGATTGTCTTCAGAGTCAGTCGTACTACATGAGGAGGTGCTTAAAAGTGAAAGAACGGTCGTATCCACCGGCGGAGCGCTGTGTGGTATTTGAGGCACAAGCAGTCGCGGAAGCCGAGTCATTCCAGGGTATTCAATACGGAACGATATCTAAAGTCCGCATTAGAAGATAATACGAATCAGAGGAGGAGGGAATCTACCGTCGAAGCCCGGGTTGTTCCCACTGATACCCCATCGGCACCTCTATTACTGGCACTCGACCTTTCCTTTTTGCCTTCAGGAGCAGCCGTCATTGGTCGTGGCAAAGCTCGCAGTGCCTTCCTCATCTGCTGAACATCGATCACATTCCGAACTGCCGGGCAAATCCCCCGACAAACCCACTCATTAGGAAGATGGAGAAAAGTTAGAATTGCTAACAGAGGAATCCCTTTTTCGCAGCACCGGTCGGCAGTAATAAATTCGTACTCGGCTGAAGTGAGAGGATTGTCGTCTCGAAAGAGGTGGTAGTGAGGAGACACCAATAGAGCATTATGATCTGGCTGGAGTAACACTAAAGGAAACAATCGAACACGAGGACATTGTCGATGGAAGTGAAACATACCTTTTTCGACAATGACAGCGGATATCCCGGTGAAAAAAATATCCAAAACGTGACGATGGCATGGATGATGCGAGGTGAAGCCATATCTAAAGAAAAAGTTTGTTCAGTGTTTCAACAGTAAACGGTTCCAGCACCTTGGTGGCCATGGCTTTCTCATCGACTTGCTGGACGCTGGGCGCATAATCATTTTCCAGCTGGAGACGAGCAGCGTGACGAAACAAGACTCGAGGCTGCTTCCCTTCTATCCTCGTAGTCTTTATATGCGCACCCGTTTGCTTTTTTTCGTCACCCAGGTACTGTCGCCCTGCTGGGAATATATCAGAGATGGTGCCTCTAGGTTAACCTCTGCAGGTTCGGCATCGGCGCTAGTCAAGAACACGACAGCCATGTTAACCACTTCCAGCAACTGACCGTGGAGCTGCATGACGATGGGCCCATCGACCAGGTTAAGATAACACAAGCGACATTGGAACGTATGGAGGCGAGATTCAAGATCGATAGGAAGGGGGTCGTCCAGACAGCCTTTACGTTCCAGGTAAGAGTGAAAAGACTCCAGAATACGCTCGACGATAGTGGGATCCGGATCAGATTGACGGATGAATTCTTCAGCGGGGGGACAATTAATCGCAGAATACGTATGGGTATGGTTACAATCCGTGCGTTCTTTCACAGCTATGTGATGATCAAACCGAATTCCGAGGAATTCTCGCCATGTGTGCCGTGGTGGTGGAGAGTTCATGAAGGTCAGAAGTAGGTTAAGTAGTTGCAAGCCCCTTTCCCTTGTGTTGTATTCAAGTATATTTGTTGTCGCGAAGCTGCTTCCCCGCAGTTGATAGATTCAGCTTGTTAAAAAGGGGGAGAGTTATGTAGTGCTCAAAAGCAACACGAAGTCCACAATTTTGTCAAGCACCTCCGATGAGTAGAAGTAAGCCGAAAGCTTAGGCAAAGAATCGGGGATTCGGCAGGGGTGTCGGAGATTGAATCCAAGGCATCGGCAAGAGCGGAGTTTTATTCATATTTAGCCGATTTTTTTTTCTCTTTTCATTCTTGTCCGCAACGTCGTCGTTTGTCCCTCTCTCTTGGTGAGTATTTCATTCCTTCTTTTCGCTGTTTTCCCAGCCCTTCTACATATGATGAATACCTATCACATTATCAAGCTCAACAGTCATACGGATCTTGTATCCACTGGTGACTCCTACTTCTGCAATGCTGAATCTTTTTTTCTCGGGTTCGATGCTTTACATCACGATGCTAATACCTCTTCTTCTATAGGCCGGACTGGTTATCACCGCCATTGACTCCTATACCGCGTTTGCTACGTACATAACACAAATAATATATCGATATGCATTTTATCATTGGTCTCCCGTGTCCGCCTCATTCACACTCAAGATAATTGGCGACCTCGCTGTTTGCATAGTAAATCCAGCTGAGCAAGTGTGTAATTCCGCCATACCTGCGCCACGAATTTCCTGGCGGCTACAAGTCCCAGCAAAATGGCCGCTTTAAGAGTATGTAATCGTTGGAATGAATCTCATCAACCCTGGTCTGGAGTGCACATATCAGAAGACCAGCTCTGCTCGACAACAGTTTGATTCAACTGAATGTAACACCTAAATTTGCCTCGAACCCATCAGTCCGTCACCTTGGGTGTTCTACTCACACGAACCATTACTGAATGATAAACACTCCTTCCAGGCTGGTTCGGTTCTGAGCTGTAAATAAGATGGCCACGCGTATACATACGCAGGTAACGAGCTACCATGACCCTCGACGTCTTAAGTGTCGCTTTATTGCTGATTACTGCTCTGGGTACTTCTATATGGTTGTTCAACACACGTTCAAAACTGCCGCTACCGCCTGGACCACCTCGTCACTGGCTTTTTGGGAGCGAAATCTCCACTGAAACGTACCCCCAAACTCTTCACTTCGCACACTTCTAAGACTCACATATCATGCAGTCCCTACCTCCGCTACGAAGAGCTCACTCAAAAATATGGCCCCATATTCTCGATGAGGCGGGGAATGACGGATATCATAGTCATTGGACGGTATGAGGTATGTGTATTGCGCGCGCTGTCAACCTCGAATGTCGTTCATCCGGCTTTCCAGCCAGCGCTCGAGATCATGGAAAAGGAAAACGCCATTCTCCAAGACCGTCCGAGGTCTATCGCCGTCCAGGAAACATTATGCAGAAACATGCGTATGCTCATGATGCGTGCCGGAGAGCGCTATAAACGTTTTCGTAGGTACGGTGTCTTTAAGCATCCGTGTCTTCTTGACCCTGAAACGATACTTCCTTTGAAGAGCCGTGCAATCCCAGCTCCATCCTCGAGTCATACAGACGTATCAGCCGTTGCAAGTCAAGAATGCCGTAAATCTGGTGATGGATCTACTAGATGATCCTTCACAGCATATCGAGCACGCCAAACGGTGAGATTGATATTTATCGTGAATGTTTTTGTCGCATTGACCCTGCTCGTAAGGTATGCCGCGTCTGTGATCATCACCCTTACCTATGGCAAGCCTTCCACGACGACGTATTCCGACCCCCTGGTCCAAAAGATTATGATGTTTATGCGTCGGTTCGGCACCGTGGCGAGGCAAGGCGCGTATTGGGTTGACACTGTGCCAATACTTCGATACGTTCCAGGATACCTCTCTGATCTGCATAAATGGCACAAGGAGGAGCTGGCCTTCTCTCGTTCGTCCGTCGACACAGTCAAAGACAAAATTGTAGGTCTAGTCTTTTCTTTACCCTCGTCTTACTTCTGATGTGCGCGACATAGAGTCGCAACGAGGAAATCATCAAACCCAACTTTGTCCAAAATCTACTGGAGAAAAACGCGGAGTATCAAATGAATGAAGACGAGATCGCCTTTCTGTCTGGAGGACTATTCCTAGCTGGGGCTGATACTGTGAGGCCGATGCTCAGAGGAAAGCCTACAATTGCTGATGCTCGTCTATCCAGACCGCTTCCGCAATAAGCATAATGATGATGGCTGCGGCATGTTTTCCCGAGGCACAGCGCAAAGTTCAAGCGCAGTTGGATACTGTCGTGGGTCCGCATCGCGGTACGTTCTATTTGTCCCCGGGCCCTCCTCGCCATCAGCTTCTCACATCATCTACGATAGTACCCACGTATGCAGACGAATCAGACTTGCCATTCGTTACCGCATTCATATATGAGTGCTATCGATGGTGCACATTTTCCGTATTCCCGTATTTCTCGTGCTAATCCCCTGTCAAGGCGACCAGTAACTGCTGCAGGTGAGGAGCACTTTCTGATAGAACTCAATACGATGGACCAATGTCATGTACAGGATTCCCTCATAGAGCAACTAAGGATATCATATGGCAAGGGTACAGAATTCCTGCTGGAGCAACTGTGATCGGCAGTCACTGGTATCTCTCTCACCCCCTCGGCCCGACATGTTCTGACAGTGCATTTTGTCTAGGTCAATCGGTCGGTCTCCAGAGGTTTTCCCTGACCCAGAAGATTTTCGCCCAGACAGGTGGCTAGATTCCGAGGGTGCCGTACGAGATGACCTCAAATCGCTCAACTTTGGTTTCGGGAGAAGGTACGTAGAGATATTTGTTTGAATTGAACCGTGTTCACAGCCCCTCATCTAGAGTTTGCCCTGGACAGCACTTAGCAAACAAGTACGTTATTTCTGAAGTCCTTGGAGACAAACCTGACGTATTGAGACAGATCTCTGTTCATAACGACGGCTTTTGTGCTCTGGGCGTTCCGTCTGAAGCAAATGGACGACTCTCCCATTAACACTCTCGCTTTCACCCCGACAGTTAACCTCCATCCTTTGCCTTTCAAACTCCAATTCGAGACACGGATTCCGGTAGATGAATTGAGGCAGATCCTGAATGACCCCATGTAATATTGCAAATGCCCCCACTTGAATTGTTTTCGATAGACAATCGTACATAGCTCTCTCTGTTCTCATCATATATCATCATCATTTTCTGACATTAACCGGCTGATGAAAGCACCATCAACTGGACCTATGGAAAGTGAGAACAGTAAGGAATGAACCGTGGCTAGAACTCACGACCCATGCTCGACATCAATTGTTTCCCCCGATAAGCTGAGACTACTGGACTTGGGGTTGGCGGCAAAGAGCCAGTCGACGCGAACGTGTTGGTCGACGAGTTGGGGAGAGTGTACCTCAGTGGAGATGCAGTAGGATGAGGAACAGATGAGGAAGGTACGAATGATGAATCGGAGGTTTTCTACCAGATTCATCAGTGCCACTCGGAACTTGATAAGATACGTAACCAACTTTGGGTGTCACAAGCTGGGAGAGCCTCCGTGCGGGCGTTGGCGACGCTTGGATGGTCTTTCGCTTTGCCTTCACCGACGAAGAAGGTGGTGGTATTGGGCGCGGGTATTTTATTGCATAGACGGATTGTAGTATGTTATAAACGAGCACACTGCTCAACGCCACCTCTTTTTCAACAGTCAGCGAAGAACAAAAGGACTCGGAAAACGCACCTAGAAGACACAGGTAACCATATATCCCATCATACGCATCTGAGCTTGAGGATACTGCACGAATGGCGCGAAGAAGCGATGGGACTGGAAGAAGATGGGTAGCGACTGCCAGAAGGACGAGGAAGAAAGTGTTGGTTCGTATCCGAGCGATAGCTTCTGCACGGTGAGGCTTGATGTAGTTGGATATCAATGAAATCTTCGTGTTCAGCATGTTTGTAGTAATGAGATAAGATGAAACGCGTCGAAGAGATGCAGCAAGAAAATTGAACAGAGTGGTTGAAGAGCAAAGGGCGTGGGAAGCGGTCTTCCGGCCCGAGCCGGTTGAACTCACGTGAGGCTCCTATCTTAGTCTACTGTATTTCCTTTGCTGAATCCTGCCTATCCTTGCATAGGTATGACGTTGCCAAGCCCTCGCCGTCTTATCCTTAATGATAAGGAATGCTCCTGGGACCCGGTAGCCACCCATACACATTCCAGTGGTAGATTACTTGCTTCCGTTCACGCTCACAGCGGATGACCATTCGAATAAATTTTGTCTATCCCGTTGTATACGACTCGCCTACCAACGGCTACGCAACATGGTCTGCTAACCAGGTGTATAAGTAGTACTTGTTGATCGAAAAAAATAACTTCGTGATCGCTATTCATCATGTCCACGCCCTTTTCCCTGATGATACCAAAGCTCCCGTTGGCACTTCCAGGTACCTGTCTGGAAGTCTGAATCTTCAACCAAGCGGCAATTTAGAGGCAGCCGCCGGCTGGTTGAGGCTGTGTCGCTATTTGGTCCAGACCTGCGGAGCAAATAGCGGCTAAAAATTAGACACGAGCTATTCGCGACGTTAACACCTTACCACCATGACGGCGCTGACCCAAAATCTTCCACCTTTCGTGCGCGACTTGGGAGTCTCGATTATTGGGCAGGTAACGCCTTTTCCTCCTTATCCGACGGGGGCTAACTCACGATGACAGGAATGCTACACGTCATTGATAGAGAACTTGGATTTCAGCAATGTTGAATGCATTAAATATTCCCTCTCCAAGGGCGTTGGCCTTGGTATCGTTGTTGGGGGTTCGATTGTGAAGGTGCCTCAGATTATTCTCGGTGTGTTCTGCTTTCCTTTGAATATGTCGCGATATTGACCATGGCGTGCAGTCGTGAAGTCTCGTTCCGCTCAGGGCCTGTCTCTCGGGACCTATGTCCTTGAGACCTTGTCGTACTGCATAACACTTCTATACTCATTGAGGAACGACTTCCCTTTCTCAACATACGGCGAGAATCTCTTCTTGACCATTCAAAACGCCCTCATTACCCAGCTCATCGTGTTCTACTCGCCCAACCCTCAAGGCAAGATGACCCTTATCTCAGCGGGACTGACTGCGTTCATTTCTACGCTTTACTATCTACCTACTGATATCCTCTCCTACCTTCAAATCGCCACGCTACCGCTGTCGTTATTCGCCAAAATTCCCCAAATAACGCAGAATTACCAATCGAAGAGCACGGGTCAGCTCAGTGCGTTCGCAGTGATAGCTCAGATTCTCGGGTGCATTGCTAGACTGTTTACAACGATGCAAGAAGTCGGCGACCCCGTTGTCCTGGCCGGCTTTGCACTGGCCCTCGTGCTAAATGGCGTGCTGGGCGCTCAGTTGTGGATGTACTGGGGTGCGCAGGCAAAGACGGTTGAGGAGAAAGTGCCCGAGCTGGCGAAAGAGGAGGTCATGACGGAGGTGCAAGAGAAAGTACAAGCTTACGAGCAACCTCCTCGTCCGCAGACACCGCCTCGTCCTCATACACCATCGTATAGGACCGGGACACCACCGCCATCAGGTGGTAGGAAATGGGCACGGAAGTTGGATTAGTCCGTTGCGTTTTACAATATTTTATGTTTGATTAGTAGTTGCTCATTATTTATATACTTATCCTGAAGGTTACATGGAAAACCCTCATATAAACACTCGGTGTAACATTAAGACTTTTCGATTATCATAACAGTAGAGATGACATGCTACAGGTCGCAATGTTAAGGATGATCGCGGTTATCATCAGATGGGACACTAGTGGCATGGCGAGAGGAGGATGTGGCTTCTGCTCTTTTATGTTCGTCACATGTGCCCAGAGTGGATGCTCCAATCTCTGTGTCCGTTTGGCCAGATACTTTAAAAAAGTATAGTGGAGTGGATACATTCGTATATCTCGTCTCCTCATCATGAGATCTATTGTGGACCCGTATGATGATAAGGTTAAAGGCAATCCCGGCGGTCTGGACCTCCTGCAGTTCCTTCAGTCCCAGCTTCAAGAGAACGGGTCTTCGGCACTTGAACTCACCAAAGCACTTGTGATGTAAACGGCTATGCTTCCGGAGACGTACGTTGCGCAGGTGATGACTACGGCTAAGATCAACAGGTGCTCGAGGAAACCAAATACGTCGACGTACTAGCAACACTGGTATAGATCGCACCCGATTCGATGATGATCCTTGACCACAGGGACGAATAAGCAGGGGAGTTGATCTAGGATAAATTTGTTTGCCCACCTCATTGTTCGTTGCAATCCGTTGAGCCTGTCAGAATGAGACCCTGACAAACGAGTGACTGAATGCCTGTACGCCATCCGATCAACACTGTAGATACGGGCTACAATGAGACCTGTAAAACAGAAGGTTGTGCGTTAATGGCCAACAAAATAGGTTACTGGTGACGGACACGTCGTTATGATATTCAATGCGATACTTATGCCCCAGAAGGAACTGATGATGGGCCGTAAGCTGGTAGGAGCGGTGAGGGCTTCGGAGTGGATATGACTGATGACAACAATATTCAATACTGTTGTCACTAATGTTCCTATCCAAAGGAGTGCTGGGACCGCAGCTACAGTCCAGGATTTCCCGTAAACAACCCAACAACGATACGTCTGCAGTACAAGGTCAGACCCTCTACGGTACAACGTAGACCTATGCGCACCAGAATACCGTCCCCGATGAGGGTCTGCATGTTTACGCAAATAAACTTCAGGACCTCAGCGGCGCTTCCAAGGTCTGTGAATTGCTCGCTGATTCCTGTGGGGCCAAGTGATTCAAGTGCTCTGATAGTATTCAGAGCCACCTGCACGGTTGCGAATATGGGCATGGCCAAGCAGACGAGAAGCATTGGACGACTAATTTCGGACCAGGATTTCAGTCCTGACTTTGTCAAGAGGAGGGAGCGAAGGCATAGTCCAAACGTGACCAGGAAGACGCCCCAGGCAGCGCTTTCCAGGAACAGTGCAACAATGCTGGCTTCTTGTTCAGTGAGAGCCATGGATGTTGATGAGTACGAAGAGATTTGTTTTTGCACCGTGTCAGACGGAATATTTTTAGGATCCAATGTGTTCGATACAGTTCATCAGCATCTGAAGAAACGCATGACTCGATACCGGCATCACGTATCAGTGGTATTTTTGTTTACCATTGAATCGTAAAGCGATTTGCTCCACCGTTTCCTCAAACTGGGGTATAAATTGTAGCGACATATATGCATCAGCCCTGATAGAAATGGTCTGGTTAGGCGTCGGCGGTGATACCATTCTTCACAGATGCGCCCGACGGGACTCCGTTGTGTATATTTCTTGCCTACAGTCTATATTTCTTGCGCGAGGTGATGAGAATAAGCATATGGGTAGGAACCTGATGGACGTGTAGAGAAAAGAAGGGAGAGCTGGTTCGGAACCATCGGCCCGGAACCTATCTTCCTGTTTGTCATCTCGGGCATAATGGCAACAAGGTCAATACTGGTTCTCCACGGGTATGTTATCTCTAGAAGTTTTCAAATGTCCGAATTATACTCAAAAATTTAAGGTAGGTATGCGCAAAATGCGTCAATCTTCAGCAAACGTGTCCGTGATATCAAACACACTCTCTCGTTAACAGTAACTTATACCGCGATGTAGCTAGGAGCACTTCGCAAGCAATGCGGGAAGGATATAGACTTGGGTGGGCCGTCTTCGCTTTACTGGGTTGCACCCCCCAGCTCATCCTACTCATCCAGTATTCGTCGACGGACCACACATTTTGCAACCTGTGGATCTGCAGTTCAATACGGCTTCCGTAACGCAATCGACAGAGAATACTCTTTCTGCGTTTGGTGCCTCCGAAGCCAAGAACTCTGAGGATGCCTCTCTCACCCCTCGGGGCTGGTACAAAGCAAATCATGACAGGACGAGAGCTATCGGGCTCGAGGATTCGCTTGTGTTCCTAAGGGATATCCTCAAGGAGAGAAAATTCGACGTGCGTATTCTTTATCTCTCACTTCTTTACGTTTTTGACACTTAAGTAGGGCGTTTTTGGATTCAGGCATGTCGTCTTTACACAATTGAAAGCTTGAAGTAATAATCCCCGCTAGCCAAGGAGCAGCGCTGGCCGCTTTCCTGTCAGCTCTCGTACGCTTCAAACTCGAATGCTTATTTTTTGCAATTAACTTCTCAACAGCTAGAAAAACCTGAAGCGTATCCTCCATTCCTTGTTGACGGGCAAGCCCCGCACCCCCCGTTGTCAGTTGTACTCGCATCCTGTTCATGCACTCTCTTATAAGCTCGCTTAGCCAATTCTGCGTCTCCGTAGCAGGATTTAAGATAGCCGATCCACTGTCAGACGCCGTATACAACCCAACTTACGCCACTCCAACTCTGCACGTCATTGGCAGGACGGACATTATAGTCACCGAAGAACGGGCGAATGGACTGTTGAAAGTTTCAGCCAATAAACGAATCGAGAGTCATGATGGCGGTGAGCTTCATACCTTCCTCCCTTCCCTTGAACGGTAATTGATACATATAGATGCACAGGCCATTTTGTACCATCGAAAACCAATTGGCGCAAATTTCTCGTTGCTTATTTGCACGACCCTCTGGGCAATATACCCTCACCCAGTAGCATGTCCTCAACTCCGAATTCTGGAACAGCAACTCCCGCAGCCACCGACTGAGACGAATATGAGATTCTGAAGATACAAATGTGGTGCTAATACATATCCAATAATATAGATCCTACAAAACGACTCCTTGAACGAAAAATTCTGATCGGCTACAAGTACAAAAATGAACTAAATGTGCGTAAATCAAAAAATGTCCTACGAAACAAACGATGGTCGCAACGAAAACCGTCTGAGCCTTCTCCATACCTTACCAACAACGCCTGGTTTCGACTCCTGTTCATCCATGGTCGAGGGAGTGCCTGGTGGAAGAATCGCCGCCGTCTTCCTATGTTCCACAGCCTTCAACAAGGATATTGCAATTTTCTCATCTAGTGTCCACTCCTGATGACTCCGAGCTGCTAGCTGCCGTTTCTCCCGTCTCCGTTTGAGCATACGATGCTTCACTTCCACCTCTCCTTCTCGTCGTAAAGGCGTCGCCACGCTCACAGCAAGGTTGAAATTAGACGAAGGACTAAAAATTACGTTTCCAATGTCTACCCCCGAGTCTGCCGTCGAGGAAGATGAAGGTGAGGGGGTGTCGGAGAACTTGTCATCGACATCTGTGCAAAGCCGATAGATTGACGCAGAGGAAGGGAGGGGCTGAATCGGACTATGGTCATCGTCATCCTGAAGTGGTAGGTCGGAAGGGAGTGGTCCAACATTGGAATGCTCGTCTCTGTGGTACAACGAAAGTCCCACATCCGAGTCCACAGAGCACATCGAAGGACATGGCAGAGGCGGGTGCTTCATTGCCGCTATCTCATCCCAAAGATCACAGATAGGGTCGAAAACAGGCTGGTTCATGACATTCTGGTCGTTTATTCGGTGTTGTGGGTCGTGAACGAGCAACTGTGACGAATGTTAGCACAAAATGTTTACCAAGAAACGATAGACAACGAACATCTCGGATGAACCCTTCAAATCTCATATCCCACCACTCCTCACACGACGAGATCTTTTCCATCTCACCGAAGGCATGACTAAAATCTCCCACCGTCCGGCAATCTCCCGTGCGAAATGGTACAGATCCCATGGCCAGTTCATACAACATCACGCCAAGACTCCACCAATCAACCCCTTCGTCGAACACCACCAGTCCTTCTGTGTTACGACACTTGAGCTCAGGAGCTGCGTACAGCGGGGTGAATGTTACGACGTCTGTGGGTTGGAGCGTTACCCTGTTCCCACATCTGTCCATGTAAGAAGAAGCACCAAAGTCACCAACGATAACGTGTCCTGCAGCCGAGACCATCACATTCGCGGGCTTCAAGTCCTGGTGGATGATTCCATTTTCGTGGAGGAAGAGAACCGCGAGTACTAGCTCGGCGGAGAGAAGGCGCAGGGAATGTAGTGCGGCGTGCACTTGTTGAGGGCTAGGTGATATCGGAAACGTGTATGGAAGAGAGATGGAAGCAGGGACGCCTGATTTTCGACCTAGACGCAGGCGGGACGAAATTTCGAGGTCAGAGAGTGGGGTGGGATGATATTCCTATAAGTATAGATGTGAGTAATAAGACACACAGGAGATATAGCGGCGCACGAGAACGATGAACACGAAGCGTTCATTTTCAAAAGCCTCCACCATATTTTGAAGAAAGGCTGCACCGCTCCTGGATATAGGCTGCTCGGCTATCAACTGGAGTGTTCGAAGTTCTCGCTGAACTTCTTCCATCCCGTATCGATGCATTCCGCTTTTTTGTAGGACCTTGATGGCGCGCAGGCCACAGTCATCAGGACGTGTACCTAGAAGAACCTTTCCGTACGTCCCTCGACCGAGTGTTCCGATTATGTCGAACGTCGAGATAGATGAAGGGACATTCGACAAGTCATCCTGTGCAGTCGAGTCTTGGAGAAAGGAGTCATCCAGGATTTTGGTTGAGCATGGACTCGACTCCAGCGAGGGCAGAGACGGGAGGGTATAGAATACATCAGTGACAATGCACGGCTCCTGCGCGCTCGCCTTCATGGAAGTCAAAGAGAGAAATCGTCTGTGTCCGAAATTGATATTGGGAGGGGTCTGTGGCCCAGCCGCAGACAGAGAAGAGCATGATGTGGTGTCGCCAATACTGACTCGGAAGACGTTTTTCTTGTTCGCTTGGACATGACAGGTTGAATGAGAGGTATCGCTGTGCGAGTGGGACATATCGCCAAGAACCAAAAGAGCGACTAGGTCAACTAAAAAAAAAGACCGCAAGTTTGGAAAGAAGATCGCCCAGTAGTACGAAATTAAGCCTAGATATAGGTTATCGTGCCTCCAGTTCAAGTTTAACTTTCGAAGGTCGTATCGGCGATAGAAGAAATGGTCGTCTTGGTGTCCTGCGCCACGTACAGAACTCAGCTGCTTCTGCGAGAAGTATTGCTGGAACGACGTGGGGGTTCTTGTTGAAGGACTGAGACCGACGTCTCGGCAGCCGGATAGTCGGGCCGATCACAGAGAACGAATTGCTTTTCATGTTGGGGTTCGATGTACCATGATTTCGGAGAAATTAGTGGGCACCAAAGAGGCAGTTTCTTTTATGACTTGTACACTTTTTATGTTATGTACAACTGGACTCTTATCGTGACAACTGGAACTCAGCATCGAATACTTCGAATTCACTACTTGGTATCGTATACACAGGACGAGTGCTCATGTATCATGCTACGAGCTTATGGATACAGTGCTGGTACTTCGTCCCTGGAGTAAATTTTGCCACACTGACCTCTCCGAACTCAGTTTTTGCAAACAAGGGTCCGCGGCGGTGGCGGCGACGGAGACCTTGGTGGAAAGAAGGAAGGACGCCTAGCCACGTGTTGTCCTTCAGTGCTTTTAATCGTTTCGGAGCTCAGTTGGGTGACTGCATAGATGACCTGATAATATTTGGAAGCGAGTGGGGTGGGATATAACAAAATACAGTTTTATGAGACAAGTACCTCCCGGTCTGGATTGGGGTGAATAAATAAAAACCCTCATCTGACATCTTCCAGTTCGTCGACCGCTGTTCCTGGATCATAACATTCGACGTGTATCCAGTAAAGTATGACGACCAGACATGGTGCCTCTGATGCCTCGCCTGAATGTCTGGAACTTGTCCTCGACGCGATTTTAAAGAAGTAATCCGGGTGTCACGTAGTGGTATTGGAGGGATTTCTGGCGATGGCAGCTGTGGATGGGACTCAGTTTGGGTGTCGCTTTAGTAGTACGCTCGCGTCGAAGGCTGGGGAAATTTTTTGTCTGAGTACAAAGATGGCCGTATTCGCTGAGATTGTCAAGTTAGGGACATGCTGCTTGGATCGTGGGACGGCGCTTGCGACTGGTGTCAAGAATGATAGTATCGACGGATGTGAAGCGAGGGAAAGATATTGGAGATCTAAGGTATGCCTCCGTGTCGCGCCACCTTACGCGTCAGGGCGTCATCAGGCCAACAATGGACTGTTGAGAAAGTGGTGCATTAACCCTGTATCACAGTTCATCATCTTACCTGTGAGCCTCTAGTATTCTGTACTGCCTAAGGTTCAACGTCTTTGTCGTCGTGTCGCCTCGACGTCTTGAAACTGCCTGATATGATCCTCAAGTTCCATTTGTTGGGGTGAGATCTAGATGATTGCGGCTTGTTGAACAGTTCCGGAAGACAAGTTTGACATTGGCAGGTTTCGAGTATCGTGAGGGCAGTTCGCGTAACGCGTTGGACGCGTTGAATGTTGAAGAGAGAGTACATTGGAAATTGGAAATTGGCAGATCTCGGGCTGGGAAGAGTCGGGGTAATCAGGAACAAATCGGAACCTTGCCAAGCCAAAAAAATTCCTTGCCTTGAAAAAAAGTATTTTTCAAGTGTCTGCCGTTATAAGCTGTACATGATAGAGACATAGCAATTTACGAATAAACATAGCAAAACATAGCGAGACAAAACGATAAGCGATACATGTACAGCGTATGCAAAAAAATCAGAGCGAGCGTGATGGGTTCATGGTGGTACAATGAATGTATGTGCATGCAGAAGAATGAAGAGAGAATGACGATGCAATGCCGGAGAGAACGATGATGGAGAACGGAGAGGGTTTTTCTAGTCCTTCGTAATGGCCCACACAGCTAGCCCAATGCCAACGCCAACGACCAACAACAAAACGAGCGCGAACAGACACCGTCGCGCCCATTTGACCTCCGCCTTCCTCAGCCGGGAAATGATCAACTGTTTCTCAGCATCCGTCTTGTCTGGCAGCCACGCGTCCGAAGGCGACGACGACGGCTCGTGGAGGGGCGAAAACAGGATGAACGCGCCCATTATCCAGAACGGTGGGAACACTACACGCAAACACGATGAGGAACTGAAGAATAGATGAGGGTGAAGAAAACTCACGGAACCCGAACTTGAAGAGGTACATCGCGAGCGTGACGGGCTCGTCCTTTTGGGTGTACTCTGGAGGGGGAGCTGGGTCCGATTCCAGGTAGGAGGGGGGCATCTCGACAGAGGTGCGATGGTCATGGCGACTCTGACGAGTGGGGGAGAGGGAGAAGTTGTATCCCAGGTCATCGACGGGGTTCATCGTCGCTACAGAGCTTCTGGCACTGTGGACGAGAGCAGGAGAAACGATTGAGGAAGGAGAAGACATTTTCCGGTGGTCGATGATTTTCGCTGTGAGGCGGTGATGAATCTGTTATCCACGGGGGATGTGATGGGGGATGTTGGGATCATCGTCGAGGTTATATAGCGGAGAATCGCTGCAGTCAATCAAGCGAAGCGAGCAGAGAGATAGCTGTATATGGGAAGTCAAATACGGCCAAACATTGCATCTATGGTGACCCGTACCAACCAATTCCCCCGATTGCTGTCGTACTTTGTAGCCAATCCGGCCAAAAAAGGAACTCGCCGCCATCCTGTACAATTGGTCCTCAATCACTGAAAGCAAGTTCCATTTCAGGTCATTTCATTGTCAACATGGGCTGCACGTTATGTTATCACATAAAAATGTTACATATATAAGAGGCAGACAGAATCAAGCATAGATGGTCGTTGTTACTGCACCGATAATCGCGCCAACCAACGGGAACAACCCTCGCTGAGCATTCAGCCACTTCCATCGTATCACCAAATCCTCAGTCTTCTCAGTCCTCAGCAGCTCAGCTTCTTCAGCACCTTCAAGCCCTATGTCATCTACCACCCCCGCCTTATCATGCAATTTGTCGTTCGTCTTCTTCATTACCGCAAGGGTGAAAGGCACGATGCCAAAGGTGAGCACTCCGGCGGTAGCATACCACCCACATTCGGGGAAGGGATGCATCTGGTACGCAGCATACGTGTAGGCTGTCGCAGCGGTCGTCGCAATAGGCGGAATGAGGGATTTACCCAGGCTATACAGACGTCGCCATTGGACGGCGATGTACGAGTATTGGACTTTGGAGTCTGCCGGAGGCTCGACCAGCGCAGGGACTGTAACGAAGGATATAGAGAGGATGGCGCCTGAAGCGGAGAGTCAGATTTTATTCCATGCAATAACCATAATACGTACCCGACACGAATGCAGAGCCTGCGATTCCAATCACTTGAGCTGCACGTACGCTGGTGGAATCAGACATGGTGGTCGGAAGAAAGTCGTATAGTACAGGCCGAGACTCAAGCCTAGATTATTGAAAGGAGACAATTGCGTCACCTGGTACGTAGTGGGTCGGCAGCTCGTTTTGAGGCAACATACTAAGGCAGGGGTCAGTCAGAAGACAAGCAAAGGTGCCTTATAGTTCTAGGATCGTTCTGGTAATGATGGAAGGAGGAAAGGGATTGACATTGACATCGGCGTCGTGATAAACAGCAGAGCTAGCGGCAGTTCGTTTTGAGGCATCGGCCAGTCAAAGCTAAGCGAAAGCACAGTTCTAAGTTCTGGGTTCTGGGTTCTGGGTTCTGGTAGTGATGAAAGGAACGAAATGAAATCAAAGGTGAAGAGGCGCCGTTCAACGTCGTGACAAACAGTGACCAACAACATTTGGAACTCTCTCCTTCACGTCGATGGCGATGAAGCCAGCACCAGACTCGCCACGCTCTTCCCAATCACCACCACCCTCGGGCCCCCAAGGCGACCTCGAGCTCGAACTGCTAGGCCTCGCCAACGCCCTATACAACCTCGGGACAACAGTCATCAACGACTCCACCAAGGAGCGCGACAAGCCCGGTTCAGGCGGTGGCAAGCCCGTAGGAATGAGAGTGTACGTCTCCAGCTCACCTCCTGGGTTACGTTCATCTGATAACGATACCACAGAAACGAAGTCATCAACCACCTCGCCACCATCGACGACATGGCCGTGGAGACCCCGACCAGGATCCCCCTGCAGGTCCTCGCAGACATCGACAACGCCCGGAACCCCATGCAGCTCACGAGAGAAAGGCTCGAGCGTACCGCGACCGAGAACCAGTTCATGAATGGCAAGATCGCTGCTGTCGATGTGCGTGTTTTACCGTGTTGGGTTCGGTTGGGCTGAGATCCCTCCTTACAGTCATACCGCAAATACCTCAACGAAGCGCTCATACAAAGTTTCCCAGATTTAGAGGAGTATCTGCAGTCCCCCACAACGACGGGGGAGCCGAACGGGACTAATGGGTACTAAGAGGTATGTTGTCCGCAGAACTTGGGTGCTTTCTTGCTTTAACTACCGCAAAGGCTTATAATAAGGAGCGAAAGTCTTTCTATCCGCTAGCTTAGGAACCAGAATTCCTCGAGGACAAGACTCCGAGTGAATATCTCGCAGAAGGCTCTACGGGAGTTTGCTGGGGGTTGAGAGGACTCGGGGTGGTAATAGGTATTGTATGCAGTCCTGTGTCTACCTATGGGAAGAATATACTTTCTTCTGCTGGATCCGTCCGCTTGCCGGTCCTCTGAACATTCAAACACCGTCCTGATACCAAGACTCAACGATAATGTGGGGGGGATGATTGGGTCTGAAAGCAAGGCCTGCCGGGGAGGCCTTTTATTCGTCCGGTGCCAATGCGTTCACCGCCATCGAGCTCGTCACGCAGCCGTATGTTCTGTTCCGTCTCCTTTGGTCCTCCTTTGGTTCGAGTTCGTTTAACATTGTATGTCGGTGCGCTATTTAAATAACGGAACAATTGCATTCAGTCCTCTGTGATTTCGATTGCAATGCCGCCCTTGGTATCGTTCTTCTCCTTGGAATCGTCCCCATACTTTGATTCATCATCGCCATGCGACTAATGACCTGCGCCTTTACAAGACTTCCCATGTTGAGCTGTCCGGCTACGAAACGTAGAGTCATTGATCTTTCTTACTGTAACGCGTAATTACATGCTACCCGCAAATCAGAGTCGCCAATCCTACTAAAAGGTCCCATCCATAATCCCAAAAGGTCAGCATCGCGCCAAATCTAAACGTCCAACAGATCTTGTAACTCATAACACTCATCCCTCTGGCAATGGTGCATTTTGGACTGTCCAAAATCAAAGAACTTGAACCCCTCCGCGGTCAGCGCTACATTCCGTGGTTCAAGATCACCGTGCAAAACACCCAAAGAGTGTAGCTCAATCACCGAATCGATAAGCCTTTGCCTTAAAAAAAAAGGTCGTGTTAACCAACTAGACCTCAATACGTGATGAGATGCCTCACCATTCCGTCGTACTCACGCTGCTCTTTACATCACTCCAGTCCGGGCCATATACTTCATCTAGGCTGTCGCCAACATTCTCGAGCAAGAGACCAAACCAACCAGCGACAGACCTTTGGAACATCCCATAAAACTTGGGGACGAGGGAAGAGTCCTTCAGGGCCACCTCATCCATATACAGCTCACGCAAAACCATGACCGAGTGAAGTTCCGACACCAGCTTCATGATGTGCAACTTGTCGTCGTCTTCAACATGGCATGTGTATATGCTGCTCCATCGGCCCGCCCGAATCTGGTCTACAAGAGTCACCATGTCAACATGCGTTGACGCAATGCGGGGAGCACGAAGTAAGTTCTGCGGCTGCATTAAGGATGGTGAAAGGGATTTCGTCAAGGAAACGGGATTTTTCGCTGGGATGTTCTGAACATCTGAGAGAGGTGGAGGGGGGTGACAAATGACAGAAATACGATGTATGTCCCTGCAGTTCAACCACGGATGATGTAACACCATCTAGCGAGATGTATCAGCAACCTTCCGCCGCCTGAATAAAAGAAAAAACGTACAGCATTGGTTATGACTTGAAGAGAGCATTCAGGAATACCGCTTGGCTCAACTTCGTCCCCGTCGGAATCCTCTTCAAAGCTGTCAACGTCACCATCATCATTCTCAGCATTTAGCATTTCATCCAACGGCAGAAGCTGACAGAGATGAGCAGGCGGACTCTCCACGACGCGACCTGGAAGTATATTGGCGCATAGCATGGCGACAATAATTGCAAGGAACGGCTCGTTTTGTATGTTAGCCTGAAACGGCGTGAGGTGTTCCTTTGGACTTGGATCCGGAAGGGTCTCATTGTGAAGTGTGAAGATGGGCGAAAGAAGGAGAATTCTCCCTGGACGAGAGGGATCGGTAGAGTGTACTAAAAGCGACTGATAAGATAACTAAAAGACCGGGCGATGAGAGGCTTACCAAGCTGTGCTGCAATTGCAATGAATCCAGCAAAGAAAAGACCATACTCCGCGTTTGCAGTAATCATTTTGCAGTAATCATCTGGAGCACGAGCTGAATTTGGTCAAAAAACGACCTCATATGATATTCGATGCACATTCACTTTCACGACCATCGCCTTGGCGCCCCTTTGTTTCTGGTTGGTATCAAGACTGAATGTCCGACTCAGTTCCTCCGCCTTTGACAGCAATACCGAATAAGTTATATCGTTGTCGGAACAGATTTGGATGGGCACCCATTTGGTGTGACCGGCCTCGGTCTCGATCTCTCGTTGAACGAGAAGGCTGAAGTCACTTTCCGTGGACTCAGGGACAGCCCGACGACGCACAGATACGGTATCTGCGATACCAGCAGCCTCAAAGATAGCCTCAACTATGGGCTCTATCGCTGCAATGGCGTAGTCGCCATACTCGCTGACGTCGCCAGTGCTCTTGAAAGCGACCACTCTCATATGATTCAAGGCTGCCTGCATGGGCTGACAAGATGCGCCGCCCACGCCATAGCTGTCGACCGCTCTGCGGATGAAGTCCTTCAGCCTCGGGAGGAGAGTAGGGTCTGGTCGACAGGAGATGGAAGAATCCGCTGGAGGAGTGATATCTCGGGCGGAATAAGGCTCAGTTGCAGACGAGTTATTTGCCTCTGGATGGAGTAGGTTGGTCAGGACAGAATGCTAGAAATTCGTCAATGTTGGCGGGGCGGTTGGCAAAGGCGGGCATGGTGGTGGTGGTATTATATTAGGAGACTTGCGATCACATGGCCGTGCACCATCAATGTCTAAGGTTGGGGTCACTCGTTTTAGAAGGGGGATCAGACAAGACACCGGGCTCAACGTTTGGGATGCCGGTGGACGGCCATGTGATCAGATACCACCATGCCCACTGACGGGTCTGCTAGGTTGACCTATAGGCGTGCCCCCCTCGGCAAAGCCTTGCCGAGCAGGTAACTTGAATCGCTGGCAAGGCTTCGAATTCGCCCCGAAATCTTTGTCCCTGAATTGCCGCCTTGAATCGATCTTCTCGTCGTGGTCCTGAATCTGCATGCTCGCACAGGGATCACTGCAGTTGAATTTGAAAAAGCTGAGCGGTCTGGGCAATTTGTTTCCGCGGACGCTTCCTTTCAAAACATTAAAAGGCATTCAAGTTTACTGTTGCAAAAATAATATGTTAGTATCTGTTCTTGACTCTTTATTGGGAGAATTGAACTTACTTGTATTTCATCTAGAATCTACAACAGGACCGGCGACACCAGGCCTAAACCCACGCCCTCGAAATCGTACCTCCTCACCAAACGGTGATCTCATCAGCAGAGCGCGGCAGGCGTGGTCAGGATCCGGGGATGTCCGATCCAGCTAGGCGCATACCCGAAGAGCCGGTGGGTTCACCCACCACGACACCACCTGGTCGACATGACTCAGCCTTTCACAGCGTCCTTGCCATGCCTCACATGAGACTGTCGATCCTGACCTATCTGCCAGGATACTCACCCCGCCCCTGTAGAACCAACGACATGCTCATACGGTACTAAGCATGGCGAAAGAACGTGTGGTCGTGGGTGTCCACGCTTCGCGTCGATATATACCTTCTTGTTACGGTACTGCCCTTCGTGGTTTTGATTTTTGCTCAACTGGCTTGATCGGTCTGAGACGTCCGAAAGAAGCTGCCCGTAGGACTCTTGAATTTTGGTATTTTACGCGCCTGACCTACTACTACCACCGAACTATGTTCTCCGACGCACCACATCACGAATCCGTCTACGGATACTACGATCAGCTAGTCGAGGCAGAGACTGCCATTGCTACCGCCCAACAGGAACTGAAGGAGCTGCGCCAGGAAACAGCGTTGATATATCGGTGACAGTGCATCACAGGTATGATTATTCGTTTTCTGTGCGATGCATTATTTTGCCGATACAGCGCAAACGCAAAAGTCTCCATCGTCACATTGCCGTCGCACCCAGTACCATCCCAAAGTGTAAACGCGAGAGTTCTTTCTCGATGGCGCCTGGTATGTCGATACTTATCCTACGACACCCCGCCATCTATGCTGATTCATCTGTAGTCAACAGCTCTAGCAGTACGAGCCCACACAGTAAACCGTCTTCTGGAATGCTACAAGCGATCGTCAACATCAACCTGCTGAAGGAACTTGCAAAGAAAAGGCCCAAGGCATAGCAAATGGTATTTGGACCATAGAGTCCAGAGTAGCTCATTTATCTACTGCATGTGGCTTCTGCGTCCCTCGCGTACCGCAATTATAAATAAGAGTTTTCTCAGCACATTTTCATCTATCCAACGCGTACACCAGTGGAGAATACATGTCAAGGTCAGGTCTGCCGAAAAGAGGTCCTCTGATACCAGGAGGAGGCGTGGGAACCTCTGGTGTCGTTAACATCGACTGAGCACCACCATGGCTTGGCATTGAGATGGTCAACAGTCGAAGTTGACAAGGACATAGTGGTCGTCGTCGTGGACTCCTCAATGGCAGAAAATGATAAATCTCCCGGGAACGATCCTGAAGCTCAGCAGCGTCACCTTCATCGGGAGTCCGGACATCCACCACCGATGCACCCACTCCGACCTATGCTATGCCCTGGGCCGGTGTGACATTGCTATATACCGTTCTAGCTTGATTAAACAGACAAGGGGCAGGCGAAGCTCAAATGACTATAAATATAATAAAATTTGGTGTATTTCAAGTACTGATATAGACCAAGGAGCTTAAGCATCCCAATACAAAAGGATATACTCATACGTCAACAGAAAATCTTCGTCCTTTTTCCGACCCCCGTAACGTAACAAAGTACCTTTACAAACCCGCTTTGATCTCATCTGCCAACTTCTCTGCGGCCGCAAAACACGCACCCGCCTAAAGAGCGTCCAGTGACAGCCCAATAAATCAGAAGCAGATCAATCAACATACCGTATGTCCTGAAACGATCCACGGGAAAATCGATGCGTCACAGATCCGGAGAGCCTTCAAACCATAGACTCGTAATCTGGCGTCTACGACTCCGCGCTGTTCCTGCGGTGCCATCCTGCAACTGGACGTGGGATGATACAACGTCTCTATCCGTGACTTGAGGATTTCGGCTAGTTCTTCGTCCGATTTGAGATGCATCCTGTGGTCCAGTTCGGGGTGCTCCAGGGTATGGTCGAGGTGGGAAGCCAGAGGTTCGGTTTGGGCGACCCGAAAACATAGACGGACGCCGCGAAGGAGTTTTTGAAGGTCGTCAGGGTTCTTCATGTAACTGAAAGATGGCTGAGGTCAGAAGTCAGCCTCACAAGTCGACGTTGTTCTTACTTGGGATTGACGCTTGGAAGATCAAAAGGGTTGGCCGACTTGAGGAGAACTTCACCACGGCTCATTGGTCTGCAAGTGCCTTTAATCACTGGTGATATACAGACATTGGCCAACTCACTTCAGCAAGCAGGCATGCAAAGCCCTCGTCGGCACATCAAACAAACTTTGCGCATGAGGTTTGTACCCTATACACGTGCAGAGTAGCTCCACGTCCGGAGCACCCGCACCGGAAGTGCTGTCCTCCAATACCTGTGGATACTGGCTAGGCGGGAACAATGTCGGGTCATCCGAACGAATAAAGGCAATGGTTTCTGCAAACTAAACCTACTTCAGTCTCGAGATAGCAGACCAACGGAACTCTCACGTTCGTAGCCAAAGGGCCGCCCGAGCGAAGGAACTTGTAGTGTAGGAGGGCTTTGAGCAGCTTCAATCTGTCTGCAAATGTTCGCGGTACTAGATAGTTGGCAGAACTGTTGGTCGCGTCTTTGTAAGAGATGTCTATGACAGGGTGATCCACGAGGTTAGCACCAACTCCTGCTAGGTCATGAACGACGGGGATGTTGTGTTCTTTCAGATGTTCAGCTGGGCCAATGCCTGAAAGCATGAGGATCTAAAATGATCGTGAGTAAGTACTCCAAACTATGGCCGCATCTGGGACTGACGTGGGGCGAATGGATGGCACCCGCTCTGAAACGTCGTAAGCAGATTTGAAACATCACAAATCGGAAAGGCCCACGAGAGTATTACCTCCTTTCGAGCACGAGAGCGATAACGAGGGCCGTTCTGGAAATTAGCATATTCGACACCGACTGCGCGCTTTTCGCCGTCAAAGAGTATTCGCGTCACATGCGAGTTAATGGCGACTTTTAGGTTTGGCCTTGCTAAGACTTCGGGGGTGAGATAGGCGGATTCTGAGGATACCCTTTCTCTGTTCTGGTCGATGTATGTCACTATACCGAAGTTCAAGCGCAGCTCTCCTTCAAGATAGCCTGCAAGCACTCACTGACCTGTAATTTGTTATCACCTGTTAGTAGGCGTGAATACTCAAAACGGAACACGTACTCTGCCTGCGCCCAGAGTGCCATTGGGTCCATTGAAGTCCGGAGTATAGGGAATTCCAATATTGACGCATGCCTTGATGAACTCTTTCGACGATTGGGTTATAGTATTAAAATACCCGATGCGTACAGGCCCTTCAGATCCGCGGTGGGCGGGGTCAACTTGGGGGTAGTCAGGGTCTGCAGAATATCTCTCAAATTTGTTAAAGTATCTGTCAATGTCAGACTAGGACTATGTTGTGTGTTTTTTATGGCTTACCGACGAAATTTGTTCCATGACCAAGTGTCATCGTGCATAAATTCAGCCCACTGGTCAAAGTCACTTGGACAACCGTACTGCGCCATTTGTGCATTAATGGAAGAGCCTACGATGGGCGAACTTATGAGCACCGAATGCTTTTGTGGTTAAAGCATAACTTACATCCACCCAAGAATCTACCTGTATATGGAATGAAGACACTGACCAAGAACGAAGGTAAAGTGACACACCTCGCGGCCAAAATAGCTTTCTGCCATCTTTCAGGAACGCTTGGGGTTCGGTGTAGAGAGGATAACCGTATTTCGACCGAAGAATGCTAGTAAATCCAGCTGGTGTGCGACTTTCTGGGACACCTTGAGCACTGTCATGTAGGCAGAAAAAAATAAGTAGCCCGTTCACCCATGTTTCAGCACGCACGTACCTTCCGCCACTCTCCAGGAGAAGGACGCGAACGCGGGGGTCTTCACTCAATCGCGACGCGAGGACACACCCAGCTGTCCCTGAGACTCTCGTTTAATTGAATGTGAAAAAAGCATGAAGAAAACTCGAAACTAACCACCCCCGATGACAATGATATCAAACTCGTCGAAGTCGTATCGTTCATCATCCAATCTTCGACCAACGGTGGCAAGATCCTTCACATGCTTGGATGCCTTGGAGTGTCGATATCGCAGCACTATCAGGAGAGCTACCAAGCCAAGCAAACCTCTCAATGGGCCAGCGCGTCGCAAAATACTCTCAGTCATGGGTAGAACAAGGCGAAGGGTTGGATATAGGCTTCTATCTGACAGCTGCTTGATTAAATCGGTTGAGCCACGATGGCGCCATGTGGACCAGAGAAACGAAGTCAAGTCATGCACCGCAGATGTGGGAAACCAGCTACCAAGGTGGCCGCCGTAGTACTTAACTCGTAGCCCCGGGCCGTATCGGTCCCATAGTTGTCCTGAATACTATCCAAAAGTTCTGTGCACAGAGTGTGAGATTTCGAGCGTCATTGACATTCAGTTGCCGTTTGGTATGGATTTACTTACGTGTTACTTAAGTATTCCCGCGGGACTTCGTCACATATAAGCTGGTGTATGTCGTAGCTAGTCTCCATGTCGTGTTTGTCACAGATGTAACCTACGTTTACCACCTGCTTTGTTTGAGAGAACTCCGCGATTCTAACAAAGGACGCAGGCTTCTGAGCACATACCATTTTAGACTGAAGCCTGAAATGGTGGTGGTGGTCTCAATTTGAATCAGGAACGGCCGGGTCCACAGCCCTAACATGGCAAGCCATGGGCCGTGGCGAAGATATATCGATCGGAGCCGGTCCGGTCAAGTTCTGATGCTGACAAATACATCATGTGAGCTGGACTGGCAGCATAGCACTGCCACTGAACAAGCTTGAAGCTTTCGACTCACTTTGACACTTATGCCTCCTTCACGAAGAGCCAAGGCAAATAAAAGGAATACCAAAAAGGCTGCTCCTGCGGTTGATGAGCCTTCCGAAGATCCCGTAGAGGAGACGAAAGCCATAGAAACGGCTACAGAGGAGACGAAAGAAATGGTTACGGAGGACAACTCAGCTGCTGATGAACCTTCACAAGATGTGACGATGGAAGAGGCCGCACCACCAGAAGAACAGGCTCCACCACCTGAGGAAACAGGTCCAAAGATGACAATGGAGGAACGGAAGGCTAAGATGGACCAGCTACGAAAGAAATTGGTGCGTTTCTGTTCTTATAATCTGTTCGCCAACGCCATTCATGCTACGTTAGGCCGCGTCATCCAAAGCAAACCGTGCATCCCTTATAGAAGAAAGCGCCAAACTGAAAATGACAGCGCGCGACACAGCAAGATTAGAGCGGCAGCGAAAGCTGGCTGAAACGTTACGGACCAAGGCAGAAGCAGAGGAACGCGGGGAAGACGTAGAGCGCGAGAAGAACTGGGAATGGACCATAGAGGACAATGATAATTGGGAGAAGAAGAAAGCGAGAAAGGCAAGAAGAGCGGATTTCGAATTCCACGGTGCGTCCGGTACAACATTGGCGTTGTCATGGCTAATGCATTTGAATGTAGACGATGCCCATGCTGCACGACGGCGGTATAAGAAAGAGTTGGACCTCATCAAACCTGACCTGGTCGCCTATAATAAACAGAAGGAAATTGCAATGGGTCTGGCACCAGGGACTCTGACCTCCTTTGACCCCAAGAACGGTTCGATGTCAACAGCTGTAAGATTTCCCGTTCCTTGCTATATATATGCTTATATATTTTTTCAGGTCGTTCCTACGACGCTTGAACAGCAGCTTGCCCATGACAACCTTTACCGCGATGCGAACACCCTAATGTACGGCGATAGTAAGCCCAGCGAGGACGCCATTGATCGTGTGGTATCAAAGATCAATAAAGAGTATGTCATGTCTCGCCGCACTATAAGCAGTCTTCTCATGGTTTCATCTTAGCATCGACAAGAAGAGCAAATTTTCGCGCAAGCGGCCGAACGAGGAAGAAGGAGATATCACCTATATCAACGAGGCCAATCGTGTGTTCAACAAAAAGGTACGTTCATCTGTGGTAAGCACTTGCGCATTGCTGAATATCCCTCTAGATTGCCAGATACTACGACAAGTACACCTCAGAGATTCGGGCGAGCTTCGAACGGGGCACGGCTCTGTAACCTGCCAATCATTATTGTATTTTGAGTGTATTCTATTATCAATTTACTCTACATCATTCAACACGGCATTTATCTGCATTGCAGAGGTTTAGGCGCTGATAATATGCAAAGCGAATATCAGACATTTTCGAGTCAACGCAATTGTTCATATTTTTTCCGCAGGAACCATTCAGTTCTGGCTTTTAAAGGTGGCTTCTTTTGATGCGCCACATCGGGAGACGTAATTCAGCTAACCACGCTTGGATGAATTGACGCACTATGGCCCTATCCATACTACACTGACAGACATGCCTATCTTATCCATAGAAGCCAACTCGCTGTTCACACGAGGGTTCGACATGTGGCGTTGGATATATGGTGGACTTCTACTGCCACTTTCCCTTGTGTTCTGTTACAGCCATGTCCATCGTCCAACACTCACCTGCCTCACGGTACACACCACTCTGCATGACCAACTCCCCAGTCAAGATATACCATACTCACTCCGCTTCGACTGAATGGAAGTACTACGGACATCGGGGCGTGTTGGTGTTTGGAAAAGAGAGCTTCGCGACGAAAGACGACGAGTTCTCTTTCAAGCTGTTCTTGTGCGACGAGGAGGGTACATGGCGGACGCTGTGGGTGTTCAAACTCGATGGCAAGGGGTTCGACTACAGAGTGGACCACTTGCCCAGTTTCCATTGGTTCCATGGACTGGTCAGTTGAAACTCCGTGCTGTAACCTGTTACGAGAGAGCTGACACATCTTCTTTATGTCTAGACGCGAAAGTTTGGGATCCTGTTCGAAGATGATGACGACGCTGGCGTGTTCGCGAGAGTGATATGTGAGCGGAACACGAGGACGAGTGCTTCTCCTGTCTCGTTCGAAAGTGACAGTGGTCAGTCTTCGATCAGGTTGTGGTGACAACTAACTCAACGATTGGCAGGTCGCCGACTGAAAACGAAGACTCTCGGCTCTGGGTCTGTCGTTTCCCTCCAGCTCAGCATAATGCCAAGTCTAATCCGCCGATCTTCTATGGCGGCGAGCAACTTTGGGAAGAAGTCTATACCTAGACTATGGCGTTCGAAGCGTTCATGATTTACTGCGCATTGTCCCGGAGAGCGTGTAGCTCGGATACGATTCATATACCATTTAACGTATAAGCCTTGGTGAGCTATGTATGATGTACCACTAAGTTGAAAACCCTTCACGATAATTTATCTATTTATCAAACAGTCAACACTCGCGTATATCCGTGTAGATAAAAGCTTACGAGTCTATCCTCTATTTCTATCCTCTATTGTTTCTATGCATAACTTGCGGTTAAAATCTGGTCAAGTCGCGCCCGAATATCCCTAATACGAAAGTAAACATTAATCGCTGATGACAAACCGCAGATTAGAAGACTCACAGTTCAAGAACCTGACCGACAGCAGAAAATCAGTAAGAAAACCACACAAATGCAGAAAACGTACCAATATGTGGGAACGAGAATTCTAAAAAGAAAAGGAGCATACGTGAGTTCAAGAAGACATTTTGGCTGGATGTAATCTCACTTGTTTCTCCAGCTCAACGTTTGCGTGAAATACGCAGAGCGCCACAGTAACCACGCTACACGACCTGATTCTTTGTTCATGAATGTGTTCTCTCCGTCACCTGTGGCTTTCGACCGGTCATATATGGCTCGCCTGTTTCATGGTCGACGACAAAACGCTGGGATGAAGACGAAGGAACCTACCATCCGCCAATATAAGCAAGACTGCCTCGGTTCCTAAATTGGAAAGGCTCATCAACGTGGGTGTCTTTCGATACCTCCTCATCTTCATGGGAATGGGTGAGGATCGGCAGCTTGTTGAGGGTTTTGGTAACATATTTAGCCTTCTGATTTGCGACTTTGTGCTAGTAAGTCTAAGATCCACCGAATCAGAAGGGATATTCACCTTGGGCAGTTGCGGGCAGAGGGTCGGACTCTATTGAAGCGGCATCCCCAATGGCCCATACATCAGGGTTGGGCGTTCCGTCTACGTTCAGGGCGTTGAGGTATCCATCTGTGAGTACTCTAATACAAATATTAACGGAAAGCTAGGATACACGGGATAAAGAGCCTACCTGTTAGTAGTGTCTCGTTTCTTCAGTTCCGTGATAGCCTCGATAAGAGGATTGGGTGCAAGACCAGTGCTCCAGACAAGAAGTCCAAAAGGCACTGAAATCACATGTTAGCTATGGTTATAAAATTGATCGTGCTTAACGGGCACCTTCTCCGACTTCTTTTATGAATAATTTCCCCTTCGATATCGTTAGAATGGTAGGCAGATGTCGCCAAACCAGGCACATACCTTCTCAACTTTCTCAACATGGTGCCTGAGATGAAGATTGATACCGTCGCGTCGTAATGTATTTTCAGTGTACCTAGGGCAGAATTACCATTGATCATGTTAAAGATATTGTTGACTCACCTCACAAGACTCCTGTCAAATGTGCCCAAGATACTGTCCGCGACATCATATAGATTGATTCGAGCCATCTTTGCCAGTTCCGGATGCTGTTGAGCTATTTCGGTATGTAACAGATCGTGAAGTTCGGCCGCGAATTCGACGCCGGTAGGTCCGCCGCCTAAGGATCACTAATCAGTCTCAAAACTTTTGGGGGAACGCGTTTAGGCTTACCAACGACACAAAAGTTCAGCAGCTTCCGTCGCTCTGCATCGGTCATATCAGGTTGGTTCGCTTGCTCAAGACCTTGACGCGACATGAATACGCCGGACGCGTTCAGAGTAAAGCAAAGACGTACATTCAAGAATCCTTGTCCTAATCCTGCGCGCGTCTTTGACGTCTTTCAGGAAATGAGCGTGTTCTTTGACCCCTGGAATCCCGAACGCTAGGAAACTGTAAGCTACGGAGACTACAGGTGGGTTGGACCGGCGTACTTTGGCGGTAGGCACCGACGGCAATCACCAGCTTATCGTATTTGATGGAGAATGGTTGGGGTGCAGCTGGAGGCGCGGATCCAAAAGAGACCGGAGGCGTTGCTGCGACCTAAGCTGGGTAATGAGCTAGGTTTTCCTCGTTAAAGGAGATCGAACGGACACATGTGAGGGTCTTGTGCTTGAAATCTTTTTGATCCGGTCAGTTTCATACGCATGACGGTATGTATGAATGTCTGCCTTACCGATGTTGTCGCACCAAGCTTGATAGTACGACTGGCAAAAAGTAAAACATCGATATAATGCACGACTGATAGAGATGAACAAAGACAGACCACTTTAGGTGTGTATCTGCGCACCTGGAGTTGATGTATAAGGAAATAGACAGACAGGTAGAGGTGAAACACGCACAGGTTCAACTGTACATCTGAATTCCAAAGTCCCTACGGCTGCGCTCGCCAACAGAGGGGTGAAATTGAAGTACGTGTTGGGAGAAATAATGGTAACGTCTACAAAAATTAGAAAACCAATATCTACGCGAATGGGGCTGACTCACTCCAGTTCTTCTTGTCGACTCCCCTCAAGACCTCGTATCCACCCCAGCCGGAGCCTAGGATGACGAGACTCTGCTTGCCACGCGTCGGTGGAGAGAGAAATGTGCGAACGAATATCTGGGACGGCCTATGGGCCTGTTTCCTAGTCACGGAAAGCATTGGGGACAGGTGGAGAGATAGGAGCGGAAGGATTCGGATTCAAAAGTGGCCATTTATATTGGTCCGGCATTACGTCAGGAACAGACAATCGAGCGGTCTGGAGACGCGACCACCACGGAAAGAAAATCCAGCGTAGAACCATTTCATCCGCCAACATATCCACTCCTTTGGAGGACTGAAGTGAAAGGCAAAAGAAAAAGTTACCGCAGCGGCAGGCTTAGATGACGTACAGATTTACCGGGGTGGCGGTCCGACTTGGTTCCAGACCGTCCAGAAGAGTTAACGTTGATTTCACTCGATACGATTCACTACGACCGAGAGAACGTAGTAAAACCTTCTTGAATCCTGTCCAACCGTTACACTCACAGGAGGAGCACTTTCAGAGCGGGTATCAGCAAGAGAATGTTTTACCTCCGGCGGGGCTCCGCATATAAACATTTTTTGGGCAATGCGGAGCAAAATGGCGGCGGGATTTTCGTCCTGATCCTTAACCGAAGGAATCTTCAAAATGTAGTAGCGATGGAGACATATCAGCTACGGGAGGTTCCGCTCTATCTGTAAGAAACACAATCTCTCGATGGTAGACTTGGACTAAGTGTGAAGTGGGGAATTTGAATTTCTGATGACCGGCTGCGGGCCATGATTAGCCGGTTCGGTCTTCAACGACGACGATGTATCAGCAAATTCGAGCCAGCGCTCATTGCACGAATATCACGGCTCTACCACTGCGGACCACCACGGAAATTCTACCACTGTGGCGGCAAGTCTTGTACTGCGTCGTTTTCTGGCGGAAATGACGCCTAGACGTCGGTTACACCAACTATTAGATGGGCTAGCGTCTTCACCAGGGTCCATCGGGACGTTGAAGCTCGGCGCTATCGAATACGAAGTTCCAGCGTCGCTTAATCCGTCAAGGTTACCGAGGTCGAAAGGTTTACTCGATATACGCGATCCCGCCAATGTCGACAACCTCCATTTCATGCTGCAGAAGTATCTGTTGGGTCAGGACGTGTTTTTGGTATCGCAGCCCGGTCCTTATGCCAGACGACTGGCACTTACATTTGCAAGGTACGCATGTGTGCGAATTTCTGCAGTATTTATGGTTAACACCTTTGGACAGTATCATCAATTCCGAGTACGAGTACATCGCGTTGCATAGAGACGTTGGCGAGACGGAGTTGAAGCAGGTGAGAGCCCTTGGCATTGCATGAACTCGTTTAACACTTTCACTAGGGGAGAGAAATTAGGGAGGGAGGAAACTTGGTGTACGTGGACAGCCCAGCCGTCAATGCAGCGAAACATGGAAGACTGTTGATCTTGGAAGGAATAGAAAAGGCTGAGCGAGGAATCATGCCTGTGCGTTCCATATCCTTTCTCTTTGACTATCCCTGACTCCGTCCTTAGGTCCTGAACAATCTACTGGAAAATCGTGAAATGTAAAAGAACATGTCCAATATTATTTACTACACGCTAATATCTCACGCAGGAATCTCGACGACGGTACACATATCATACACCCGCATAGATACGCCCTCTTAGACACTACCACCAATTTCATACCAGCCCATAAGAACTTTAGAGTTATCGCCATCGCTGCTCCCGTCCCTCCCTATCCTGGCTATCCCCTCGACCCACCATTCCGAAGTCGTTTCCAAGCGCGCTTCATGGATCCCGTAGGCGCTATGGTCAGCCTTAGCAACACCGTTGACTCTAAAACCATCCCGTTGTACACCCAAATCCGTGATATTATCCTGTCCACGCAGTATTCTAGCGAATCGCATCACGCCCTGGAAACCGTTTCAAAATCAGCACTACCACCTTTCCCTCAGACTGCGCTTCTGAAGCTTCGCGCGTTGTTATCTATGTTTCCCCCTCCCGAACAGATCACTCCCTCACAACTCGGCCAGCTATTCATAATGCTACACCCTGCCCTCATCCATGCGCCATTCCAGGCCTGGGCGCTTCTAAGCGCACAGACTGAAGACAGTGGATTAGGTCCTCTGGGAAGTCCGTCGATGATGTCGGAAGGTCTATTGGGGTATCGTCTTGTCTCCCTCAAAAGGACAGGCGAACACACAGCAGATGCTGCATTTGACGGTCCACGACGCGTAATTTGTAACGTACCGGCTGGCCCCAAGGCTTTGCTGGAATATCCCCCAACAGAAGCGCCAAACCTTCATGTCACGGATAGGTTCGTCGGGCTGTTAACGTGTTTTATGCAGGCCCACGCGCTGGGGTGGGATATATCTCTTATTCCACCCGCTCAGCCCTCGACGGCATCGACATCGACGTCAACCTTGGTCAACGTATTCGGACGGATGCTGGGATACGAGATGGAGGCGGTACACATGTACAAGGAATTGGGCGGTCGTGAACTGGTGATGCGACGGAAAATACAGAGCGGGGGAGCGACGACTTGGGAGCCTAGGTAAATCCTTCCGTCGTCCTTATCAATGCTCTCCGACTCATCTTGTCCAAGTCCCATCATAGAGGCAGCATGGAAAGGACGAATGGTGCATCTTTCCGGTCTTGATGTTCTGGGATCGACGGCAGGATCATTGTCAAGGCTACTTCAGGATCGAGAAATCGAACTTTGGGAAGGGAAAAGGATCGTTTCTGAAGCTTCCCAAGAAGAGGTGAGGGTGCTTTCTCCATGCTTTTACTTTGGTTGACCTGCCTTGACCTAGATCGATTCGGGAGAGCTGATCATGCCCAAACCGTCTTTCAGGGTCATAAGCACCGCATCAAAGTCTATCCCGTTGAAAGACTGGTTGACAGAAGAACACGCCAACATGTTCTTCGCCGTTCCTAGCCAACCCATGTCTGTTGAAGAAGAGGCGCTGATCTTGTGCGGGACGGGATGCGCCCCAGCCTACGTCGAGACCCTTTTATCATTCGCCGACAAGTACAGGCGGAGCATCTCCGCTGACAATGTCCAGAATCACCGCAAATTGGGTACGCGTTCTCTAGTCCGAATTGCCAGACGGTTGGCGTTGTTTCCGGAAGATCATGACTTGCGCGCCATAATCAGCAACTCACTTCTGGCTGATTTTTTACCGGCTACGGAGCGCATGAACTTGGACGCGTTGCTTGACGAAGCCGATATCCAGAAGATGACGGAAAAGGTTGCTACTTTTTACATCTATTCACCTTGTATATTTCTCATTCTCTATCAAGTTCCATCCGAGCCCATTGGTACTAGATGGTTCCTTGTACTTCCCTGCCTCTACTAGCGCTGGTACGAAGACAAACCCGACACCCGTTCCTTTATTCGATCCTTCTCAAGACCGAGCGGGCGTGGAATCACTAGTCCCACATATGGATCACTTCTATGACAATAGTTTGCAAACAGGGCTGATGCGTGACCTAGCAATCGATCTCGAACTGATGCGTGAGCACGTCGTTCTATTGGGAAATCAGGTGAATACACCTACGTCTCTACCGGCTCCATTCTTATCTTCTTCGAATATATAGGGTGTCGGTAAGAATAAGATCGTCGATCGGTAAGTATCCTTTGTATGGACCGGCTGGAAAATTCTGATGCTCCTGCTTGTAGTTTATGTCAGGTACATCTTTCTCTCATTATGGCCAGCGTATACACCATTGATATCTATGATATCAGCTGCTTGGTCGGCCTCGCGAATACATCCAGCTGCACCGTGACACGACTGTCAATCAGTTAATGTTTACGACCTCTCTTGAAGCAGGTGTACTCAAGTTCACGGACTCGCCTCTTCTTCGTGCGATTACCTTTGGACGGGTCATCATCATCGACGAGGCAGACAAGGCACCTGAACACGTAGTGGCGATCTTCCGCAGTCTTGCCGGGCAGAGCGAGATGACGCTATCGGACGGACGCCGCGTATGTTCTTCTCGAGAGCGAGATAACGACATTGTCGTCCATCCGAATTTCAGGCTTGTGTTGCTTGCCAATAGACCTGGTTATCGTAAGCTTTTATTTGCTACGCTCGATATTTCTATCACCGACGATGTCCGTGTAGCGTTCCTCGGAAATCACTTCCTTCAGGTTCTTGGAGAGAACTTTAGCCCCCACTCTGTACCTAACCCTGATCAAGCTTCGGAACGTAAATTGCTGGAGCAGCTCGCGCCAGAACTCCCTGAGGACGTCATTCATAGGCTGGTCGGTGCTTTCCAGGATTTGCGCGTAGGTTATGAGAACGGTTCTTTGGGCTACCCGTATTCACTGAGAGGTGAGATTGGGCCCTCGTTCTAGCCACGTTGATTCACCTTGTTACTGGCAGAGTTGATCAACCTTGTTCGGCACATGCAAGCGTACCCTACCGATGCGCTTGGCGAGGCGCTTCGTAACGTCTTCGATTTTGATATCTACAAGCCGGAGACTATCGATAAGCTCGGTGAGATTCTCAAGAAGCATGGGTAAGTGATTGAGCGACAATGATGTGCCCGCTGTTAACAATGTTAAAACAGTCTTACTGTTCCACATCTTGGGTTAGACGCGGCTCGAGAGTCCGCAAAGAAGATGCAGGATATACAGTTCGAACCCAAGGAGACGGACCTGAGTGGACCCAAAGAGGGGAAACATGACAATGAAGAACATTCCGGTGGGAATACATATGCTGGAGGGGTGAGCTATCTGTCTGGAGTTGCTCGAAGCTAATGATGATTTTGATGCAGACCGGCGGGCGAGATACAGCAGGAATGGGCGGTCGTGGAGGGTATAAGCGACTATGGAAGGGTGGTGACATCAAACAGGTGCATAGTTCAGTCTCTGCTCTGTCGTCGTGAAACTAAGATGTTCCATCGTAAAAGGTCCCGGATGCATTGAAGGACGATGTCCCTGAACATATCAAAGAGAAAGCACGAGAAATGGCTAGGCAAGAGCTACAGTGCCGACTTGAGGAGCTTGATATGAACATTCACGAGGCCCGAGGCTACGGTGAAATCATCAAGAATACACAAGCTCACATGGCTTCCCTCTATGATCTCCTTGAGCGTAAGCCGCCCATATCAAGCATCTACCAACAGTCGATCTGATATCAATTCATAGACTTGGCTGCGAAGGAAGAGGAGCGTGTCTGGGTGAAGCGGCAAACCGACGGAGAACTCGACGATACACGGTTGACGGAGGGGTTGACTGGGGAAGCGACTGTCTATAAACGACGGGGGATGGAGAAACCGGAGCTAGGACGACCCCAGATCAAGTAGGTTTTTTCATACTTTCGTGATGCCTGACTCATAGGTTTGTAGACCCAAACGAATACGGTTTATATTCGACCTCAGTGCTTCGATGTGAGCGACCATAGTAGATGACAGGCTTTCAGCTATACTTAATCACTTCTTCAGGTACCGATTCCAGTATGACGGTCGACTGAAACGAAGCTTAGAGACAGGTCAGTTTGCGTCTCTTATTGCAGTAGTTTATATTTGACGGATGTTTCCAGCGGCCATGCTCATGGAGACTTTTGACCGTCTTTCACGAAAAGACAAGTACGTCTGGGACGTGAGTTATTACAGCTCCTTTTTTCTTGCAATCGCTGACTCGGATATGATAGATGTATGGCCACGTAAGTCACTTTCGCCTTCAAGGTTGCTTTGACGTCTAACAGTACCTAGTCCGGGGATGGCCCCGAAATACCTCTTGTTGAGATAGACAAACCGCCCGTCGACCTCAAGGATCGTTGGAAAGTCATCGAGAAGATGGACATGATTCCGCAGTATGCTTTTGCTGGAGATTATACCGGTGAGATCGTGTTTGTGCTATACGCTTTCCATCACGGTAGGCTGATCTAGAACACAGTCGAAGCTATACGGAAAGGCGTTCAAGAAGTGGGTAAATTCGATGCAGGTAAGAGTTGTCCACATATAACCAACCGGACTGTTGATTTAAGCGTTAACACAGATGATTGGTTTGTTATTGCCATCACGGTGAGTGCTCTCCTCCAAGAGTAAGCTCTTTACCAAGTAACAACGCACAGGACGCCAATTTTGGTCGATACAACATCACACCAGAGGAGCTGTCGCGGGCGATGAAGCGCAATCCTAAAGTCCATACGGCTTTGATTTGTATTGGGGAAGGAGCTGAAGCTCCGTGGTAGGTGTATATGCTCTCAGGTCATTCATGGCACTAACCCACAATAGGATAAGCAAACAACTTCCTGGGCAGGGTTTCAGAGTTGCGAACACTAGTGACATACCTACCGTCCTCCGGAGCATTTTGTCTACCATGATTGACCATGCATAGTAGTAGATAGGTTGGCGATACGAAGCATCTTCAGGCAAATAAAACAAAGCAAGCTGATTTATTCGAATCTGGCTAATAATCTGGGTATCTATAAGTTATACCAACTGTCAGTGCATAATACGTCTATACATCTAAGCAACATTAAACTGAATATAACGATAATGCCACAAGGAGACCTAACGTTCTCTAAATAATCTAAGCATGAAGAGCATTAAGCGCGCGGAAGTAAACGTATCCGATGACACAAGCGCCGACGTAGATGCCCAATCGCGTTTCGAAAGGATTTTCAGTGAGGAAGGGGTACGGGACTGAGAAAATCAGTAAATAATGTCTGTATACGTGGCCAGAAACTTACAAATGCCGTCATTCAATTTAGCATTTCGCTCAGCCCAAGAGCTATACATCCCGCCGCACGTAAGGACAACAGGAACCGCAAGTTTGACAAGTTCCTGCGAATATTTCTTCTCAAAGACCAGGAAATCCAAGACGAGCGAAAGGCCTGGAACGACATGCATGGCCAGATCCAGGGGCAGGGGTATCCGAGCGAGCGGCAGAGCATCGTGGGACGACGTCACCTCTGAGGGCACGTATTTTTGGAGAATAAGACTGGGAAAAAGTAGGAGGAGGGTCCAATACACAGAGACCACGACGGCTTCGACCTAGATCGTGCCACAGTAAAAAGCTGTATTTCGCTTAGATTAACAGACACGACGAACCGGCATGCAGACCATGAGCATCGCACGCTTGAGCGACCGGAGAGCTAGAAATTACGCGTCAATGTTGGTTGCCAAGGAAAGCACCCGAAACGGACCTGGGATTGAAGGAAAGAGGTCGACAAGCAAAGCCACTCCCATGGTGCACAATGACGCGACCAGCCTTCACAGTTGGTCAGTGCAGGTCTTCGCAACGATGAGTAGGACCAAGCTCACCCGAGAATGGTCAAAAACTGGTAATGGCCACCGTACTGAGTCTCGACGAGGGGGTCAATGGGACTGTTCCCGAGCTGAGAGTGAGCCCAGGCCATGATGGCAGTAGCGACGGAGTGCAGCAGGACGGGCGAGGAGGAGAAAGCCATGACGGTAAAGCGGTGTGCAGGACAGCTCACGATGATGATGATGGACAAGAAAAAAAGAGGTCAGGGCAGTGGCTGGCTGTGGCAGGGTCGGCTCGGACAAACGGCGCGGATCTACGTCATTGTTGAGATGTCAGAATCGTTGACAATAATGAAATGAAATGAAATTGCAGCTTGCAGATTGCAGATCTAAATATTAGAATTATCTAACAGTAATGCGGAAACTAACAACTAATATACAACATGAAAATCACTCAGCCACTCATTCCGACGACTCCAAAGCTTTCACTATACCGAAGGCTGCTCCAGCAGCAATGCCTCCGACAAGCAACGTGGAGATGGCACCCCATAAGATACTAAGTGCCCCCGTGCCAGCACCCGTTACACGAGCCTTGATGGCGCCAAATATCAGGAGGACAATTCCGGTGACAATACATGAATAGATAAGGCCAATAGCTGCACGAGCGAAGAAGAAATAGGGGAGAAGGGGTATCAGACCACCGAGGAGGTATCCCATGCCAATCGTGAACGCCGAGATGTAAAGCCGTTTTGTCGGAACTTCCTCTGCAACGGGATTGTCAGCGACAAGCAAATGATAGTAACAGTCGACATACCCAAGCCTTCGCCGAACTTGAGCAGGAAAGCAGTCAACCCAACATCTTTGCTCCACCGAAGGCTTATGCTCTCCTCGTCCGACGATGAAGACCTACCGCCTTCATATCCATCCACTTCGACGTCCCTTAAACTTTTCGCTACTGCTCTGCAAGTGGTTTCATCGACACCGATGGGTCCCAAAACCTCCGATACTTCCCTCTCCATTTCACCCGCGCAGCTGCGTACGACACGAGACGCCGTCTGTGCACGCAGATAGCGGTAATGATCACGTTCAGCCTGGGAGGCAAGGAAACCCCCAATGCCCATTGAAATAGCACCCGCAATGAGCTCGGCGATGCCACCGAGGACGACAAGGTTTGATTCTCCAAGGGAAGATAGACCCGCTGTCAAGGCGAATGGAACCGTCAGGCCATCGGATAGACCAATAATCCTAACCATCCAAAGCACTATATAAAAAATCAAACACGCGTTTGAGGAATATGAGACTTACACATCTCGCACAACATCGGGGTCAATCAAATGACGCTCTTCGGATTTTAGTTCTTTGCAGCAGACACCATTTTCCCTTGAATCTCTGGCGCATTTGGCGGGCAAAGGTGTTGGCTGGGTCGTTTCCGAGGCGTCAATGGGCCAAACAGGGGGTTTGCGGCCTTTTAGTGAAGAGTCGCGACCTGGTAAGGCAACGGCGGGGGCAGAGTCTGTTACCGTGGACTGGGAGCTCGTAGACATGACAGGCGGCGGCGGCGATGATGGGTGGTGGTGGTGGTGGTGAAAGGTAAAAAGGGAGATACTTCGTGAAGCTCCTGGATCATTGGTTAAATATTTTAATGCCAAGTTGAGTTACGTCATACACGTGATCAATCGGCTTCTCTGATCACTCTTATCAGCCAATGAGAGTGTGTGCATTTGCTGCGATGTGATTGACCAATAGGAACGTGTCCCATGAGTTGCGTACGCCTTCCAGGCTTCCGTGCTTCGTCAGTTGCGAATCGGACCAGCTGCGGTCTATTATCGGCTTGAAGTCGAATAGACAGGCGGCAGTGCTGTGTATGACATGGTGGAACGTGGTCCGTATGCAATTACTTACCTTCTGAATTTGAGTTGGTCCTAAATTGAAATTCAAGTTCAGAATATCACATCTTAAAGAGATCCCATCAGAGAGTTCGTCTGCCTCACGACTGGTATCCAAAATGGACTGCAGAATAGGAGGAGGCCAAGGTATTAGCGCGGCCAACCCAGTCGAAAACCATTATTGACGTTGATTTAGTAGAACTCAAGGACATCATCTATGTAACATGGAGTCGGCCTTCGACTGCCAGGATGTGGTATATGCCAGAGGACTAACCTTGAAGCAGGCTTCTACGGTCATCGAACTTCGATATTTCAATGCTTAGAACATTGATAGGAACCGGAATCTGTAGTTGACGTGAACACCTGGGGACACCTAAAGACACCTAACCCCAGCCTAACTTCTCTGATTCGACGGTAAGTAACATATGATCCTGAAAAGGAGCAGACGGGATTCTCAAACGTGACAACAGGTCAACGATCAGCCCGAGTGAACGCGATCTCAAAAAAATTTAAATGGGCAGGGTTTCTGCGCGTAGAAGAGTATCCCTGCTCGAAGATGTGCCAAGTTGACGCGACGCTTTGTGCGACATAGAAGAGTAATCACTTCTCAGCATCGCATGGTCTTCCAAACTTCAAAGGACTACTCACGGGCATCGAAATCCTGCATCCAGGCTACCATGCCTCGGACGCCGTTGACAGGTAACGATTTGCATTTAGGCCATGGATATGCAATTACTAGGCACCTATCTACGCCACCGCGTCTGTTCGCGGGATGGGCGCTTCTGCTCTTCCCTTCTGTTTAGCTACCATGTCTCTGGCACAGGATGCGGTATTGGCGACGGATCCTTCAGCGCCGCCGGCGTTTCAAGACAAGCTGCTTGGGTGCGTGTGACATGTTTCCTGTGCGGCTGATCTCCCTGATCCGAGCCCGCCAGGTCACTGGTCGTTGGATCATATGTTAACGCGGTCAGCAGCGCTCTTATCCTTACCTTGCATCGATTCCTCATCGAATGACCTTGTAGATGTTGTATATTCTGGAGATTATCCAGGTAAGCAGTATCTCCACTACACCCCCACTGTGCACGAAATTAACTTTGCCGCTTTGGCAGGTTATTTATTTCTTCAATAACTATCGTCGAGATCGGCCGCTTATTAAGGCAGGGATAATCATCAGCTTGATTATGGATACAGTCTGCACCATAAGTCAATTTGCTTGTGTGTACTTGGTGAGTTTTTATGATGTCAACTTCTAGACCTTACTCACCGGCACCAGTATTGTGTAACAAATTGGGGTATGTAACCTCTATATCGACAACAGCGAAACTGACGTGTGTTTCCTCAAGGCGATGAAAGCTATGTATTTGATCAATATTGGGTGCGTCACGCTCCCCGATACCTCTTAGGAAATACTCTCACAAACTGCCTTCCAGCCCATACCTACGTATCTACTCAGCACCGGCGTAACGACTGCCGTCGTGCAATCCTTTCTGATATATCGCTTTTGGAGCCTGTGAGCGTGATGAAGATGAATCCGTCCACTACACAATCTAACAACGAACAAAGAACGCGTCAATGGATAATTTCTGGGATTCTTGGGCTTGGAATGTTAACATCCGTGCGTGAATTCACGGGAAGCTATACATAGCCTGCATAACGTCGATTTCGCTGCACAGGCTGCCGGATTAGTCGCTACTGCTGCCGCCCAGATCATGTACCCCCAGTACACTGAGCGATACAAGGGACGTGTATATGTCACGTACGTTTGTGCGTCCATGTCTGTGACCTACTACGATTAATTATCGCATAATAGTGTATGGCTTATTGCCAGTGCCGCTTGCGATGTTTGTATAGCCGTCAGCCTCACATTCCAGCTGAGAAGGATGAGTCCTACATTTCAAGAGAGCAAACGGTACCCTGTAAAGTAATCCCCCCTCACTCCCGGTATTAACGCTGTTAACAAAGGGTTATCAACCGGCTCATTGGGTCGGTCATCTCTACCGGAACAGCTTCTACGATCGTAGCCATCGTGATTCTGACAGGTATGCGTATATGCTCTCCGATTGTATGAATGTTCATCTTCGTTAAGTTTTTCTCCAGAATCCTATGACGAACGGTAGGCCTTTCTTTGGTACATTTCAAACAACATCATTGAATCAAGTTCAGTTTCGACCGGGGTGGCGTTTTGCTTGGGTCGCCTTTATTCGCTCACAATGGTGTGCTCTCTATGACTAGCTACGTTTCCGCTCCTTCATGATCCCATACGTGCAGTTGTACAGCTTGAATAAGAGAAATGCTCTTCGTGTCGAAGGTTCATCGGGCCATAGCAGTGGACGTCAAGATCGAGCGGTCATCAACGCAGAATTGTTTAGCACTGGGGGTATACGTGAGTTACCTTTTCTTTTTCCTCGCCATATGATTACTGAGAAGTTCTTCTAAAAGATGTTCACCGCACCGCGCGGATAGATATATCAGAAACGGGCCAGGAGCGAGAGGTCAGTGATGTCTTTTCCCATTCCTTCATTAATTTATTTGTCTCGCAGTCATCTTCGCACTCTGCAGCTTTTGGTGTCCCTGCTCCAAAAGCAAGCTATGCGGATACTGAAGCGTATCCTCTGCACAATCTTGACACAGATGTTAACAAGACCGTTCCGGAAAACTATCAGTCGGGTTGGGCCGTCTAGACACGGGGCTTTCGTACTGGATTATTATTTCCTTCTGGTTGTTAGTAGTAGTAGTAGGCGTCGCACTGGCAACGGTCCCATAGTATGGCCTGTATCTTTTGTTAAGTATAACCCCCTAATCACGGGCTCTCGGGTATTACCTTGCCGGATGATCGACTAATAATTACGTTCAACACGAACTTTGGCACTCACCACCACAGCTGGATTATTTTCACGCATGCTATGCCGCGCCTCGAATCTTGGAGTATTATACAGCCTACCCTGTCTAACCCAGAAGGTTACCAGTACCCACCACTGATTCCCTTGGAACCACCATCTGTTCCCGCAGTGCTTCCTCAACTCCCCTCCCCGCAGCGTTCTCCTACGTGGCTGCCTGATGGATGGGTCCATACGACACATATTGTCCCAGCGGCATATCCTCGCTCTTCCCCTGATGCAGTACTTCCAGAGGCCTCGGTCTTTGACGCAAATTCCAGCAAATCCGATAGACAGAAGCTAACGGCTGAGAGATTAGAACAACTGTTGGCATTACGAGAGAAGGAAAACGGAAGAACTAGTCGTAATGACAAGCTCTTGTGGCTCTGTTTCAACAGATATGCTCGGAAGAACACGGACGGTAAGGGTCTGACGCTCTTCTTCGCTCACGCTAATGGATTTTGTAAGGAGGTACGGAACGAGACTTTCCTACCCTAGCACTTGTTCATAATTATTTTTTAGATATGGGAGACAACTATCTCATCCTTACTCTCGTCGAGATCCGAGCGATATGTATCCGAGATGTGGGTCTGGGATGCTGTCAACCAGGGCGATTCAGCGTTGTTAAATCGAGGGAACCTTAATTCTCTATGTGGGTCCGTGACGCTTCCTTGCTTATACCTCACTCAAGCTTCCGACGCTCTCAAGGCCACTGGCACGATCCCACTCGTGATATTCTCAATTTATTGCTTCACCATATACCATCGAAGCCGTCCTTATCCGTCCCGACGCATCTCTCACGTGTCACCGCCGCGGAATCGGCACTTCGCAAGTCTCAGGGATTTTCCGACCGGAAGATTGTTATGGTAGGACATTCTTTTGGCGGCGCAGCTAGGTGTGTCTCGTTGTTTCAAAGCAACCTGTAGCTGACGGTAGGCCATTCTCTATAGCGCTTTGGCGGCATGCAACTATCCTGTTCTTTTTGATTCCCTTTTTCTCGTTGATCCCGTTATTGTAAAACCCGGGTCTCCGCGTTCATATGACCTCATGCGCGGTGCGCTCTCTCGCAGAGACAGGTGGAAAAACAGGTACACTTAAATAATTTGCCTACGGACAAATGCTAATATCATCTTTCAGAGAAGAAGCTACTTCCCAACTACTTTCAACTTCATTTTTCCAGAGATGGGATCCGGAGGTCGTTAAGTCCTATGTTGATTATGGGATGTACGACACAGAAGATGGTCAGGTCACACTGAAGACTCCCTCGCTGCAGGAGGCGATTATGTTTGTCGATACATTTACCGGTTGCAATGAGGCATGGGTTAGATTATTCAGAGGCGAGCTAGATGAGCGGATTGAAGTACGATGGGTGGTTCCTGGCTTTGGAGAGAGAGAGTAAGTATCCAGTCCATCGCGTCATGTCGGCCCTTCTCACGCGTCATCAGGCTTGGTATGCCTGGTGCAACCCAAGAACGCATTTCCCTTCGGAAGAATGCGTCGAATGTCTTAATTGACGGTGCAGGACACTTGATAGCCCAAGAAAGGCCAAAGAAGCTCGGTTAGTGATTGACTTCTGACATGTTCTCATGTACTAAAGGACCTCTAGCAAACGAATTATCCCTATTCTTGGAGAGGAAGTACGGCTCGGCCCAAGCAAATTTATAGTCGTGATAGAGGATGGAATATCGATTATATCTCAGATATCAGGTACTAGTAAATGAAGAGCTTCCTTGCTAAGAATGTATGGCGTTAAGTATTCTAAAGGATATATATCCAACAGTAGCACTACCGGCATATATAACAAGTCGTATCGTAAAAGGATTTTCCGTGAGGAAAGGATACATAACTAGGATCAAAGTATCAACATTAAACAAGTTGTCAGCAAGGAAACAGCTCACAGTAACCGTTAATACGAGCACACCACTCTGCCCAAGCGCCGTAGGCCACCGTACACGCTACCATAGTAGGGATTGAGTAGCGCGCGACGGTCCGTTGAGAATATCTCCTTTCGAGCAAAAGAAAATCGGCGACAAGGGCAATACCTGGAACCGCATGTAGGGAGAGATCAACAGATAACGGGAGGAACGGTATGGGAGCGCCATCCGTAGTAGCCTTCATCTTTATTAAATTTGGGAAAAACGTAATCAATGTCCAGTAGATCGAAGTTATCACGGCTTCAATCTGAACGTCGTGAGGCGAGGCGCAGCAGGAAGGATAAAATGGCTAACCGGCATGGCAACCATGATTAAAGCACGTTTGAGTGACCTCAAGGCTTATGAAACAGTTGCCATATTCTTAAGCGTACGCATCGTGGCCCAATGCTGTTGGTATTTACCTTTGAGTGAAGGCGCGAAATCCACGAGCAACCCTACGATCATCGCCAGAAATGCGACATGAAGTCTGAAGAATAAGGGCATAAGAAATCGACGTGAATAAGTTCACGCAGAACTGACCCTAGAACAGTCAGAGCAGGATAGTGCCAGCCATATTGCTTCGATGTGAGCGGGAGTTGATTCAGCCAATGGAAGCCCCAAGCCATGATGGCTGCAGCAGAGCAGTGTAGTAGTACTGGCAATAAGGAGAAAGCCATTGCGCCAAAGAACAGAACTCGGAGCTTAGTGTGGAAGATCAAGTGAGAGTCGTGCGATTCCCGGCCGCGGTCACGGTTGGTTGGTGAGGTCAAGCTAGTAATTCGATTAACATAATGAACGGCCCGAGGCATTTCATTTCGGTGAACTCCGAACGGTTAATTTTGGAATTTGGTAAAATGTCGCGCTCAATAACACTGGAAATCACTGGAAGAATGCTCGGTTGCACGATTTCTTACCCATATACCATCGATTGACCGCAACTGTCAGTCAAAGTTTCCCAACTTCTGAATTTGAGAATCTAAGCGGGAAATTCGGTAGAATGATAGTTTACATACTATCCTACCTGCATAATGGCTTCAAGCCTCAAGTCTCCGGATGCCTCAGTGTTAGTTTAAACTGTTATTAATATTTACAGGGCCTTGATATGACAGAAGTCCCGAGACATCATGGTCTCTCTCAAAGTAACGCGGCTTTTGATCGGGGATGATATCTCGTTACTTTATCGATGTTGCCTCAGTGGAGTAGTGGTGGGCTGGGTTGTTCAATGTTGCCATCGTAGCTTGTCAACTAGCCGGAGGTTCGAGTCCTCTTTGATGCGTAAATGCGACGAGCTCGTATATTGCATTTATCATTTTTCAATGAATATTCCATCTGTCACTGTCCTGACTCCTCCGCTCGGTACTCGATTCCAGGGACTGTCTCTATCACAGTGCCCCACTGACATTTTATATACTGCTCGCATATCTGAACAGTAATTGAGGCAGATCTGAGGGGTTCGTAGTTCTCAATTGATATAATGATTTTTTTCAGAAGGTGCCGACCAGGGTACCTTTTGAAGAATCATACATCATAGTGCTACTCGTTCGATGGACACTGAGTACGAGATGAACATGAATAAGTAGGGCTGACGCAAAATGTAGCAGAGTCAATTCGAAATAACAATTCCGAGATCAAGACAGTTCCTGATTAAGCACCCCAAAAGTCGAAATAGAGGGCATATAGCTTCGAACAAAATGTATCTGTCCTGTCGACTTGGATCCGTCCTTTGTTCAAAGATTGGTTGAAATTGTATAGTAAAAGGGGATAAGTTACGCTCTATTCCCATCCCAAGGCAGGCTTCAATGGTCTGATATTCGATAAATTAGAACGGCTGCCGATTGGTTGGAGCTATTGAGTAATGCAACAAACTTGCTGCGAGGTGGCGAAACCCATATAGCAGCGTGTAAAGTTGCTAAAGAAAATCCGCAAAAGAATCCAGCTACATCTCCTTTCTGGCTTGTCGAGGAGGTGGTCAGCGATCTTGAAACCTACGACAACACGGATACACGCTGGTTCAAATATCTTGGGGAGAACATGTCAGACCAGTTTGGTGGCGAGTAGATACTCTTACGCCAAAGATTTTCTGCCAGGGGTTGTTAATGAGCGGGTGTCGTTCAGTCACAAGAGAAACTCACGTCGAGCATAGTATGATTAGGGCGAGCGACAAGAGCACAGAGCTGTGCGCATGCACCTTCTATTGTCTGGATGGCTTCTTTCATCTCCATGGGCGATGCCTGATTGTCTAAGGGGATGGGGAGCGGTGTCGTCCAATGGCGGAACATTGGGTTCGGTCGTCTTTGCGAATGTATCCTCCACGAATTTAGTGGCATTCACGATAAGAGAAACGAGTTGAGAAAGCTGGCAAGTCATCTTTGGGTTGAGTATTCAGACTGGGTGTCTCTTTAGTGCGCCCATTTCCTCATCTCATCAACATCTCATGAAAATTCCCAAGCACTCATGAGATAGTATACATCCACAACAGCCACGAGACCAGTGTAGTTCGCCCAACAGAAGGGATGACGAAAGGCCGAGTCAGCATCTCATAGTATACACCCAATGTTTCGTGTTTATCAACGAGTTAACAAGTCTTCTTTACAGCCGGCTGATCGGGGAGATCTCATCCGTTGAATATAGCATCCGTGCATCCTTGTGGACCGTGCCTTTCCGAGTCACTGGCAATGGGTAGCTCGGAGAACTCCAAGGAGTCAATCAGTACCGGTTAGGGTTTCAACCGGGATCGGTGGTACGGGTTTTGTCCGAGTTGAGCAGAGTAACCGTACATGGAAGGGAGATTTGACCATTGTTTTTTGCGCATGACACCAATACTACCGTCACGAGGTTCCCGTGGGCAAATTTACTCTACGTGAACAGTGTGTTATCGTCTTCAGTCGAGAATCGAGATCCTGGGTAAATTTTTGCGAAGATCCTAAATGCAGAACAAGGGTAAAGTGTCCGATGCTTGGAACGTTACTGCCGCCAGTCAGCCAAGGAATCAAAAATCCACTCAAGCGTACTCAGCTCTTCGCAAGAGCACAAACCACCACCGAGAGACGAACGCTCGTAGTCTAGAAGACGTAAATTGCCGTCCCGTCCTTTTGCGACATTCCTCGGCTGGAGATCATGGTGGTGAATTCCTAGCAAATGAAGAGTCTTCACATGTTTCCAGAGGAGCTGGCTGTCCATTGACGGTGAGAATCGTGTATAAAGGTAAAGGTAAGTTGAGACGCTTACAGTTCCTGAGCACTGAAACCCGCTTCTTTCCACGTAGAACCTCTGAATGCCTTCCCGGCGTCGCTCAAAACGATGGCACCCCACGACTGGTCAGGCATTGTAAATACACCATAATACAAAGGCGCGAGGTTATCCAGGTGGTGAGAGCTGATAAGTTGATACACGAGCACCTCATTCTTCATATCGTCAAATTTTCTCTTCGAAAATATTTTGGCGATTACAGGAACGGTCCCCTGTCCACTTGAGAGACATCCTCGCCAAACCTGTGCCACAGGGCCATATGAGAGGAGATCGGAGACTTCGACCGTCAGAGAGGGAAGAGCAGAAGATGATGGAAGATCGTCTTCAGAGTCAGTCGTACTACATGAGGAGGTGCTTAAAAGTGAAAGAACGGTCGTATCCACCGGCGGAGCGCTGTGTGGCATTTGAGGCACAAGCAGTCGCGGAAGCCGAGTCATTCCAGGGTATTCAATACGGAACGATATCTAAAGTCCACATTAGAAGATAATACGAATCAGAGGAAGGAATCTACCGTCGAAGCCCGGGTTGTTCCCACTGAGACCCCATCGGCACCTCTATTACTGGCATTCGATCTTTCCTTTTTGCCTTCGGGAGCAGCCGTCATTGGTCGTGGCAAAGCTCGCAGTGCCTTCCTCATCTGCTGAACATCGATCACATTCCGAACTGCCGGGCAAATCCCCCCGACAAACCCACTCATTAGGAAGATGGAGAAAAGTTAGAATTGCTAACAGAGGAATCCCTTTTTCGCAGCACCGGTCGGCAGTAATAAATTCGTACTCGGCTGAAGTGAGAGGATTGTCGTCTCGAAAGAGGTGGTAGTGAGGAGACACCAATAGAGCATTATGATCTGGCTGGAGTAACACTAAAGGAAACAATCGAACACGAGGACATTGTCGATGGAAGTGAAACATACCTTTTTCGACAATGACAGCGGATATCCCGGTGAAAAAATATCCAAAACGTGACGATGGCGTGGATGATGCGAGGTGGAGCCATATCTAAAGAAAAAGTTTGTTCAGTGCTTCAACAGTAAAATGGTTCCAGCACCTTGGTGGCCATGGCTTTCTCATCGACTTGCTGGACGCTGGGCGCATAGTCATTTTCCAGCTGGAGACGAGCAGCGTGACGAAACAAGACTCGAGGCCGCTTCCCTTCTATCCCCGTAGTCTTTATATGTGCACCCGTTTCGCTATTTATCGTCGCCCAGGTACTGTCGCCCTGCTGGGAATATATTAGAGATGGTGCCTCTTGGTCAACCTCTGCAGGTTCGGCATTGGTGCTAGTCAAGAACACGACAGCCATGTTAACCACATCCAGCAACCGAGCGTGAAACTGCATGACGATGGGCTCATCGACCAGGTTAAGATAACGCAAGCGACATTGAAACGTATGGAGGCGAGAATCAAGATCGATAGGAAGGAGGTCGTCCAGACAGCCTTTATGTTCCAGGTAAGAGTGAAAAGACTCCAGAATACGCTCGACGATAGTGGGATCCGGATCAGATTGACGGATGAATTCTTCAGCGGGGGGAGAATTAATCGCAGAATACATATGGGTATGATTACAATCCGTGCGTTCTTTCACAGCTATGTGATGATCAAACCGAATTCCGAGGAATTCTCGCCATGTGTGCCGTGGTGGTGGAGAGTTCATGAAGGTCAGAAGTAGGTTAAGTAGTTGCAAGCCCCTTTCGCTTGTGTTGTATTCAAGTATATTTGTTGTCGCGAAGCTGCTTGCCCGAGGGCGGAGTTGATAGATTCAGCTTGTTAAAAAGGGGGAGAGTTATGTAGCGCTCAAAAGCAACACAAAGTCCACAATTTTGTCAAGCACCTCCGATGAGCAGAAGTAAGCGAAAGGCAAAGAATCGGGGATTCGGCAGGGGTGTCGGAAATTGAATCCATGGCATCGGCAAGAGCGGAGTTTGATTCATAAGTAGTCGAAAATCTTTTCTCCTTTCATTCTTGTCCGCAACGTCGTCGTTTGACCCTCTCTCTTGGTGAGTATTTCATTCCTCCTTTTTGCTGTTTTCCCAGATCTTCTTCCTATGATGAATACCTATCACATTATCAAGCTCAACAGTCATACGGATCTTGTATCCACTGGTGACTCCTACTTCTGCAATGCTGAATCTTTTTCTCGGGTTCGATGCTCCACATCATGATGCTAATACCTCTTCTATAGGTTAAGCTGGTCATCTCCGCCGTTGACCCCTATACCGCGTTTGCTACGTACATAACACAAATAATATATCGATATGCATTTTATCATTGGTCTCCCGTGCTCGTCTCATTCACACTCAAAATAATTGGCGACCTGCATAGTAAATCCAGCTGAGCAAGCGCGTAATTCCGCTATACCTGCGCCCCAAATTTCCTGGCGGCTACAAGTCCTAGCAAAATGGATGCCTTAAGAGTATGTAATCGTTGGAATGAATCTCATCAATCCTGGTCTGGAGTGCACATCAGAAGACCAGCTCTGCTCGACAACAGTTTGATTCAACTGAATGTAACACCTAAATTTGCCTCGAACCCATCAGTCCGTCACCTTGGGTGTTCTACTCACACGAACCATTACTGAATGATAAGCATTACTTCCAGGCTGGTTCGGTTCTGAGCTGTAAATAAGATGGCCACGCGTATACATATGCAGGTAACGAGCTACCATGACCCTCGATGTCTCAACAAGTATCGCTTTATTGCTGATTACTGCTCTGGGTACTTCTATATGGTTGTTCAACACACGTTCAAAACTGCCGCTACCGCCTGGACCACCTCGTCACTGGCTTTTTGGGAGCGAAATCTCCTCTGAAACGTGCGCCCGAACTCTTCACTTCGCACACTTCTAAGACTCATATATCATGCAGTCCCTACCTCCGCTACGAAGAGCTCACTCAAAAATATGGCCCCATATTCTCGATGAGGCGGGGAATGACGGACATCATAGTCATTGGACGGTATGAGGTATGTGTATTACGGGCGCTGTCATTAGACCTCGAGTGTCGTTCATCCGGCTTTCCAGCCAGCGCTCGATATCATGGAAAAGGAAAACGCCATTCTCCAAGACCGTCCGAGGTCTATCGCCGTCCAGGAAACATTATGCAGAAACATGCGTATGCTCATGATGCGTGCTGGAGAGCGCTACAAACGTTTTCATAGGTGCGGCGTCTTTAGGCATTCATTAATTCTTGATCCTGAAACGATATGTTCCTTTGAAGAGCCGTACAATCCCAGCTCCATCCTCGAGTCATACAGACGTATCAGTCATTGCAAATAAAGAATGCCGTAAACCTGGTGATGGATCTACTAGATGATCCTTCACAGCATATTGACCACGCCAAACGGTGAGATTGACATGTATATTATTAAAACAAACACCGAGCTAGACGCGAAATAAACGGTGGTCAAGACGTCATGCGGTTTAGCACGTGATCGTGACTATGCAAACAACGATAAATAGACATCATGATATCGACTTTTCTCTCAAATACTTTTGTCAAACTTTTTTCTAGGGAATCTGGCCGAAATTTTCCTCAAAGGTGCAGTGTTTCCGGGATCCCAGTACGCCATCGTGGGGCAGAACTCTTCCATCTTCTCAAAATTTCCGTCAGCATCTCATTGATTTCAAGTCGATCTCAACACTTCTTGGTCCTGTTTCCGAGGTTAGGCAATGGGAGAAGTCAACTACGCTCTTGCTAAAAATGCTTTTCCCTCTCCATCTGTTCTTGATGGAATCCTTTGGGCGATGCAGACACCACGCGAATACCCATTTCCGGACAAGGACTACCTCCTCAAGCCAAGATTCAGGACCCAAAGGATTAAATCTGGCCCAGATTGAATTATCTGGGACGAGAAATGTAATTTTCTGAGCCTAGAATATCCAGGTGTTTGGACTTGTCTAGCTGACAGACGATTCCTACTCTGGCAAACAAGCCATGCCAAAGACAATCTGGCATTTGCAAACCTTTATTAAATGCCATCGAAGCTGCAAAGACTAACAATTGTGCCGTGCAGTATTTAAGTGAGGGTTTTCGGTGAGTTGGTCTTTCACATCTCTCAGTACCTCATCTCACTGTAAATGTCCGACGAGCCCATCGCAGAATCGTCTTCGACCTCACAACAGCGCGAGATTGACGAACCCAACGGTCACCACGAGGAGGAGGATCTAAGCATAGCATTCTCAATACGTGGTGTTAGTCCCGATGAGGTCATCAACGCGTTCCAAGCTCCGCGCCATACACTTGACGACCTGCCACAGTACATCCGTGACCACGTAATCTCAAGTTCTTCACGTCTCTTGGAATCATTTCTGCGTCAACGATGGACAGTCAAAAGCGCTGACTATTTTCCACGCAACGTAACATGTGAAAAAGGCGATCGCACAGACCAGCCCGACTGCGCCGTCGTGTTTGGCAATCGGCTTGGTGACGGGTGGATGCTCCTCGTTCACTTTAACGTACTCGCAGTCCACTGTGAAAGTATGCCATCCTTTCCCAGCTGTTCCCTTCCCGGACAGCTCCCAGCTATTTTCATGAAGATGGACGTGGAAGTTATTTCCCTCTGGATGCTTCTCGCCATCCTAACGTATTGTTACAACCACAATCCGACACAGCTGTTCTCTACGATACTCGGCCATGTATATCCAACATATAACCCTGTGCCTCTCTTTCCTCGTGATCAATACAGAACTTCCATTTCTCCCTTTGCAATCAGCGATAGGGTCGTGGAGGACTACGCGCGAATCCTCAGGGAACGCACTACACGGATACAGCGTCAAATCGCCTGGAACAACGCCCAAGCGTTCGTCTACACCGCTCTCTCGCTTAGAATCAAAGACTATGGGCTCACTGACATCATCGCGATTGCGGTCAGGATCAGCAGTGCAGCTCTCGCCATGGACCAGGCTGATCCGGACGGATTCAGTGACCGGGATGACCTATATGGAACGGGTTACCTAGTTGGATGGGGAATGTCCAGTTGAATCGGATGGACGATTTGACTTCCTTTGAAATGTCGAGTAATGGTAATAGGTTTACCCGTACGATTCCCTCTCAACCTGCTACATTTCGAATCACAAGCCATCGATGCATTCAAAGTCCATATTTACCTTCTTTACTGTGCTGTAATTCAGCAGATGTACAAAATGCTAGAATACTGCGTGCATTTGCTTGAGTGATGCTGTCATTTCGTAAGTAGACGTCGTAAATAGCACAAGAAGAATCAAGTACATAATGATGGATCTGATATTCGACACAGTTGAGTAACTTCGTTGGTGCACTCGGGGATATCATGCGGTTCCCCGACACCACATTTATTGGTGTCGAAGCACGCTTATAGTCAGACCTTCGGAATATAATCAGATGCCAAAACGTGAACCAATTATGTTTGCTCACCAATTTCCAATGAAGATGGTCGTCCCAAGAGTTAGGAAAGACTCGACAATCTTGGTCCTCCCCTCTTCGCACCTTATTTCAATGTACAAGTTCCATTTGAACAATCTCCGCGCCTAATTCGTTCAAATTCCGTTTGAAGCTTTCGCCATCATGTGACTCGGCGCTATTTACCGATGCTCATTGCTCACCGGCACTCATTCCACGAACACTTCTTACTTCCCGACAAGCACCCTGAAATTCAGATCTAGATTTTGCGACGCAGCGATGCTCGCTTCTCCGACACTCAGTGAACCTCCTCTTAACTTGCTCTCGCTTGGTGAGTTTCTATATCTCAGGGGGACCATCGCTTGACTGCCAATGACTACTATCGCAAGACGGGGGAGGCATACACGGTGCATCCGGAATTCTTATTCTTCACGCGATCATGAAAGGCATCAAGCGGCGTAATAGACTTGACCGTATACCCAAGCCATGTGAATATTTCCACCTTATCGGTGGTTCTGGTACTGGAGGGTGAGCACAGAGTAATGCAAGCACTTAATATTTATTCCAACTCTCATCCTAGGATGATTGCAATAATGCTCGGGAGACTAAAAATGTCCACCAAGCAAGCTCTACGACGTTACAATCAAATCGCTTCACGCGCCTTCAGCTGCACGAACCAGCGGCATCTGAAAGATGGCAGATTCGACCCATCTGCACTGGAATTGGAGATGAAAAGTATTGTTAAAGGAAGAAAAGAGGATTATAAAGAGGATGAGCTACTAATCGATCCTGAATCAGGGAATGAATCCATGGGAAATGCGTTTGTGCCCTTTAATTTCAAGTTTCTTTTACATTGACTCACCTGCTACTGCAGTTTTGCGTGTGCCTTAATGGGTGTCAACATAAAATCTCCTCAGCGTCTTCGCACGTATAGGGTGCCTAACGGAGGTCCAGTCTCTAGCTGTACAATCTGGGAAGCGGTCCGTGCAACCACCGCTGCTCCAGCGTTGTTTAACCCTATCGAAATTACGGGAGACGGAAATTACAAGCACCGGTTCGTTGGAACAAGTATTGGAAGCCATAATCCTGCCAAGGAAGTGAGGGACGAGGCAATGCTATTGTATGGAGGCGGCCGACGCGTTGGGGTTTTCATCAGCATCGGAATGGGCCAGCCAGTGAACGATATATCTGGATTGCGGGAGATCGAAGGTATGCAGAAGATATTTCGTTCGCAGCTCGTTAATGTCTTGGCGAGTATTGCGATTGACTGCGAGAAAGTCGCGCACGAGCTCGCCAGACAATACACCGATATTCCGGGTACGTACTTCAGGTTCAACGTTAGATATGAGGCGGGAAAGGTCGGCCTTGATGAGTGGGACAATATGGATGAGGTACTTGCACATGCAGACAGTTATATACGTGATCCAGAGGTTTTTAAGTCTGTCAAGGCAGTCGTAGCTTGTCTGTGCCAGGAAGCATCACGTCAACGGAACTGCCCTACACTGGCTACGATATGCATGTCTTCGTAAAGGTTAATGTCAATAAAATTTATGGTTTAAATATATTCCTACTAAGCACTGATCTTGGGTCTCTCGTTGAGCAGATGAATCGAGGTGTTCAACGTCCGTCGTGGGCGGCATTGTTCCATACTAGATAGATCAGCAACGACTTCTCTTGCTGATACGGACAGGTAGAAAAGGAGGACATAAACATCGTGATGTGATATAATCTAGAGTAAGGATGTGTACACTATATTCATGCAAAAGTATTTCTCAAGTCAGAAATGAGGAGCATTCAAAATAATACCCATAACACATCCAGCAGACACACCAGCAATAGGAACAGTCAGAACCCATCCTAGCACGATCCAACCAAGACCGCGCCAATTGAACGACTTGAGGTCATTGTTGCACATGGCAACACCCAACGTTGCACCGGTGATGCACATCGTCGTCGAAACCGGGATGGCGTATTGGGAAGCAAGGACGACAGTGATGGCTGATCCTAGTTCCATGCTGTACCCACGGGAAGGTGAGTGCAGAGTCATGCGATTCCCGAGGACAGCCATGATGTTGTATCCGTAAGTTGCGAGCCCAATGACAAGGAAGGGTGCGCCCGTGACCAAGATCCACACAGGTGTCTCGCTCTGTTTTCCTGCGGCAACGCCGGTGCTCCAGATGGCGTAAATGGCGGAGTAGGGACCAACAGCGTTTCCAACTGGAGTGGATATTAATCAAATAGACGACGATGAAGAAAATAACATACGATCATTAGCGCCGTGCGCGAAGGACGCTGTGCAGGCCGTCATGACTTGAAGGAATGAGTATAGATGTTCCGTCTTGTTATCGTACTGTTTAGCCCGTTCATGCATAGCACGGAGGCGCCTCTGGTCAGAACCTTCTGTCTGCAACTTGTGAACGTCGACTGTAAGAAAATGAAATGTCAGGGGAAACGCCTGATAAATGAATGACGTCTACGAACTAGTGGTTCCGTGGGTGAGAGCCTTGTACAGCAGGGCCGCGAACTTAAAGCGGAAAAAAATGTATAGGTTCCTGGGGAGATACCACGCTCCTACAATTGGGTGAGGATCTTCCTTCAATGCAGGGGCAGTCGACGGTCCGGTAGCGGGAGGTGCGTCTGCGGGACTCTCTTCCTTTTCGTCGGAGGATGCATCTTCCGAGGCGAGCTTCTCTTCTTTTGCAGTATCTGTTCCTTTGTAAAAGATCTGATAAATCATACACACTTAGATGGAGGTAAACGTACCAGTAGGTCGACTCTCGTGGCCTTCATGAATTACACGATAATCAGGTACTGCGGAAATGTCGGTGACGAGGGCGTCGGCAGGAGGTTGGCGCCACAAAAGCAGAGGTCCTAAGAAGAAGTGGTAGAACTTCACCGCTGCACAGGGTTCTTGAGTAAATGTATGATTGTACTCAGTGAAAGAAATTCACTATAGTCGTTCCTGACGGTTTTGACATAGACAAATGGCAGCCAAAAAAGAAGAGATAGCACCATAACCACTGCCGCCGTGCCTACAATAGCTGCAGCAGTGATGTTGGCGGGAAGTTCTTTGAGTTTGAGTGTCGGCGATCCTTTCCAAACTAGAAAGTTGTCAATCGATCACTACGCTATCCTTGAATTTATGGTGGAAAGGACATACTGATACACATAGTGAGAATCGCTGTAACACCAAAGAAGAATATGGGGACGGTCGCGAATCCAGCACGAAGTGAGTTCTTGCGAAGTAACACACAGTATTTAGTTAGCATATAGATAACAGCTGCAAAACCGGCAGATATTCCAGGGGCCTGTGGAACACACTGAGTACTGGACGATGACAGGCTTGTTTGCGTTGGAGCAGAATAGACGACGTACGATGATGAACCCAGCGAAGATAGTGGCAAGACCGCTCCCGTCGTTCCACCCCCATTGTACGGCATCTTTTCCACCAACTGCCACACTGACACCCGCAACAGCAGACACAACTGTGAACTAATCTTCAGCACATGCACGATTTTTGTTATGCTTGACACTTACTAGAGTATGTAGTAGATACGGACCAAGAGTTCCTCGTTGCTATCATGAGCATGTCGCCGAGCAACACAAAGCAACCTGTTTGATCATGAGGCTACCACCTTCACAAGCGACACGGGACATACCGTGAAACCAAGTAACTGAACCCCAGCATTGTTTTGGAATGTATCAATAGGCTGCGGGTGATAATCTCAGTCGCGATAATGTGGACTGAGAATCATTTCATACGTACAACGATGCTGTTCTTGATCGTACCAGAAACACGAGCACCGACGAGAACGCCGCCGAGGAATTCCATCAAGGCAGCTGCCATGCATGCTTGCAGCATCGTCAACGACTTTGAAGATACGGATGTCGCGAAAGACTGCATTGGTAGTCAGTATCAACAGCAAATCTTATTTTAGGTTTACACACGTTAGCGACGTTATTGGCACCTTCAACGGTATTTTTATCATTGACAGTACCCTTCGAAGGTGCAAAGAAGAATACTGACCAATATTGTAAGCATCAAGTGCGGCAAAAATAGTGCCAAAGGCAAACAAGTAATCCCACTGGTGAAGTGCAGGCATTGCAACTGAGATGAGACGGTTGGCTCAGCTTGCATGGCTCCTTTTCCGTCCATCTTATACAACTTCTACAGACGAACGTGCGATGTCCATACGGTGGTGATCGCGTCTAGACAGAAAGTAGTGGCTTGGTACGCTTGGATTGCGCGCCAAGTGGTGGTGCTGTAAACCGTTTTTGGAAACCGGAGCGTACCTGAGTGCTTGAGCTTCTACCAGTATCCCTTCGAGTCCTACTAGGTTGACGAGCGAAGAAAGAGACACGGATAGTCACTGTATCCGTGTCGATCCATCAGAGGTGTATTCGTCCCGGTTTTGAGCTCGTATAGACTATCGCACGCGACTGGGAAATTTTGATAAGGACAAGATCTCTTGGTTCCGCATCAGCCAATAGTACAAAGATTATGTGATTGAAATCTCACTCAAGCGCTTGGGAACCCCCTGTTATAGAAAGGTCGCTTGACAGGAACCAAACTGCATTCGTCTGGTCAGCAAATCCTGACGGTCTCGGGAAGCTGGAACTAGCACAACAACCTTGTGGATGATCCATCCGTGATAGCGTCCAGGACTCCGTTTTCAACCTCGGCAGTTACGGATACAATTCCTTGAAAGTTCGAGCTAAACTCTGGAGCAAGACAGGTACCTGTCAGTACATTATCTAGACAAAAGTCCCGAACTTGAAGGCTGGATCGGACCGACTCACGATTTTGTGGGGTCAGCAGCAATTGAAGGTGTAATCTCTCCTGGAGCATACAACAACTACGACCGCTGAACCAGCGACGACGGAAGCGAAAGTGCACCTAACTAGACCTTAGTGCACTCTTTTCAAAGACCGACGTGCTCAACCTGCTGCCTGGGCTGCGTCAGACGTAGGGTCTTTCGACAAGATACATTCAAGTCGCCATGACCATCTCAAAGTTGGTGAAAGTTGAGGGAAGATGTGACGGCATTTTCCAAAAGCGCAAAGCAGATCAAAAGCTCTAGAAGCTGTTGAGCTGCAGGTTTCAGGCAGATGCGAGCACTCACGTGTGTTCTTCCTCGGAAAGTACGAAGCCCTCGATGAACGTCAGTGTAAGATCGGAATATCAACGGAAATAACCCGGGTACAATTGGATGCGACTTGAACATATTTTGATACTACATTTCCTCCTTCAAAAGTACTGAATGCTAGCCAGATGGTGTGATATACAAATGCAAGTACATAACGGTAGAACAATGCTGATGGTGCGACAGCAGTTACAGGTAGGTGGGAAGTAATGTAGCGCGAACGCCTCTATAAAGTTAAGCCCAAGATCGAATCGTGACAAGTCATACGCGGAACTCAATGGACGCCACTCCGTCGAACTCAATACCTGAAGACCCGAATCAGCAAGGTTCCAACGTGTGGCATCAACGGTACCTACCGTGAATGTTCAAATGCTAACGGCAACCCTGGACAAGCTGCTCTTCACATATGACCTGTTCTCCTTGGACCTCGGTGCAGATCGCCCATCAAGCACGCGACTGAGTAGAAGTCCAGCCACTTGTTTGGCGAAGGCGTTGGGGTCAGATGCGTTGTATGAAGCCGCGGTAGGAAGGGGTTTGTAGAACGTGGCTGGGAGTACAACATCAGGCAGCGGGCGGTGTGTCGTGGGATCGTAAGTGTGATGGTGGGTGTGGCGGTTTTGGTTCCGACTCATGAATTCCTCCGGTTCGCATTCGGACTCGTCCTCTTCATGAACAGCGTTGAAACCCGATGCTCCGGAACGCAGGGGCACCATCCTAGCGTTTCTTGAACTAGGCCCTTTCGGAGAGAGTGCGTGAGCGTACGGACTGGTTCTACCGCGGAGGTACGAAGGTCGCTTGAGAATGCCAGGCCTAGACACCGCAGCATTCACGACATCCCCTTGAGTGTAAGAAGAGGTTATCGTGGGACTCTGACCACCTGGTCGAGGCCCTCGAGGTCTGGCAGCTGCTTGTCGGAAGGCAGCGGTCATTTTGGGAGTTGAAGACCGTGGGGACCGATTGTAGTCGATAGAGTTGAAGATGCCTACATCATGGGTGGTGGCAGTGGAGAAGGAGGGTGAAGACGAAGGTGAGGAAAAGGGCGTCTTGACAAGGCGAATAGACATAGTCGAAGGCAAGTGGTTGGAAATAGTGAAGGTAATAAGAGTAGGTCAAGGAGCCCGTATATTAAAGGTTGGTAACACGATAGCTAGAATGAAAGGTTATTAAGGCAGGAAAACAAGGAAACAACGAACATACTCATATAGCAACCAACGTCAGGGAAGGCGACAAAACAAAGCCTTTTCAACAACCGAACTGGGCAGCCCAGAGGCACTGGAACCACTGTCCTGCTCGTATATCGTGAGTGGGCGCTGTCGTCAATGGAAATGGGCGGCTACAAGAAAGTAGGGCGGACACTGTAGTAGTGAAACACAAGGAACACGACGCCTGAGAAATACTGCAACATATATCTGTTTGGCATTGTTGTGACAGATAGGTCCTTATTGTCCGATCACCTTCCTTCACCACCATGCGGTGCCGCTGCTCAACAACCAACAGCGAGGCTAGGCTGTTCCTTCCAATGTTTAAACTCTCCATTTTGGGCGCTGCCAGTCTATACGGACTGGAAGATGAAGCTGGAGGTCGGCGCCGCAGTCCCCCCACGAGGCATTCCAGAATGTTCGCTTGTGTTCGCTTCGCGCCTCTCTAGCACTACGAAAATTATCTCGTGATCATCTCTCATGATAGCCCCTTCGCCGAAACTGGACCGCTTCCTTGTAGTGCCCATGGCAATCACGGCCCTTTTCCGTTATCTATCCCCTTCTGTTGCAATGTGTTACTGATGTGTCCGTTCATCTACATTCTACCGTTCCGGCGTTCCAGGAACTATGTCCAGCTTGGTTGATCGCTTAATTTGTGCCTCTAAAGCATTTTGCTCGCTTCCACTAATACAGAGGCACCTATACTCTCAATCAATATCCCGCTCAAGCGGGATGAGATAAGTAGCCGCTGGCAGGTAAATATAAAACGGACAAAAGAAGAAGACTGTGTCTAGGAAACGCCCGTTGTCGAGATGTTCTGGGCCAGGCCGGATGTTACGGAAGTCTTGGAGCTCGGTCGTAAGTCTGGGGAAGCGTCTTGGAAGCCCAAAGGGTCCGATACACCACCTAAGTTGTACCGTTTGAATTCTTTGACTACATCTAACTAAAAGTTCAAGGCTTTGGTAGAACCAGCAGTAGTCCACATAACTATAAGTCAGGACGAATTCAGCATTGCCTACGGAATCTACCTTCAATTGAACAGGAAACATATACTCGGCAACTGTTGCCCACGTACGCAACCAAATACTATGGAGAAAGTTCGCGGCTCGTATAATCGTCATGGGAGTTGATGTTAAAGGAAGCTATCAGCGTCCCGAAATCTAGACCTTAGGAAAGGCGCGACAAGTGTTTGTGCGGGAGGGAAACAGGGGTAGACGATTGACTCAAGGTTCATATGTTCATACTAATAAAAAACACCTTCCTTCCTTCCATACCCCTGTTGGATGATACGAAACAGTTTGAGACTCTTTCCCCATTATTTAGATGGCACGTCACTGCTCTTTCCTTCATCAGTTTCGTCCCCGTTCTCAATGTCTTATTCTAGACAAATAATACCCCATTCGCACTACGTTCAAATTGCCTGCTGGTGGGAGGGAACGAACCTCCACAAGGACTCCATTTTCGCCGTGCCAGTACTACCTGACTCTCTTGACCCTATTGGTGTTCTCCAGTCAACACCTCTTCACGCCGACACCCAGGCCTGTTTAACAGTTGGCGCTCTTTTGAATATCGCCAGGGGAGCGTTGGGAGGTTTCTATATCCCTTCGGAAATACTGCGTGCGCCAAAATCCGACAAGGATAGTCTCTTTCGGTCTACGTTTCATGGCTACAACTTGAATAGTGACCAGGAGCCTGGGCTTCCGTTGTCCCAAGATGAGCTCTCTAGGCCGCTAACTGGGCTAGCTGGACAGGTACTATGGATCAAGGTTGAAGGGTATGTACCCCTGTGCTTACTAGCTGAGATGATTCCTAACCTTCTTTCAGGATCGCACTGATCAAGAATATGGTTCCCGTCTCGATGTCATCGATGGAAGACTCGGACGACGAGGAAATCGTAAGTGATGCAGATATTTAGCGTATCAAAATTGATTTCCATCTCAACAGCACGCAAAAAGCGTGAATACACGCTTCTAACGTTTGGCAAATGAATATCATAACTGAATGCCTTTCACATTAGCGGACTGCTCATATCCGGAGATATTACCCGAAGGAAGCTCGCTGCCCGTTTACGGCATGCCTTGCACCAAAGGCCTACCATATCATCGACCGCAAACATGGTCCAGTGTTCGATGTCTTACTTTTACTCTCACATAGTATTGTTGATGTCTTGGATTCCTGCTATCCATCAGGACCGGACACACGAATAACCCAGTCAACCGCCTTGTTGCATCCATGCTTCCCGATACCCACGACCACCAACGTTGAGCTGTGCGAACTCGGCGCGCCCGAAGTAGACATGCCCGCCAACGGCATGTTCATGGATCGCCAGATTTTTGACTCTTACGATAAATTTCGGTGGGTGATATATCAAGGAGTACGTACGCATCTTTCGCCGCCGGCGCAGACGAAGTTGATACACGATCTAACAGGAAGCCTTCTGGATCCACGGAGAAACCTGTCCTCTGTTCGAGACCTACGGTTGGTATCCGCCGATGCTCCCGAAGGACCGTGAAGCCTGCAATATCCAACGAAAACCGTTAAAGGCCGCGCAGCACTATCATCGCGCTCAACTCCAAGATCTGCGAACCGTCATTTGTTTCTACCATCAGTTTGGCACAGCTCAGTTTTGTAGCGTCGTGCTCAACGTTTCGGGTCAATTGCCGCCTGTGAAGAGGAAGGCGGGAAGACACAGGAAGCGGGCACGGTATCAAAGTAGCGATTCCGAGACTGACGAGGATGAGGATGATGAGGATGATCGGGAGGAGGTGGAGGCCAAGTATCGTAGCATGTCGATGCAGTCGATGATGATCTGGCTTGCCAACTGTTGGTATATTCAATCGGGGGTGTCCACTATAAATTTCTTATGATTTGAATCTTCGTGCTCGCAAACGCAAGAGACGTATTCTACCCAATGTACCTCCGATCAGAGCTCGCACGCCCCAATCAACACCTACTGTTCCCGAGTGGGTTATCCGGGTCTCGTCGTCCCAAGGCGTGGGGACTGAGAGTTTGAAAGACGAACATCAGGAAAAACTAAGAGCCTGTATAGGACTATGTAGGTCATTTAGGCTTCTCAGTTTTTCCTGATGAAACCAGAAGCCTGAAGCCCCATACAAAGTGTCCCTCTGAATTTTACCATCATCTAGTTAACTTAATCCGATTCAAACGATATGTATGAGCGAAACAGTATCACTCGCAGCGGGATGCCATCGTTCCAGATTCCTGTGATATGATATTATGATTATTTGATTTTTTTGGGCTTGTAAGTAGCACTGTGTCGAGTATCAAAGTTTGAACCTGACGTGGATTCGTTAGGTAACAGACTGAGTCTATCCTCGAAGACTATACATGATGGCACTGCGACTCATGTTGCTAATGATCCCAAGAATTGCGCGCGCTAAACACATACACCTTCAATCAAGCACAGGCGACATGCATGAAACACTCACAAGTTGCTGGATTGCCGCGCGCTCGCCTTCCGGAAGAGCACCAATCTGATCGGGCGTCATGGCCAAAACTTGCATCAGCATAGCCTATGATCAAAGTCACCGTCTATGAAATCCTCAAAGAACAAGGAGGCTGCTAACCCTTTGATGCTCGTTAATATTATCCTGCGACTGTGACGGCGCCGGTGCTTGTTGTTGAGGAGGAGCTAATTGTGGCGGGGGCTGAAGTTGTGGCGGAGGTGGAGGACGGTAATAGGATGCAGGCTGTGGCGGTGGGACGAACTGTTGCTGTTGAGGATACATCGGCATGGAAGGCGCAGGCGCCTGTGGCATGCCGTTTTGTGGTGGTGGGAATTGCTGCATGGGAGGCGCGAATGACTGTTGAGGTAGTTGTTGCACAGGTGGCGGCCCGGCCGATGTTGCTGCAAGCATTCGTTGAAGAATCATAGGATCTACTATTTGATTCAACAGGAGAGCTTGGAATAGCGCGTAGGCGAGTTGGGGATGTGCGACTAGCAGTTTTCTTGCTTGCTCGGGATGCGTTATCACGAAGGCCTAGGCAGAGGAATCGAGTCAGGAAGGCTCGGACTTTTTCACAGTCGCACATGAAGTGTTGTTTCTAGTAAGTAATATTCTAATTTGTTGTCCCAGCACACCATGCCATAGATCGTAGTAGGAAGAGGCTATTAGGAAAATAAACGAGAGCTCACCTTCGTTTGTGCCAGAACTTCCATGAGTTGGTTCGGAGCCATTGTAGCGAGAGTATGGCTGATAGCATCGGCAGACGACGTGCCAGGAGGCAATTTGATACCGGGAGGCAGAACCGCTAGAAATGCATCCGATTCGCTGCTTCGACCGGCTCCGCCCCACGTCCGTTGCTCAGCTGGTCCTGGAGTACCACCATCGACAAGCTCTCCGCGTACAGTAGTCTTTCCTTCAAGGAATGGATCTGAATCAGCCAAATCTATGCGCAAGGGTCGTCCTCCAACGTCGACGTTGTTGAGGTTCCGTACAGCTGATGCAGCTGTTTCATGGTCTGCGTTGTGTGAATGGAAGGCGTTTGCGGGCTAGCGTGTGAAACACACCAGAGAATTCGCAGAATCCATATCCTCTAGGCTTTCCTGTTTCACGGTCAAACACTAATCTGCTGTGGGTGAGCATGTGGCTAGAGACAGAAGCAGTCTGCCTACCTGAATCCGACAACCTGCCCAACAGATTTAAAAACATCTATCAATTGCTCCTGTTCAAAGAGTAAGCTTTCCGTTGAAAAAGGTAGTAAAAGCGAGGACATGCCTCTCCCATGTTGTAAGGGACATTGCCAACTGTTCGTAAGACATTTCAGTCACAAAACGAGGAAAACACAGATTGAAATACTCACCAAAAACTACTTTGCTCATCGTGGATACCAAAACGACCTTTACCTACGTGGTCTTTCAATGAAGTAACAAGTTGAGGAAAAGAAAAGATTGTTTAACAGTTGACACGGTTCCCGGTCCGGCATAACACCACGTGGCACAACACGTGTTATGACGCACTATTTTAAAGAATTCGATGAAAGTAGTAGTAGTAGTAGGCGTCGCACTGGCAACGGTCCCTATCAAGGGAACAGCCAATGTTTTCTGCGCCGTTGTTGAAACAAGGCAACATCGCAGACCGCGAAGAACCCATGCCGCTGTGAACATCGTTGGTTTTCCGGACCAACGCATCTCACGGAGTTGGATAACTTCGAAGGGACATGATACAGATACGATAATATTAGTCCTGTTTGGGGCACTGTCGACCCATAATGCCAACGAAACTTTGACTCACACGTAAAGAGTGAGACCTTGAGGTAGGGCGCGAGACTACTGGTAACTCCAATGAACAATTCATGGGTAGTCAAATATATACAACATACATATAGAGCGAACAAATGCGTCTACCGAAAGTGCCAAAAGTCTGCTGTCGCCTCACAACGGAAAATGCTACGGTTCCCCCGGCTCGACCCTCCAGACCTTGATGATACCTGCACGATCTCCACTCACGATGCCACCACGGAACGGTGAATCTATGCACGCTAACGCGGTGACAACATCTTGATGAGACTTTAGAAGGTTCTGCTGATTATGAGTGATCAAAGCCATCCGCTGGGGTGCACGATTTCCCTGCCCACTCGATGAGGCAGATGGCGGCCACATCTCGATATAAGTAGATGCAGTTCCACTGCTCATAGCACTGTGATCCATCAGCAAAAAAATAGTACGAAATGCGGCAGGGAACCCACCTATACGAAGGTCTATCATGTTCTGATTCTAAGCCGCTGAGGACGGTGGACCTCTCTGGTCGTCCCAAATCCCATAATCGTATCTTACGATCTTCTGACCCAGAAATCACAAAACCGCGCCCGGCAGGCCGCGTAGAATGGACATCAGCCGCGATATCATACATCTCCGATCGGTGAGTACCGCCAAACTCGAATCCTACAACCATAGCACGAACATCGGGAGCGGGAGATGTTGATAGTTGGGCAGAGCTACGTCTATCGTCACCCCCATTCCTGACTAGTGCCGCAATAGCCGCAGAAGAGGTCGTATCAGCGTCTGCCCCAGTGAGCTCCTGAGGATCTGCGAGTGGTTCTGATGTCGACGAAGACGTGCACGTTACAAAGGTCTCCACCAGAACAGACCTTTCTATATCCCACACTTCTACCAGGTTGGTAGAACTCTTGTCGGAACCCCACTTGGATGCTTCGACTGCCACCATGACATATTTCCCTTTACCCTTTGACGGATGAACGACACATTGGTGTATCCGGATTGATCTGCCTGTAGATGCCACGCCAACATGCCAGCTCTTCAATAACAGCCCGAATCTTCTATCCCATAGCGTCAAGACACCGGTCGAAGTGCCCACTATTATCCAAGTCCGTTTCCGATCAATGCACATGCATGTTATAGGCCCATAGTGCCGAGGATTCTGCATCGTCTGTAGTTCGGACATCGTTCGCAAGTCCAAAATTGTAATGACAGAATGTGTCGTCGCGTAGACAAGATTGGAAGCCAAGTCTACTCAAATGTGTCAATGAATGACAGAATATCAAGAAAAAAAAGGTGAAATACCTGTATTATAATGAGCCATACAAGTGATGTATTCGCCCACGTTACGGACTCTATATTCGCGGATCACCTGAAGCTTACTGTACTTCGGCAATGCTCCACTCTGGGTAATATGAACCCGAACGACATGTAAGCTGCCATCGTCAGCCGCACTGGCAAAGCAATGAACCCCTTCCAGAATACAAACACACTTCACTCTGGCGTGGTGCTGACCGTACGTATGTCGGGGTTTACTCGTAACGTTGCGTTCCAATCTCGCGGTATCCCAAACCTTGACTGTCTGATCGTCCGACGAAGATACGAAGAAAAGATGATCAGGAGACACCGCTAAACCAGTGACGGCTTCGGAGTGTGATGTTAGATGGGCAATCAAGGTTGATTCCATCCTTCGTGTGCCATCCCGAGACGTGAAACTCTGTCTAATAGGATTCCGTCGTCGGACTGGACCTTCATGCACACGTGACCCAAAATCGTTCTCCAGTTCTCGATTGTTGTCCAGATAGAGATTCTCCAGTAGTTGGTTGATACCAGGCTCTTGGCCATCTACACACGATAAGAATTAGCTTGGTTTATTGACCGCTGAAATGACCCACCGTAGGATGAGATAGGCAACACGGATGGGATGTGCGACCGACTAGAATCGCGTATAGTTGCGGTCATGGACAGAGGCGTAGATCTACCCGATGGCTCAGGAGAACCTTCGGATCGCATTTTTGCGTGCGTATCTAATACGCCGGCTACATTTGTCTTGAAGGACCCGACGGCTGGAGCGGCCTTTTGGCCATCCATACTACCGATATGCAAGCGACTCAATGGTCGAATAGTCGTGGAATTTGCGGCAGATAGTACAGACTCAGAGGGACTGATCGGTCGTTCTGCAATCGTAGGAGACAGAGGTCCCGTAACAGAAGTAGATGAGCTGGAAGGTATCATCACAGGTAATAGAGTACTGCGAGGTTCTCGAGGAGATTGAGCAACACTGAGAGAAGATGCAGAGCCATTAATTGTCGCAAGTCTGCGACGAAGGTCTTCGAACGGCGCCCCCTGGCTGATGTTGAGATCACCGCTAGATGCCCGATGCAGATTTGGTATTGGACTCATCATAGGTATCGACTTCTTGGATGAGATAGATCGCAATGTTCCGGGTGACGCGTCAGTACCACGCGACTTGAGAAAAACCGTCTGAGGCTGGACGTCCAATTTTCGAAGCTCGAGGTCAGCAATAGTCTTGAGATTCTTGTCAGTCTCAGGCTCAGAACTCAGACGAGAAGCGAAGCTGGCTGAAATTGAGAACAGAAACACACATTTATTGCTTATGTGACACACCTTGAGGTGGCGTTAGCCAGCTTTGTTATGTAGTCGCGCATAGCAAGGAGCTTCGTCTCATCGCTTGACGTCATACCTAGCTGGTACAGCTTGGACAATTGAGTTTCGTCACTGCAGTGGTACGCGAAATTAGCCTTGAGCGCCATTTACAGTTCACGGAGTAAATAACTGACTCGTCTGATTTGGTTTTAGGCATCGTAGATATCGACTTCCGCAGAGACATCACGCTTTCTCTAGGTGTTTCGACTTTACTGCGCCGGGCGCCTCGCCAGAAACTGCTCTTCTCTGCGCGCATGGCCCATTGCACGGCGGCATCGAATATTTGTCGAGGTATCTGCACGCAGATCATAAGTTAGGAGTAATGACACGCGGCTGATGTCACTGACCGGAGGTTTCATGGTGGCTAAGAGGCTCTGCTCGTCGATTGTGGCAATATCGGACTTGAGAAAGTGCCGAAGGGAAGGGTACACAATACACCAGACATCGCTTGACGGAAGCTCCTTTGCCGCCGAAGCAATAAAGGCAGCAGCCCCTAGATGAGAAGAGAGTCAATATATAACGGTACATCAACGACCGGAAAGGCGAACCTTGACGGATCCACACATTAGGGTGGTACAGGAAACCAAGTGTTGCGCTCATCAATTCCCAAACTCGCATTTTCTGGAACAACCCCAGCGTGCACAGACTAGTAAGGGCGGCAAGAACCTTCGTTACCACCGTTTCCTCTACATCTGCCGAACGCTCGTTAATGTAACATTCCGTCGTGGCCGGAAAAGAGGACCCATACCTGAAAGAGCCTGAACCATCAGAGGAAGGATATATTCGTCCAAGCTTCGGCCTCCCGCACATGCGGCAACATCTACGATACTCTCGAAGAAGGCATATCGCAGCAGCCAATCACGATCATTTAGGTACGTAATCATGTGGCTCAGCAACACATCATTCGTCCTTTGCCGCCCAAGGAAGATACACAGAAAGGAGATATCATGTAGTACGGCACGCTTAACGATACTTGAAGGGTCCATTAAAAGTGCAGATAGGTGTTCCTGAATCCCAAGCTGCAATTCTTGGACGCTTGCATCGTACGAGACCTAGGGCCTTCATCAGCATCTATGAGGATAGGCTCTGCTAAACACCAGCACCTCAAAATGCGCGTTCTCATACTCTTGCGCCTCGCTGGACAGCTTGAACGTACCATGTGCCTTCAAGGCATGTCCCATTTCTAGATATCGCATGGCTGTATTGGCCAGCTGGGCGATACACTGCGCGTATAAGCATCTCACTGACACCTCGGGGTCTTGAACTAGGTATTTGACATTAGGAATGATATATTCCGGGAAGATGGCAGCGTTGGACGGAGTGATGACAGTAACGACCATCAGCTGAAAGTGGTTTAACAGTGTTCTCATTAGAAACGAGAATGAGGCTTACCACTTGAATAGCCGTACGTAAAGCAGCCATCCGGACAATCGCAGCTTCGTCATGGAAAAGATCCACGATATAAGGAATCATTCGATCTAGCTTGGCCTCGTCTGTCAAGTGTGGCGACAGAGCCAAAAAGACATCAAGAGCCTTTATTTTAGAGCTCGGGAGTATGCAATTCCGTATGTTGGATGTTATCAATGCGAGTATAATCAACGCAGGTCCATCTGCGAGAAAGAGCATAAGCAACAAGGAGATTCCGGCGCAAACTGAAGCTTTACCTTCGGCTGGAGCTCGTAGACCTACTTCTACCGCTATCCGTAATTTAGATTCGCGATTAGGAATTTGTAGCTCGACGGGGAGAATATCCTATGGGCTAATGAGCGACATGAAGTGACAAGTATAATCAGACTCACCTGGAATGGTCTTGACGTGCTTATTGGTGAGCTATAATCAACCTTAACATCCATCACTGTATCCTCGGTATTATCAGGAACCAAGTATGGTTCTACACTCTCGTAATCATTCCACATCCGTTGTATGCGGTGGTCTGAATCGCTGGGAAGAGGCTCATTGGAAGGATCACCAGATGGACCTTCGAGCGTTGAGGAGGGTGCTCGGGCGGACTGTAAAGGGGCCGAGGTCAGCGAAGATGAGGATAGTCCTGCATAGAGACCAGAAGTGAAAGGAGACACGCCGGAGAGCTCATTGACAGAAGACACATAATTGTGTAGGAAGCTAAAGAATGATTCCGGAAAGACCGATCCGCGAGAGGTATGTAACAACGTATCGAATGTCGGACGCGCGGCGGGATCCAGATTTATCATCTGTTTGATCAAGTTCTACTGTCCTGAATGAGATCGCGGGTGAGGACAAAAACACTACAGAGCTGCCCACCCGAATGCCGTCGTCTTCAATATTGGCCAAGTAGCTGTCAACACTGAATTCACCTTCCCGGTACTTGAAGAGTTGACTGAGCGTGAATAATGGTGCCCCCTCGAGAAACAGCTCCGCAATCACACATCCCGCGCTAAAGCAGTCCATGGCCTCTGTCAGCTTTCCGTCCCTTTTGCCTTCGTTGTCCTCCATTGCAATCTTGGACTTCTTCGCGCTAATTTCTGGGTTTGTAGCCGCGGTGTAGAACCGTTCAGGAGCTATGTAGCACGTACGTCGCCCAGAAGTGTCGAAGAAGAAAGAGAAGTCAGAAGGGTCGTCGAGAGGAAGATAGGTCGGCTTGTAGGATGCAAAATCCGAAAGATAGATCCAGTTCCACGACGTGACTAAGATGTTCTCGGATTTGATATCACCATGTGAGACTTTGCGATTGCGAGCATCGCGAAGGGCTGTCAGTAATTGAAAAGCTATCCATTTCTTCTCAATCAGACTCAGAAAAGGGCGGGTACTGTGTTCACAACGACGCGTTACAGTAGCCACACAGCAGTGGAAAAGCAACGCACCTAATACGATCATATAGGTTACTGGCAATCCACTGCCGAATGATATAGCCTGCTTTGTCCGTTTCAACAAATGATTGATAATTGTATACATTGGCGATATCCGTCAACGCCTCGCGGTCAACTGCTTTGTATGAGACCAAACTCCAAACTGGTACCACTCGCAGACTCACTCTTCAGGCGCCGGTGATAGTTGCGCAAGGTCAGCCCAGGATCCGGCTTGATGAATATCTTGACCACTAGATATCCATTACTGTGCCGACATTTCACGGTCTTTAGGAATCGTGCAGAACCCAGACTGCGGACATGCGTCACAGAAGGCCGCTGCAAGGATGCAAGATACGACAGACCTTTTCTCATACAGAATTTCCCCTCCGAGCTCTGCAACAAATGAATCCAAGGCGCCAGTAGTGCGTGTCAATGTCGACCCGGATTGAGTGTTTCCCATCGATACTTTGACTGTTCACAACGAGTTTTCGCAAGTCATTGGTTGAGGATTAGTGATTGTCACTTTGAGGCCTCAATGAAATCGAGGGTACGTGTCAAGGGAGAACGCTGGCAATCGTCTGGGAGTGGTAGTGGCCGTCGCGGTCAAGCAAGTCAGGCTTCCTAATGTGTACATAGTGATCCACATGGTGGCTGTACAGAAGGAGCAAGTACAGATCTCTCAGCGGAATCTTTTGGAAGAGAAAGAATAAAGCGCAATCAGTAGCTTCAGCCACACTTGTGGGATCTCAATAGGCCGTTCATGCAATAACAGATATATTCTGTACATCAGTTAGTATAGATAACTTCCAGTCGAGTAAGATACTATGCGTCACTAGATACTAATACTGACGGAAGTTGGTCGAATGAGTCAGGTCAATGGCAATAACCGTGTCGCGAAAAAGAGGCAAATAATTATCGAGATGATGGAGAAAATAAATGAAACGAAGAGAAATACAAAGGTCGGAAGTCCATTCACATATCGCTGAACCGAGGGACGTCGGTGTCTGGATTACTGCCCGCGGATGGAGGGGAGTTACTCCCCGGTGAACCACCACAGCATGACAGCTTACCTCCTGGCGATGCACAACCCGAGGAACTGGAACGGGAAGACATCGAGGAGGAACGACTCCGAGCGGGCCCTGGCACCGACAAGAACCCATCGCCTTCAACTTGCGCACCGAAACCTAGAGGCATAGCCGGTAGGGTGTAATCGAACAGTGACGGCAATCCGTTCGACAACTCCTTTCGTCTGTAGCCTTTCTCGCACATCGTGGTGAGCGCGGCACCGTTTCCATCCCTCACTATATCACACCGACAGGACCCTGGCAGGCAGCCATTGTTGTCAATTGGGCAAAGCCTGGGCCGGTCTTGGGTCGTCCAAGGACCGGATTGAGGCAACTCATCGAATGATGTTCCTGCGCTGAACTGGCGCATCCATTCATCGAGCGTACTAGCCTGGTCAGGGGCTTCAGTGGGAGGAGGTGCTTGTGGAAACGAGGGCAAAGACTGCACGAGACAGTCAAGGCAAGCTCCACAAGCACTAGGATTGGAGCAGGAGAAAAAGTTGTATGCAGCACGATCTCCAGACGGATCGTGTTGACTACAACCTGGACAACCGCAGTTGTCACCACAACCGCACATGGAAGACATAGGGAATTCCAAGGCGGCTTCTACATTCTGTGGTTGCGACCACAGAGCAGAATTGTATGTTTGAGTCAGAGACTGATTGATAGGGACGTTGGAGCTGGACGGAATGGCATTATACACGACATTGGCCGGCGGAGAACTGGGTCTAGACGACACATGTGCTTGTCCGTAAGCGCGTCCATACGGGCTGAAAGAAGTGTCGTGACCATGATGACGGACGGCCGGGATGTGATTGATGCCAGCTGATGGTACATGGACAGGACCGCTGATAGTGGGCGGCTTCGGGAGAACAGGCCGCAATTCAGCAATCCGTGCAAGGATATGGGAAGAATTTGGGGGTGGGGCTTCGGGAGGAAGGGGCGATGTTGATGCTCGGGTGTCACTTTCGACCTTGGGACGACTTCGAGGAGCACTCTTCCGAGGCGTCGCGCAAGCACAGAGGTCATCGACGGAGAGAACACCAGACAAGCAGACACAGTTATCTCCTGCGAATTTCACTTAATTTGATAAAGTTTCAGTTATGATTTGGACGCACCGCTGTGGTCTGAATCAGACGATACCCCATCTGAAGCTGCTTGCAGTGTCACGGACGCCTCGAGGTCTTCGGGTAACCCATTTGGAAACGCGGCAGTTTCCAGGATCTTGCTAAGACCTGATGAAGAGATTAGCTCCCCCCACCCTCGGGGGTGACGATACCGCATACCTTTCTTTGCAGTGCTCGATGTAGATGCCCCAGCATCCTCCTTAGACATGCATATGCATTTAACATGAACTTGTTTTCTCTTTCGTAATTCTCGACAGTGCTCGCACTGGGTTACTGGTCTGCCTTTCTTTTTAATTTCGAACAATGGACGATCGGTGTGTTTGCATGCAGATGAACGATGGCCTTTAATACAGGTTTCACTAAAGAGATCGTCAGCGTATTCAGATAGAAGAAAGCGACGGCAAGACTAACCATGCGTATTTCTTACTGCTGATTAAAACCTATATAGGCGACATCTGCTGTCAGCGGTATCGGAAAAAGGGAAAAAAACGAAACGCACCATTTTGTGACTACTAGAAGGTGTGACGCTGGGGCGAGCTCGCCCGCCAGCGACGTGCGCTGGCTTGGTTATTGCGACTCGACCTTCAACGACAGATATATTAACATCGAGTGGGGGTTAAAAGAGGGTTATGTTGACATTCGTTGACGGGCGGGTCTCCATTTATGTCTGTGCACGGACCACATTCACAAACAATGCCATACTCAACCGGTCCGACCTCCGGGTCCTCTCCGTTATCTTCGATTTTGCTCTTTCTGTATGTTTTCTATTGTCTGTCCTCGATTCATCTCGATTATCCTTATTTTTATGCGGCATACTTAGTGCAATGTCCTCTTACGCAAATGCCACAAAATACACACCTCTCAGCGGCCTCGTGCTCAAGGTTCAATATTCAACTATCAAGGGTCAACCACGATTGTCTGAATGGTGATAACTATGTAGGCAGTGTAGGGCCTGATGACGAATTTCCTGATATCGAACCAACGTTTTTTCGAATGGCTGGTGGAGTCGGAGCATGGTTTGCCTCCTTGCGGCTTACTCGACCTGCGCTTTTTTTGCCACAGGCTACAGTTCGACGAGCCTGAGTTCCTCGCTGGCTTTAAGCGCTCTCGGTAGAAGCATACTGTCGATGTCTTTCTCCCGCTGTTCGAACGACGTTACCTTTCCCTTCCGAAAGCGCACGGAGTTACCTTGTGGCTACCCTCTTTAGGCGACCAGCTTCCCTTTTGCCTTTCGGTCTTGCCGCACTGGTTAAACCAAACTATCTTCGTACTATCTCTGACCACTTTCACCATTAGCACACCTGCAGGGCTCACTGCGGAGCCCTTCGTTTACGGATACTTGTCACGCTTCTCAGGCTGATCTTTCACTACGCGCTTTCGACTTCTAGATGCAGATAATCACACATTATCAAGGTCATGCAGTTGATGGTGGCGAATTCAACTTCTTGCGGTCAGCGGTCTATGCAAACTCTATGCGGCATGGGTTGCGGTACACTATCGGCACTTTCCTATGTTGTTGGTCTAACCTAACCCTCGTTCGGTGGAAACACTGCCTTGCTCATAACTCTAACTCTACCTTCGCTTCCTCCATCTCGGGTCGGGTATGTTCTTTCCTGGATGCATCTATCCCTAAAATTGTCGTTTTAGATCACCCCGAACCACGAAATTTGATCTACCGGATATGGTTTGTGCAGAATTTGGACGCGGTTTCTCAGCCACAAGAATCGCAATTCTTGTGAAGGATATTTGTCGACAGCCGATAAGTATCCATCTCCTCCTTCCCCGCGGGGAGACTTGGGGAACTAGAAATATGAATCTATCAAACGATCAAGACCCCGTTTAGCTTAGAATTGGAGTCGTCGTCAAAGGCGCGCTCTAGACTTCACGTTTACTAAAATTGGCGCAGCAACGAGTTTCTCTAGGGTCTCGAGGAACGGTCAAAAATCGTGCTTTGGAACCCGATCTGGCTTTGAAAGGCTTTCAATTCATTACACAACGTTAAGACAAGTCGTTCATCTCTCTCGACGCCATCGTTGCTTATTTCTGGAAGGCCGCTCGATCTCGATCCAGTAAATTACTTCCGATCATACTGATAGGAAGGAAATGTTTTTATCAGTCGTCGGCACTCCTGACGAAATCTATACTGGGGTCTTGCAACTTCTGCCTGCGTGCTACATATACTGTTCTTAAACTTTCATAAAGGATTCCCTACTCCACTCTAAGTTGCCATTCGCGACGTTTCGTTCGTACATAGGTCGTGGAAATGAAGACCGGTTTATGACACACGTGAGCTACTTGAAGCCTGGGCGAAACTCGGATATGGATAGCCAAATCGAGAAGGTCGAAATTCGGAATAATGTGTTCCGTATCACAAGGTGTACCATTTTTTGGGTGGATCTGTTCATATATGTCGTTTTGGCAAGGCCTTGTGTCAACTTTTGTCTATTTCATATCGCAGATTCCGTCCCAAAGTCTAGCTTTATCGATTGCACGAGGTCAAGAAAGCCTCGAAAACGGCACGTTGTGTCATTTGTTTTTAGCCAATGTGCTGTAGAGACATTAACATCCCATAGCACATATCTCTCAGCTCGATAGCTGTTTATGCTGTATGCACTGTCATGATAGCTGTCAAACGTGTCCATATAAAAGTTGTACATAATGCCATCGATCCTCGTTGCGTCCTGCCATTTCCAAGGATTTCCTGGGGTCTTACCTAACATATAATCTGGTCTGCATCTGGCATGTTTCGCCAGGTCTCGGTTCCTGTGTCGAGGTCCCGTCGGAAGTCCACTTTGCTTTTAACCTCCATCTACCCTCGTCCTTCACCAATAATGTCTGCTCACCGCCCACTATCTGTCGAACATTTGAACCCGTCGGTCCTGAAAGTGCAGTACGCCGTACGCGGTGAGCTCGCGATCAAGGCTGAGGAGTACCGCAACAAGCTCCAGGAACCTGACCATGGCCTTCCTTTCGACAGGGTTATCTCCTCGAACATAGGAAATCCCCAGCAAAAGGGGTTGGATCAGCCTCCGATCACTTTCACCAGACAGGTAAAAAAATCGAATCCGACTCTGAATCGAACAGAGCTAATGGGCGTCATAGGTCGCGGCGTTGATGGAATGGCCAGCATTGGCTGAGCTTGCGCCTAATGCATTCCCTCAGGATGTCATTGCGCGCGCGAAGGAGCTACAGGGAGAAATAGGTTCGATTGGTGCATACTCGCACAGTATGGGTGTCCCCTTCATCCGGAAGAATGTCGCCAAATTTATCGAGGGTACGTATTCCTCGCTCCACAACATATTTCTAGACGCGTGCTAAGCCATATGCAGAACGGGACGGGTACCCTTCGAGCCCAGACAACATTTTCCTTACCGCTGGAGCCTCGGCAGGAGTCTCCCTACTGATCTCGATGCTCATTTCGGCTCCCCATTCTGGTATTCTCATCCCAATTCCTCAGTATCCCCTCTACACTGCAACGCTCGCGCAGCACAACGGCACGGCGATCCCGTATCACCTAGACGAGCCCTCCGACTGGGCCACGTCGGTTGACGAGATCGAGGCCGGGATCCAGAACGCCATCAAAGCTGGGATCACACCCAAGGCTCTCGTCATCATCAACCCGGGTAACCCGACGGGTGCTTTGCTTGACGAGGCTACCCAGGAGGAAGTTGTTAAGCTCTGTGAGCGCCATTCGCTCATTCTCCTCGCCGACGAGGTCTACCAGCTTAACCTTCACCGCCCCTCCACTCACCCCTTCGCTTCGTTCAAGAAGATCGTTGCCCGAATGAGCTCTCCCATCGGTCTCGTCTCCTTCCACTCCATCTCCAAAGGTGTCTCGGGCGAGTGTGGACGCCGTGGCGGATACTTTGAGTGCACCAACATCTCCCCGGAAATTCTCGCTCTGATTTACAAGATGGTTTCGGTCGGGCTGTGCCCCCCACTTACAGGCCAAATCGGTGTAGACTCCATGGTGCGTCCTCCCAAGGAGGGCGAGGAAAGCTACGAACTATGGAAGAAGGAGACGGATACCATTCACGAGGCGCTCGCGTCCCGCACTAAACTCATGGCTGCAAAGCTTAATGCGTTACCCGGTGTCTCATGTGTTGATTCTCCGGGGGCTTTGTATCTTTACCCTCAAATTGCGTTGTCAGACAAGGCTATTGAGGAGGCAAGGAAAGCTGGGAAGGAACCCGACGCATTTTATGCCCTGCGACTGCTTGACGAGACCGGTATTTGTGTTGTTCCAGGAAGCGGATTCGGACAGAAGGAAGGCCAGTGGCATTATCGTGTTACGTGTTTGTGTCCTGGCGTTGAGGAGTATGTCGGCAAGCTTGAGTCCTTCCATAGGGGATTCACTCAGCGATACGGTCAGTAGAAGGTAAATGAAGTATAGTCATCAAATGGTTAGATTGACAAACAATTAATTGATGTTCCACTGAGCTCTTATCATCAGACGGGTGACACTCCCAACGCCGATTTAGGATGTTATTAAAGGTTATCATTCGGGATCAAGCCAAACCTTGAAGACACCGATTATCTCCAGCACGGATGCCCATCCGCGGGACCGCAGGCCACCAGAATATGCGATGCTCTCTCGCTCTAAGGATCGCACAATTTCTGACATGTAGGAATCATAACCTTCGATATTCTGAACCTCGGTCCCACGAAGAGGGGAATGCTTCGAAAGATCGTTCAAAGTCAAGAGGTCAACATTACGTATCGCAAACATCGAACACAGTCCTAATGACATGATCAGCCTTCCTCCCAGTGTGCTTTATGAAACCCAGATAATCAAGCTCATGCAAGGCGCGGATGAACCTAGCCTGCACTTGCAATTTCCACTTTTCCTCGTTGCCTCCACCAACAGTCTTCTTTCCTCGTTTTCTCGGGGACCCCTTCTTGGGACCGGAGGTCTCCCTGCGCTGAGTCTCTAGAACCGGCTGGAAAGACTCAAACCAGTCATAGACGTTGATCATCTTCCCGCTATCCAGATAGCGCTGGAAAAGAATGCTAGTGTCCGGAAGGTCCCATAGATTGATTTCTTCGGGGGTTTTGACAGTATCACTGAACTCATGCGAGCGGAGCAGACCGGTGACCATGGATGCTCGTATCGATGGATTTATGAGCTATGCAATATGTCAATCAGAATATTGATTAATTATGAACGTCAGCAACGTGCCTCCATTGGAAATGGTGTTTGACCCGTGGACCAGACTTCCCACAGGGGGAGTTCCTCGAGGGGCAGCACGAGTTCGCTTTAAGGGTGCTTCAGAATGTGGTGGATAACCGAGGTTGATGGACGTACTCTAGATAATTAAGTAACCAATCTCCTATATCAATGGCAAGCTGCCGCATGTTGTCAGAATACTGATCGTCGTCCTCTTGTGGTAAGCCTGAGATGAAAAGGTCGATGTGTTGACCCTCCCCGTCCCGAATATCGGCAGGTGCATCATGAAAATATGTCTGTAAGACATCCAAGAATGGGTATATCTCAGAAAACTTCAATTTCCTATACAACTGTGTGTCAATAACTTTGCAAATGGATCTATAGGCAAAAGAACAGACCTGACGAGGGAACTTAACGTCTCAACATGCTTCGTAGATCGCCCTTTGACAAGGTCAAGGGCAACCCTTAACAAAGCGGTACTGTGATGAGCGTCCCGTTCGACACTCTTATATCCTAAGCGCGCGAAAAATTGGTGGATGACCATCATTAATTCGAAGGCTCGCCGCGATTTCCTGACACGAGCGTGAAAACCCTCGCGAGCTTCATCGACCGCTGCTATCAATGTGGGCAATGGTTGCTCGTGCCAAGCTTCCGAAGTTTTGGCGGTACACAACCGACCAAACAGTGTATCTACAAAGGAAAAGGATGTCACCGCTGATAGCGTGTCTGGCACAGGAGTGGTCTTCACTAATAGAGAAAGCGGGTTGACCATGAAATGTTTCAAATGAACGAGCTTTCAAACCAGGACCAATCAGAAGATAATATCAACAGAGGACAAAGGATCTTGATTTACCTGGAACATGTTCAATAAGGAATCCAACGAGGGATTGTATCGGGAGTAGTAGTCAACTATGAAGCTGAGAGTGGCAGGACCAAGCATAACATCGGGATCGAAGGTAGTAGTAAAGAAGGTCTAGAGAATGCGTCAGTGCGTTGTTACTCTCTCATCAGACAGATGCGCATACCTGTCGCAGTATTTCTTCAAGTATATGCAAGCCGGACGGTACATGGAATTGTCTGATCCGTAGAACTGCCAAAGTCGAGCGGGGATACGTAACATGTAGATACGAAGGGGATTGGCCAGATGAGAGAGCCACGATGAAAACAAGGGGAAGTTGAGGAATATGGAGGCTACAAAAACAGTTACAACCTGACGTGAAACGAGGGCGCTTTGGTAACAGACCTGCAAATGTCGAAAATATCTTGCATTACAGATGGGTTGAGTTGCTCAAAGTCGTGCAAAATAGCAACTAGACTTGGGACCTTTGTATTTCGTTGTTCTGATGAGGGCATTAGAAAATACCTAGACAGAACTTTAATACTTACCTCGATCGTTCCGCACAGCCGTGAACCACGCATAGAGAAAGTTAATGTCATAGTTTGCAAGGGAAGTCGCTGGGTTTCTTTTGAATTGAGCTAAAGCAAAAGGATGAAGCAGGAGATGAACAAAAGACCGCATTTACCCACCTTTTGCTTGATCTGGTGGTCTGTCTGTAAAGCCAGTAATTAATGTTTTCATTCCGGCCATGACATTCGAACACTCGGCGGGATGCAGGTGTGTGACAAATGAGCTGGGGTCTGCTTCATCGTCCGAGCGGCCGAGCTGGTTGATGAGTTCATTGAGAAACGACGCCCCACCAGCGGGGTCTGACTAGTGAATTAATGCAGAAATCTACGCAAGGAAAACTAAGACGTACTGGATATCGTTATCGTAGGCAATTCGGGATATGGTAGCCCAGGCAGGGTGTCTGTATACGCGTTTTTGACTTCCTCAGCAATCGCTTCGACAACAGGCTCATGCAGTTTCTGGATGATAGACTGCAGATATATTGAGTGCAGTACACATCTGCAAACATAGGCCACTCACTTGAAGCTTGTCAAGACATTTCGCCCATGCGGATTGGTACGCCTCCCACCTCAGGATGTCGCCATCGTCAAGGTCATTGTCAAGAATATCGCAAGTCTCCTGCAAATCGGTCTCTTCTTCTTCAGGACCGTCATCTGCCACAGTTGTCAAAGACTGGACTGCACTGAAGAGGCCTCGGCGTACCTGAAGGGTTATAAGGTATCAAAAATACAGACTGGTTGACATGAGCGGGCGCAGAAGAGTTTGTACAGGAAACCGAACCTGGCTGGTGTCTTCAAATTTCGGAATCCGCAACATTAGAAGAGAGGAGAAGAGGGAGAAAGAGTGGGATACTAGCCAAGGCAACGTTTGAACACGGAAGTCCGAATTCTGTGACCGGCCCTAAAGTGGCATTTGACGCGTCGCGGTCGTGACCTCTTTCTCTTTACTCCACCTGCATCGTTTCTTCGTGTGTCAAGCATGTCTTCTCCTCCAGAAATCAATTTGCCATCCGATGATGTCGATATGGAGGACGCCACTGCTCCTCTGCCATCATCAGATGCTAACCCCAATCCTCTTTTCTTCAAGGGCAGCACTCCGTCGGCAGCAGGCACTCCAGCCTCTCGGCGGAGACAAAACGCGCCTGATAGCACGCCTATGGCAGGACTCATAGCGAGGAGGGCAGTCGGAATGGCTACACCGAAGAGGACACCACTTTTTGCAGGTGTGTAGGCTGTATATATGTTGCCGCTGGTCTCGCTGACGACACCATAAGGCGGAAGTTCCTCTCCAATGGCGTATCCAAGCTCTTCTCCTGCCAAGGGGAGCAGACAACGCGTAACTATCGCTTCAGATGGCCCACCAGATTCAGATCAGCTCAACTTTCCCCAGTGCGTTGCATTTTCTTAATCTCTTTTCTTGACTAAACCGCGTCAAAGGAGCCCTTCTCTTCTTCAAACACCCACTCCAAGGAACCGTCGAGGAGATATACATTCATCTCTATCGATTACCCCCAGTTCGAGTGCGCGTCGCGCCCGTCGGTCTGTTCCAAATGTCGAGCAATCCGACCCTTTCAACTCTGACGGTGCTAATCTCGACACTGCTCCACCCCTTTCCGCTCCAGATGTACCATCTGAAGAACCGGATGAAATTCGCGCCATTTGGGGTACCACTGTTAACCTCGCCGAAACCATGAAACTCTTTCGCGACTTTCTCAAAGGTTTCAAAACCAAGTATCGTGTGGCTCATGATCGTGAGCATGGACGACCGACACGTGCACTTGCCACTCCGGAGGAAGGAGAGGTGTTGTTGTATGAGACTTATTTGCGTCGATTGAGGCAGACCGGCGAAACGAACCTGAATCTGGATATGCAAAATCTCCTAGCGTATCCTCCTTCGAAGAAGCTTCATGGACAGTTGGTCAAATACCCACAGGAAGTTATACCCGCCATGGATCAAGTCCTGAAAGACCTTATGCTGGAAACAGCGGATATGGATCAGCAAGCTGGCCTGGAAGGAATGGAGGGTGAGGATGGCGATGACGAGATTGCGGATATCATGGGCAAAGTATACAAAGTGCGGCCGTTTGGTCTCAAGGCAGTCAATATGCGAGATTTAAATCCTACAGGTGAGGATGCCGTGAAATTTATTCGTCAAATTGCTAATCAGGCTATTAGACACGGATAAACTTGTCAGCATCAAAGGCCTTGTCATTCGCGCGACCCCCGTCATCCCCGACATGAAAGTCGCGTTCTTCCGCTGCCTGACATGCTCGCATACTGTCCAAGTAGAAATCGACCGAGGCAAGATCGAAGAGCCAGGGCGGTGTCCTCGAGACGTCTGTGCTTCCATGGGGACGATGTCGCTTGTCCATAACCGGTGTGAATTCGCAGACAGACAGGTTATTCGCCTGCAGGAAACCCCTGACGCTGTACCTGATGGACAAACACCGCATACTGTGTCCCTCAGTGTATACGACGAACTCGTAGACGTATCGAAGCCTGGCGACAGACTCATCGTCTCTGGTATCTTCCGCAGCGTCCCCGTCAGAGTCAACCCAAACCAGAGGACAATGAAGAGTCTCTTCAAGACATACCTGGATGTTGTTCACGTTAAGCTCGGCTCCGGGACAGGGCTAGGGTTCGACAAATCGACGCGCCCGGCCGGAGGTGACCGCGTACCAGGAGTTGGTGGTGTCGGGGACGGCGTTGATGACGAGGAAGAAGAGCGAGGCCGAGATGGGAGACAAACTCGCAGGGCCGAAATGGAAGATAAGATTCGGCAGCTGAGCATGAGACCGGATATCTACGATGTGCTCTCTCAATCTCTGGCGCCTTCGATCTGGGAAATGGATGACGTTAAGAAGGGCATCTTGCTGCAACTCTTCGGAGGCACCAACAAGAGCATTGCTCGTGGTGGAGGTGGAGGTGGTCCAAGGTACCGAGGGGACATTAACGTTCTATTGGTCGGTGACCCCGGTACGAGTAAATCGCAAATCTTACAGGTTGGCTTTCCATTGCTCTGAGACTAAAAGGGACTAACGTTCTTCCTTAGTATGTACATAAAATTGCTCCACGTGGAGTGTACACATCTGGAAAGAGTTCGTCTGCTGTCGGTTTGACAGCGTACGTTACTCGCGATCCAGACTCCAAGCAGCTTGTGCTGCAAAGGTAAGCCTGTTGTCGGCGTGTCCTGACTGAAGATTAATGATGTTCCCAGCGGAGCACTCGTTCTGAGTGATGGTGGTGTTTGTTGTATTGACGAGTTTGACAAGATGGCCGATGCCACACGCAGTGTTTTACACGAAGTTATGGTGAGCATGGCGATCTTTACTCGTGACATGCCGCTCATCCTATATCTGAAGGAACAACAAACTGTATCAATTGCGAAAGCAGGGATCATCACGACCCTCAATGCGCGAACGTCAATCCTAGCTGCAGCCAACCCGGTCGGGTCCAAATATGACGTTGACCTCCCCATCACGCGGAACATTGATTTGCCTCCGACTCTAATCTCTCGATTCGACCTTTTGTACCTCATTCTGGACCAGGTAGATGAGGCTCTCGACCGTCGACTAGCGCAGCATCTGGTTGGACTTTACCTGGAAGACACGCCGGCCTCAGCAAACACTGACCTTCTTGTAAGCCTGCTTCGTCCGCCGGATACCACTCGATTGACATTTCCTCTTTGTAGCCCATAAACGAGCTCTCTGCGTACATAGACTATGCACGTAACAAAGTCTATCCTGTGATCACCGAAGATGCAGGTGCTGAGCTGGTTCGTTGCTACGTCGAGATGCGTAATATGGGAGACGACCCGCGCGCGAGTGAAAAGCGGATTACAGCGACGACTCGACAGCTAGAGAGCATGATCAGGCTGTCGGAAGGTCATGCGCGTATGCGATTGTCCGAATTCGTGGAGGTGGACGATGTCCGGGAGGCATACCGGCTGATGCGTGAGGCTATCAGGACGAGCGCCATGGATCCTCGCACTGGCAAGATCGATATGGGCATGCTGAACACGGGTACCGGACAAGGACAGAGGAAGCTAAGAGACGATATGCGGAAGGAAATACTGAATGTTCTGAATGGCGCTGGAGGAGGAAGGGGAGTTAAATGGGCGGATGCTATGAAGGCTCTTGGCAGCCAAAGCAGCGTCAAGATCGATCCAGCCGAGTTTTCTGAAGTTATCAAAGCTTTGGAGAATGAAGGTCTCTTGAAGGTTGTCGGGGAACGGGATAAGCGCATGATTCGGAAGATAGACGGTTGATGTACAGATTTCTTGCTTTTGTAGCCTGCCTGTTGTACTTGTATTTACTAATTTATTCAGTTGTATCGCTGCGACGGGTGCTTATTTCGCTTCAGATAATCCTATATTGGCGCCCTCTGCTGATTGGAAAACTGGTTTGATTGGCCATACTCAGCTGACTTGTCCCGGGCCGCTGATCCCTGCGTACAGCCACCACGTGCGTCACTGCTGGGCGTGAAGCTGTGAAGCCGTGACCTTCCAACGTGGGCCTTCCAACGTCAAGAGCTGGCACAGCAGCGACTGTTTCTCTTGTCTTTGGAATCCAAGAGGACACTGTACCATCAAGCTACTGGGAAAATCGTATATCGTGGACGTGCCTTCGCCGTTCGTTATCAGCCCTATCACCTGGACTTCGACCGCTGAAGCGCTGACGGCCTGAAGCTACTCTGGAACAGCATTGACATCTTCGGCGTTTTATCTTCGCATATCGTTTATCATTCCGGTGCTTCGAAACTCCCTAATGGGCGCCCTTTAATCAATGGCGACTTTCAAAATGAATGCTACGCTCTCGTTATCCATAGCTACACACCTAAGGCTATGTTTGCTTGCTATATTTGAAACGCGGATGTTGTGACTTGCCGATGGGACTCTACGTTATCCAAGATCACTTGACAGTGTTAAATTGACATAACAATTACATGATGATTTCTTACCGTCTTTGTCTTGGACTCGCAGACTTCTCTCGCTTAAGTATTCATGATTCTGCGCGCAGGATCAGACACCCATATGCATCACACTATGATCCTTGGACCAGTACAGCTTCCTCCCCAACTTTACGATGTGTTGACGTTCAATGTTCGTACGGTGTCAGGCGCAAATTGAAATACCGCTGCGACTTCGATCCTTCTCCGGGCTTCCACCCGATTCCTACATGGAAACATCTAACAACACGGCAACGTCGACGCTTTGTAAACGTCAGTCTCAGTCTACTGATGCTCGGAACGTCTGGAATATACGCGACACCAGAGTCATAAGCCCGACATGAAGAGGGTACTTTTGTTATCACAGCCAGAATATCTATCATTTGCGCATACTCAACGAAGCGACGATGAGATCTGTTGAGGTATCGTCCGTCTCGCGCGTCGTGATAACCACGAAGATCACTATGCTTTGGCGATCGAGGCAGGTGAGCTTGCTATCCTCGTTATTTGAGTGACTCCTCGTCTCCTTGTCTTTCCCGCCAAAGAACGTACCGATGATATCCATTGAGATGCCGTACAGGGATGGAGGCGTCCACAATGAGTACTGGAACGAGACATTTTTGGTATGTCGCCGTCATATTTTTGCGAAAGTACTTTCTCATTGGATTCCTTGAGGCGGGAATGACCTTCTTGGGTATGCGTGCTATAGCCTGGACTAGACCCTGAGAAACTTAGCGTTGTACAACTATGCCTCACAGGCCGATCTCACGAATGGGACTGGTCTTTTTCGACTCCTTGCGTTTTCTATCTCCAGTTCCTCTCAATGAACACGTTCGACAACTGGTCCATTTCTATTGCTAGATGTGTCTTCAGTCAACGTTCCACATATTTATCCTTCCTTAGCGGTATTATCTTAGTCTACATCGCCGGCTGATGCATTGCGATCTTCTACGGACGTACTGGTGGCAGGCTTCGCCGCTTCCAGGATACTTCATCTCTTCAGCCACTGGGACGTCCATCGCACTTACGACTGGTGGATCATCCGACGTCCGAGGGCATTTTGTTATTCAGGGTGTCGGCGTTTTCTTGGAAGGCATATCAAAGAAGGCGACTGATCCTTCCATGTACCCATTCCCTTTCGATTGTTTGTTCTAGGGTAAAGCAAAATAAAATCAGTGAACATTCCAATCAGCTAGAGACCATGTCGGAAAGCCCAACAACAAGATCTACTGACAACAATTAAGGGGTAACCATCGCTTAGAATGTTCGCTACGACAGCTTTTCGATTGAAGAATTATTGAGAGAATATGTAATTAATATGATATATCTGAACTGTACGATCGTCTCGGTAAACGGGACCTAGGATGATGGGAAAACATTGTTAGCGGTGCACTTCTGTATCCCGACGTGACCATATACTAAAAGAGAATCCTCATCGTTCAACCTAGGCTGTTCAGAAACTCCCTCGAAGCCATCCTCCCTTTCTGGCGGAATTTCAAGGTCATCATCAACTGTGACACTCTGTGTAGCATCATCCTGGGAACCCATCTGTTCACTATCTCGCCCAAACTGAAGCGACGATATCACGCTTCCCTCCCAAGAGTCGTCCGGCCGTGCTTGTCCCGCAGCGACACGCCCAATGAGAAGTGTCGGGGCTACTCCCTAATACATCGCAATGAGATGGTTGTCAATATCAAGAAAGTAACGGTTCTTATCGTACTCTTGCAAATGCTGCCATGGTGTCCGTGTAGGGCACTGCTATATTCAGGCAAGCTAGCGAGACTATATCTAGGAGTAGAGATATTGCATAGAGAGTTAAGGATTCGACCAAAATTTCTATAACACGGCGGTACACTTTAAACGGTCTCCCTGATCCAGTGCTGGCCCGTCCAACACTCAAGATACGGAAAATGATCATGAAGGTGCACCAAAGGGTTGTTGCAAGAGTAAAAGCCACATAGAGAATCAGAAGAAGATAACCAAATGCATCTGACACTAGGTCAAAGGATATTTCATATGTCAGTATGGCATCGAAAACTGGATCAACCCAGCATAAGCAGGAAATATTAGAGGGCAGGGATTGTCGCACCAATTCCGGATATGAGAAAAAGGATCGGAAGCATGACAATGGACCAGCGCTTTCCCCAAACCATCCAGCAGCGCCAAATCTAGAATAGAGATGTCATTTAGTGTCAGTGCAGGCACTTAACAGAGTTATAATACCATGGCAGAGTCTGCACAGATAGTGGATATGATGCCTGTGATATCCATAGGAATTTGTAAGTTGTTGTTATTAAAATACGCCAGATATTCGTCCATGAATGTTTGCCCATGCTTGACATATATGATGTGTATAGATGACCAACAGAGGGCAAAGTCAATGGTAGCCATGACATGAAGAATCATGATAACCACAATCATGGCTCTTCCAATAGGCTGACATTTCTTGGTATCTGTGTGACTGATTTCAGTATTAAAGAAATAGGAGAGTACTATGCATAGGGACATGTTTTCTTGAATCCTCACAGATGTTCCACAATGTGAAGGCCACAATTCCAGTATATATACCTACACATGTCTCCAAGGTCGGACCAACAATTAAGGGGGTTATGAAAGTTCATACCAAATAATTGACCTTGGAAAATGGCCCGATTCAACTCAGTATCAAGAATATTGACAATGAGAGCAAGGTCATCAGCAGCATAACCTTCTGAACTATCTGCCATGAAGGCCGGTGGTTAGATTCAGATTGGCGATGGTGAACGAGAGAGACGATGAGGAAGATGGACTAAGGTGCATTGCTCATATAAAGGACAAAGCATTGTTTCAGAAGACACCCGTAGAGAGAAATTTCGAGTCGTGGCATGGCAATTTGATGAGAACGAAGGCCTTCCCAATTTCTGCACCGGACTTTGCCCCGAAAAATCGATGGCTATTATAAGGCGGTTACACCCTATAAACGAATTATAATCACCGGATCACTTTGAAATAACTGCCTCTATTCACCTTTTAGACCACCTAATTCATCAATATAAGCTGGATAATGTTCTTATATAGTCAAGTAATTATTCTGCATATAGGCAACAGTCTTATTGACCAGGTCATACTAAGAAGAATAAGCACTGTATTGTGAACTCTACACAACTATAATACACATGATCTACAGACACTGGTTGATACCTTCGTCATCACAAATCAAGACCGCCATCGAAGTCGGTACAGAAGTGACCGTCCCCCGATGACTAGAAACACCAGAAAAAAACTAGAATCAGCAGATATTAAATGTCGAGGACGAGAAAAGACATACCACAGCGCGACTATGAGAATGCATGGCTGGGAGGCATTGAATGAACTTGAATATTGGGCCACCAAGGAAGGACAGGATGTCCAACTGTTTAGATGTATCGATTAGGCGCATACAAGCATCTCACCAACACGTACCGTGACCTATTCCAGAGGGCACCATGAGAGCATGATATCTCTTGGGAATATCCCTATACTGTTGCATTCGGCGGAATTCGTACATTTGCCTGGCGTGGGCATTTTTGAGCGCGCATATACTCAGTTAGGGATCAACCTGTTGCATCGACGAAGTCAGCTCACATATCTTGAACCTCCCAGGAACGTACCTTCTCATGTCCCGCTATTCATATCACCAAGAATTGACTGTCTGTCGAGACCAGGAACCTCCCCATCACGCCGTCAGCCCCGGGTCGTTCAGGTCGCTCCCAGTGTATATGGATTCCATGTCCTTGGCTCCCCGTCTGAGCGCCAACCGTTCCAGTATGCCCCTTGATCTTCGTCATCACTGCTGCCGTGCTACCCTGGTCATCCTAGAAGTCATCCAAAAGTTGTTGTAGCCGTTACCAGTTACCACCAATGCCGACGCGTATCAGAACTGTCTTCACCAGCATGAACCCACAGCTGCTCCAATAAACCTACAGGGATCATGAGGCAGCCAATGGAAATACATAAAGGCTTACCATCTATACATACAAATTTCTGGCTCGCCCGGCGTTGCCATGCTTCGTCTGAGAGATGGCTTTTTATGGTCGGGCCTGCTGTATCTGCGCATTCAGTATGTGCGAAATACTCACGGCAGATGAGGGCAGTTGCGGGCTCGGTGTGCATTCCAAGGCGGTCGAGGCAGAGGTGGTGGTTGTGGTCGAAGACGACGCGTGACGTGACACAGCGGGCGCGGTTCCCGTCAAAGGCGACGCATGACGTGGCAAATCGATGCGCTAGGTAAGCCTGGGTAAGCCAGGACTTTTGACAGAATTTGCGAAGTCGTACTAATAATCCATGAAGGTTATCAGGAGGTTACACCATGTATTAAGACGAATAACAGCAGTGACAATATATGCTAAATACCGGTCGCTTATCCGGCGATTACAACAAGTAAAAATCAGATAACCGCGGCCATTTTTTCGGGCCAAAGTCCGGTGCTGATATGATATAATCCTTATTTGGAGCGAAAGACAATGCAATAGCGAGAAGAGATCAATCTGTATTTAGTAGGGTACTAATTCTCCTTGATGAGAAGATCGTGTTACAGGTAGAAGTACGGCATTAGCTTGATTCTCCAAGAAAGGACAACAGAATAGCTGAGATTCATTTTTGGAGCTTCGGGGCTGATCAGAGAATCAGTGAGAGGATTTTCATTGATGTGGTTGTACTGACGATCATAGTCGTATCGTCTCGGTATTACCATCACTGTCAATCGCCGCACTGCGCTTGGTTACCAGTACCGGTACTAGCTGAGTCGGCCCTTCGGGAACAACCGGCTCCGAATCCGTTACCTCCTTTCTTCGCCAATTACCCTCACATCCGCGCCGAGACCTCAAAACTGGTCACCCATTTTCGTTTCTTTCCCAGATCCTCGAATCATATAGCAGCTGCATTGTCACGATCATGAAGCATATGTATCAGTCGATGTAGATGCACTTGCGACACCCTTTTCCATGGCCTCTGTGTGGCGTTGTGGCAGGAACAAAAAACCATCGTTCAAAGGTTCAACGATTATCAGGGAAGAGAGGCGGATCACATCGCAAAAATTAATGATCCAGAAAGACAACGATACACTCAGACTCAAATACGTCACCTCTCGGAAATGCGCGCTGGTACAATATTAATGCGAGTGTGCCTCACTCTGTTTCGTTAATACTTTGACTTGAACGACATGCATTAACGGTGCCACGAAACCGGTTCTGATAGGGTACTAGCTAGGTCTTCCGGTAGTCATTTGGGGGTCTCGGGGACTTTCAAGTTCCTGTTACCCTCTCGCGATTGCCCGCAAGTTCTCACGGGACTACATGTCTGCTGTGGTTTCGATTCCGTCGATCGTGAGCTGTTGATTCGTATGTCCTTCAAGTTGATTTACTAGCTGACGTTCATGTATCAGTGAACAGTGACTCGGATCACTCGTCTCAAAAGCTTCTTGCCTCCGTTGCTGGAAGTAGCAGGCTAGTTAAGCCTGACTTGTACAGCGACTGCGACATTGCTGCGACGAACACTATTCCTATACAACCGCTAGCCTTCTCCCTTGGCACACATATCGGTTTAACTGTTTAACTCAAATTTAACTTACTGGTCTAAAAGTGAAAAGGGACTCAACCATTTGTACCGTTTCATTGTGGATGCAATCCGGGGGACTCCTCTCTAACTTGGACACTGATGCACATTACATTACTGGCCGGCTTGGTCGGGCGTACGACTGGCGCCTTGGATCCATTTGTTGCGGAGCATAGAGGGGGAATTTTGTATGAGAAACGGTCTGTCATATCTCACATCCTTGTAGCGGCTCATGTCCCCATGTCCTGCACAATTCTTACAGCTGCTTGCGTGCAATTTGTGATCTTGGCGACCCTTTTGTGCGCTCGAAGTCCCCAAAACCCGATCTACGACGAAGTCCGAACCTTCTTTCATCATCCATAGAAGTGTTCCTGACTGTCAAGTCTTATGCAAACAGCTGTAAAGTTTCTACAGAGTTCCGTGCCTTTTATCAGCGAGCTCCTCAGCATATTTCCTATGTAGGGCTATTCTCGCTTGCGCACTCATGTTGACCCCTCCAAAAGCAGATATTCTTGTATAGGGGAGCGAGCCCGTATCAGTTCAGTCTCGTCCTATGTCTCCCGTGCACAGCGCTTCGAACTTCACGTCTGGATCTGAGAGTCTCAGCTAAGCTAGCGGTCTCATCTTCTTGACTTGTCCGAGGGGGTTGGCCCAGGCAAGTTTCCAGAAGGGTATTCTATCACGTGGTAGACATCACCCACGTTGGTAGTATTACCAGCACCACGCGGGACTGAAACTCTTCTGTTTTTCCGTGTTGCTATAGGTGCGTCGCTCGTATGGTATTGTCTAGACATAGGGCACTGCTTCTGATTATCCTGGATAGCATTATGCCTCTTCGGTAACATATAAATCTCCTCACGTTCGTTCTTACTTTCTATCATTCAGCATCAACATGCGGTTCACTTCTATCTTCCTTTCCTGCGTTTTGGTTACCGCCTCGGCCACGCCAGTGACATACCGCTCATCTCTGGATGAGGTCCTTTTATTCGACGCGCCCGCCTTCCAGGACCCGGATAATACTTCCAACAGCCTCGTCAGCTTACAGGCCTTCGTCTATCTCAAGCAACTCGATCTAACTACCTTGACGAGTGCCCTCACGGCGTGGACATTAGGTGGAATCGGCGGCAGCATAGAAACAGCGGTGGAGAGACTCAAGTTATTTGCAGCCGTTGGAGTGCCCGGCGTGTCGCTGTCGGTGGGTGTAGCAGAATGCAGCGAGCAAGCGACCCTGTCTGCCACATCGGGTCTACCGGACCTCGGCCTGTCCGCGACGAACGCGTCCCTGGGTCACTGCGATGGAGGAAACACCTTTACTGGGACGTTGCTCAACGCTGACGATGTGGTCACTACGACGATATTCCCATCTGGCACTAATGGGTTTGGGGTTATTTCCGGTACGCGTCCATTTAGGTTCATTTGATCCCGTGCTGTACTAACTCTTGCTCCAGATATCGATGATACTGTTAAAGTGAGCCACGTTCTGAACACGCTTCAATTCATAAAGACGACCCTCTTCGATAATCCGGAGCCTGTTCCAGGTGACTTGCCAGTTGCCTGTTTAGTCCTTCTTTTGATGCTCACTACATTTGATTTAGGCATGCCTGATCTGTACGCGTCTCTTACCCAGACGCTCAACGATCCTCCATTCATCTACATCACGGGCTCTCCTTACCAACTCTTCCCGTTCCTTCGCGATTTTTTGAAGACATCTTTCCCCAAGAGCCGCGGTCCCATCTTTTCACAGAATGTGACCCTTGCAGATGTTACCCAAGTCATCGATGTTCTCTCCAACCCCAACGACCTCTTGGACTACAAGCTTTCCCAAATCGATCGCGCCCACGGAATATACCCGAACAAGTCGTTTTTAACCGTTGGCGACTCAACACAGTCGGACCCAGAAGTATATGCTGAAGCGTGAGTCAAGCGTCATAACTAAACAGCGCACAGGCTGACTAGTGATCGTATCACAGGTACAGGAAGTACGGCGACTTCATCCGATGTATTTGGATTCGCCGAGTAGATGGTGCCAACAACTCCAACGAAAGGTTTACTGCCGCTTTCAACGGCGTTCCACAAACCAAGTACAGAATCTATACGGATGATGAAATTCCTGGTCTTGCACTTATCGACGTTGCAGGAGGTTCATGCTAGCTCGCAGTTATTATAATTATGTATTGTGTTCTTTATACCCTATTAATTACTATGCTTTTCGCAGATGACTTCGGTTCATTGGTCTTCTTTTCATTCGCGATCCCTCGTCGCGTTCCAAGAACAGGATCGTGTTATCTAAGTCACAAGAGCTACGAAAAAGCGGCCGACCCGATAATAGTGCTCGCTGACGTATTGAGCTTTCTTCAAATTCGTCTGAATACTGCATGACATGATCTTTTTTGACTGCAGATCTTACAGACAGTGATACCCCCGGACTGGGGAATCTTCGAGAGTCCTATGACATCTTTCGACCTCGGTTTATTGACCTTCCATGACGCATAGATGTCGCGACAGCCTACAGGCAACATCGAATGAATTTGGAATTGATCGATCCGCTTCCCCGCACTATCCCTTGGCCACGGCGTCTGGTCTGATTTTATCTGATAAACAACGAAAATCCGGTGAGTTTCCCTGATCTGCGGGAATTCTCTTTCCCTCACGCACACGACGATGGCCTTGACGCTCCCTTCCCCGTTTAATGAGCTCCCAAGGGAGTCTCTACTCTTCGGACCCTCGCCCATTCACACCCTCAACCGGATGACCGAGGATCTCGGCGGTGTGGTCAAGATATGGACCAAACGCGATGATTGCAACTCTGGACTTGCTTTCGGCGGGAATAAAACGCGAAAGTTGGAGTATCTTTTAGCGGAAGCTCTCGCTAAGGGGGCAGACACTCTGGTGAGCATCGGAGGTGTACAGAGCAATCATACGCGACAGGTCGCAGCGGTCGCAGCGAAATATGGGCTAAAGGTGCATCTATTTATTGATGAGTTCATTCACTACTGATCGTAACGTCAGGCCAAGCTAGTTCAAGAGCACTGGGTAGATTGGGAAGATGTCGTCTACGACAAAGTAGGGAATCTGCAGCTTTCGCGGTTAATGGGAGCCGAACCGCGTCTGGATCCCTCCACCTTTGGCATCGAACACAAACCCACCGCAGCCTCTCTCACCGCAGAAGTCGAATCCGAAGGCGGGAAGCCATACTACATCCCCGCCGGCGCCTCTGACCACCCCCTCGGCGGACTCGGATTTGCTCGATGGGCCTTCGAAGTTGCCGCCCAGGAAAAAGAACTGGGCGTGTTCTTCGACACGATCATCGTATGTGCCGTGACTGGGTCCACGTTTGCGGGTATGATCGCGGGGTTCAAGCTCCTTGCCAAACTTGATCCCTCCTCACCACCCCGTCGCGTGATTGGGATCGACGCATCTGCGAAGCCCGCGGAGACCAGGACGCAGGTTCTGCGCATTGCGAAGAGCACTGCTGCGAAGATTGGGTTGAGCGAAGGGGATATTACTGAGGCGGATGTAATTTTGGATGAGAGGTACCATGCGGGATCGTATGGCATACCGGATAAACAGACGATCGAGGCTATAAAATATGGTGCGAGGATGGACGCGTTCATTACGGATCCGGTGTACGAGGGGAAAAGTCTGGCTGGGATGATTGATATGATTAAAAAGGGAGAGATCAAAGGAGGGAATGTTCTCTACGCGCATTTGGGTGGACAGTTGGCGCTCAATGCGTACTCTGACATGGAGAACAAAGTGGGAGCTTGAGTGTATTCGAACCGAGAAATCAATGTATTTGTAGGCTGATGGAGTAACTACTCACGATCGCCTGTGTTTCTTCGCCCAGGCATGAAGATGCAGTTAAGCGCACTTGCTGGTTCCATCTTTCGAACATTTGAATAAATGAAGTCATTTCTTGTTTTATCATTGCACGCCTCCCCTCCCCTCCACCCGCCTTATTGTTTCACCAGTTCTATCATTGACAAACCACCGTGGAATCAAAGTCAGACTATACTTGTCCAGTGTATTTAAATTCGTTTAAGGAAAACTACACGACGGAGCTTGCATTATGAACGTGATACGACCGATCTCTCGCCTTTATGAGAGGTTTTTACTTTGTTTTTACTACCATTCCGCCTAGCCTGGATGGACCAGCAGTTTGCTAACCATATCAGCATCGTCTGAGCTGTGATATTACACTGCTCAACTTCTGTCATTTCCGAGCTATACTCGAGGCTGACTTCATCCTTGTCCGAGTCCATATGATAGTTGGAATAAGAATCACTCTCCGTGTCAGATTCATCATCAGATTCGTAGGACACAGAAAAACACGCCCGTTTTCTGCTCCCTCCCGGCTCCCTTGCTTTTCTCTTCTTGGGCGGTAAATCGCCTGCCACTCCTTCTATGATGTCGTAATATTTGGGGGTGCCGAAAAGATGGTAGAAAGAAATAATCGTTCGCAAATCTTGGAGCTGGGCCTGCGAAGCGTCCTGTTTTATCTTCCGAGGTTTGCGTTCACCTTGATGAGCATCACGTTCGGCAGGATGTATTTGCGGATCCCAACCATACACTTGGAAGAGAGGACAGGTTTTGTCGTGAATCCACAACGCTTCCTGTGAACGGTAGATCAAAATTTGCCCAAAATGTGGACAAGGAAGAAGCTTACTCCCCGGTATATCAACCACCAATATCTGTCATAAGTTTCGTGGAACTGACTTTCCAGCATCATGGCATTTATAGGCATTTCAACATGGGGTAGCGAAGCCAACGTATAGCGCTTGACTGCCGGTATCGGAAATCGGACATCTAAAAAGCCCTCGGGCTCGCTAGTGTCAGTTGGGTTCGTACACGACTTAGGATATAAGATGTCGTGGATAGCATTCGAAAGTTGCGGTAGTACTTCGTATGCTTCATTATTCTGCCCACATTCAATGATGTGGCAGGCGGCTGGCAATAGGCAGCCGGTGAAGGGGCAGCAAGCATCAGGGTAATCCCGTTTGACAAATATAGCCCACTATAAGATGAAGACTTCAATTGTGATACTCGATATAGGCAATATGAATTATCTTACATCACTAGGGTGCTGAAGACACACAACTTTGAGCGTCGGTTATCATTACGGACCAGAAAATTTAACTTACATTTCTCTTATCCTCATCAGTCGATTTCATGTGTAGATTGGTTAGGTTCACGGTGGGCAGCGAACTCCTATGAAAAAGTAAACACAGGCCATATTGAAGCAACGGCATACATACCCCTCTACCTTGATCCATAGTATTTTCCCTGCCAGTTTCTTCAGCGGCATCGATAGCTCTTCTCTAGACAACTGACGCCCGGGCATTTGACGATGTTCAGGGTGTGCGCGGTGAAAGGTGAATCGGTACATGTTGTCTTTGCGCGGTTTCGAGTTAGTGGTCACATCTGAAGGGATATAAAAACCGCCCAAGGACCCCCGAGCGATATTCAGTAGAGCCTCGGCAGTGAAAAACGCCTGCGTATCGATGGGCATTGGTGAGGTCTGACGGGAACGCCAGAATTTGTCGATGCCAGGTAATAGAGGAACGGCGAATATAGTTTCCTTGTGGAGTTTGGTTCCCTTCCACCAGCAAGCGACTTGAACACCTTTTGAATCTGACTCTGTCGAATACAGCATTGGTGATGAGAGATTGAAGGATGAGCGCTGAGCGTCCGATTCAGACTCCAGAGTTTCATTTATCGGTACTCAGTCCTTAGTCATTGGTTTCACTTGCCGAAGCTGGCGTCGAGAAAGGGGTGGAGGACAAACTCACTCCAGCGTTAAAATTCCTGTTGACCGTTGTCGTGGGTTGAATTCGAAGCATGGAAGTAATCAATTAATTAATCACCGCTCGCACAGAGGTCTGTGGAGACCAGGCCCGGGTTCCGGTCACAGCCGATGCCGGCGTCCCCGAACACACACGATGACCGTCATCATCATCTATCGACAGTGAGCTCACCTCTCGGAAATAACGACGTCCTGAGTTTGACGATGGGTACACTGATGTCAGCCTTATTCTTGGAGTAGATCTCACTTAACGAGCCCTAGCTTGGTTGTCCAAATATACGCCTTGTGTCCTCTTGCTGTCTGTGCTCCTTGGAACTCTCACTCTCGTCCATGTCGATCTATCTTTCATGATTTATATAATTGTGCACATACCCTTAATAGTGCTCTATCTCAGCTAAACCTTTGACGCACACCATGCAGCCCAGGTAGTCGACCGGGTACACCACGACGCACTGACAGGCCGCGGCGTGACAAGGAACTATCTCCTAACGCCTTCTCAGTTTTCCCAGGCACAACTAGGATAGCGTAAGAAAGATATAACGTATCCCGTCGTTTCCCATTGGCCTCATTTCCAATCTCTTCCTCGCGATGCTGCCACCGAGTAGCGCTGTTTCTCAGATCCCAACTGTAGAATGGGACATCCTTGAACCATTCAAACCAGGTGCGTTCGTTCTCGATCTCACGTCCAAGCCGAAGATCCATATGCGCCTGTGTAAACGGTTTGACTTCAGTGGAAAGGCAGTTCCGAGTCAGGCTATCTTCTTCGTCGTAATACTGCTCTTCAAGCAGCCTGGTGACAACCGGAACGACGCGAACACTCGTCCCCTCTATCTGCCTTGCTGCCGACAACACCACTGCATCGTATCCGTTGACCTTGTCTTCCGTCCCCATCGAATACTTGTGGCTGAGAATGATCCCAAAAGGACGAGGAATACCCTGAAGGACAGACTTAGCCTCCTCGACCTCGGCAGCAACACAGGTCGCTGCCTCATTCGGATCCTCGGTGCTGAATAACTTGAATGCGATGACGGCCCGCGCACATCCCGGGGCCAGAGGTGTCACTTCGTGTGGGACATCGGGATGAAATGCCACCCAACGACCCCCCGTCGCATGCCAATATTTGCCTTCTATGTGGAAATTTCCCAAGCTGGACGCTTTTGTAGAGTCATATAGTCCGACGAGGAATATGCCCACCAGGCCTTGTTCCGGGGCATCGCAATGAGCCGAGAAGTGACTACCTTCCCCGTAGATGAGGATTTTGTGCGGCTCGACACGCACATCGCCGGGGATAAATTTCTCTTTCCAGATCTTCGCGATCTCGTCTAATAACTTGGGCTCCACGGTGAATTCATCTGCTCCGATTTCTCGCCCGTTGCGGACGTTGGTATTTACTTTGGGGCGGAGATCCGCGATGCCTCTATACCCTGAGATAGTAGCGCTCTGGAGCCACGATTGTAGTATGTCTTTGTTGAGCTGGCCGAATCTCCCGTTGAACTCGCAGTCTGGACGGGTTACTTTGAGTGTGCTTTCGAACGTCGCCGGCCCAAGAATACCAAATGCATATGGTCTAAGCGCCTTTACACCCAGCGTTTTCATGGAAACGAGCTTGTCCAACGCTTTTATACCCTGTTCGTGCATGGAAATGAGCTTGTCCAATACTTGTTTCTGTCGTAAATCGATGAGACTTGGATTAACCTCTACAGTACGACAGCTCACCTGCGTTTGTGTAGGCGGCTTCTGGTGCTCGAAGTAGGACACAATAACATCAAGTTGAGGGACCTTTGAGCCCACGTCAAACATGCTACTGAGGGTGGTGTTTATCATGTACGCTGACTGCAAGGCTGGGTGAAAGGTCTTGATACTGTCTGCAGCATCGAGTAGTGGCTACGTAGACGCGTGTCCGGTCAGTTTTGAATAATGCTATGTTAGTGATGACTATTTACCCTATTGTCGCTGTCCGCGCCTTTGTCCTTCTTCATTTGCCACATGATAGGTTCGTCAGAGGTACCCCTGCTGTGCTTAGACATCGATTCGAATCTTATGCAGGCGAAAATATTTTCACAGCAGGTGCGAGAAGGTAAGGCAAGAAGAAGCTCCGCTCGAATTGTAATAGTTGGAGAACCGTAATGGAACCATGACTCGTGGGTAAGCACCAAGCCTCGCGGCAAATATTAATAAGGGTTAGTCTTCTACGCGTTGAATTCTTAAGTAAATCCGCCGTCCCTCCCTCCGATCAATAGGTCTGTATCGTTGTCTGTCTACGAGAGACTAGTTTGCTGCGTATCACTAGATCTTGTAGGCACTAGTACAGAAATCACATTCGCGAAGAACAAAGTCTTTTCATATTTGGATTTTTACAGGTGGTGATACAGATAAAGACTACTGTTGGTCAGAATCGAAAATAGAAACGTACTAGGCCGCCTGTCCAGTATTCAACGGCCTCAGTGAGAACAGTCTTATGGATTTTACGGAATAGACATCAGGAAGCTGATTAAATAAAGTCATTTGTGAGGACATAGAGAAGTAACAGAAACCGACTAACTTGAAGTTGTTTTCTTGTACGAGCTCGGAGTTGCAGCCCTGGACGTCCTATTGTTACGCATGGAAGGATGAATAGACGAGTTGCCTGTCTCTGTGCTGTGTCTGGTATCAGGAAATACACCATATCCCCGCCGTTTTTGGACGACAGGAATGGTCATCGAAGCCCAGTGCCGAGCATCAGGTGCCACAGGTGCTTGAGGTGTTTCTATTCTGAAAGCCCCTCGAGTGGCCCCCAGCTCTGGTAGAATGGAGGATTGTAACATGCTTTCGAGGTTTATTGACTCTGTGGCCACAAAGAACTGGAAAAAGCAGATATCAACGTCTTGGCCTTCGGGGAGTGAAAACATGATTGGTGTCATGTCTTGGCTTTCGAAAAGTTTAAGTCGTGAATTCTTTCCAAGACGACTGTCGACAGGATGTGGGGTTTCAATATCTCCCGGACTCTTCTGTGAAGAAAACCAGATATCTAGATAGCGAGAAGGTGAGCGGCTAGTAACTGGCAAGAGAACGAAACCAACCATACCTATCTGGAGAGTGGATGCGTCAAAGTACAGGAGATAGACATATAAATGTTCATACACTTTGCAAACATTGTGAATTATAAACCCATAGGGCGCATCCGATACACCCGACTCGAAGTCCACTTCAACCTGGACGGGCTTGCTTACGCCGCCAGCAGTATAATGTAGCATATCTTCGCTGGCTGGTTTATAATTGGATCCGGCATCAACGAGTTTTATCATTTTGATAGAGACGAACTTGTTGATATGATCTAGGCTTTTCCTCGTAAGATGGTAGCTGAAACGGGCATAATAATTGATGATTTTTCGGACGTCGGCAATTTCATCGGCACGGGCGGTACGAGGAATCTTCCAAGGAAAGCCTTTGACCAATGACCCCTCGTTAAAAAGTGGATTTTTCTCCTCTCCATGACGGTCAAAGGAAACAGTATTTCCTTGCACTGTTAAGATAAGACTTGCCTTGCCCTTAGTAAGGACAGGGTCAACGACACCTATGAGTTTTGTTCCGCAAGCATCGGTCTTGACAACACGGGTCAGGAACTTCGAGTTTTCGCAATAGACGGACAATTTGGCGTCTGCGGCTTTTGTCAATCGCGCGTACCAAGGATGGACATCCCCATGTGTGGCGAGAGCGGTGTGCTGGTTTAGTTCGGAAGAGATAGTGAGGTACGAGTGGAATGTACGGACTTCAACCACAGACGCGGTCGCGAATGGTTGAGTATCGGAGACTAAGTCCGGTTTAAACATCTCGAATTCAGAACCCTCCGTGGTGCCAAGGAGAGAACCTGACTGCAAAGCGAAACGAGTCTTCTGGCGTATGCGGCAGCAGAGGATTCTATGGCCATCTGCAGCTTCCTCGGGGGGGCCAAATAGACGGCGATACGAGTGCCTCCCATCCCAATGTGGTCTTTGGCTATTTGTATTGTTCAGCTTGGAAAGGCATAGGAAACATGAAATACAGCACTTACTATTTTGGCATATGGAGACGGTGCATCAATGACTGGTACGTCAGTTCATGTGCGGTATCTTCTTCCAAAACCTTGAGCAACGCGGTGGTGAAAAGGCCTTCCTCATGTACCTCCCACGCATATTGGTGACGACTGCATGCAGCCAGGAGAACATGGGAATCCCACAATGAACCGGAGAAGCATGTGACTTGGATTTCATCCCCGTCACAAGGTCGATATCTGTCAATCGGTCGAGAGTAGATGTCCGAGTCGCATTTCGCAGATACTTTGATCTGGTCATGGAAAAGTCGGCGGGAGCGGTGTTGTGATGTTGGATCAGGACCTCCTATTCCTACTCCTCGGTTCATGCCAGCAGAATGACAACAGTCGAGTATCAACGTCTAGAAAGTCATCAGAGTTATATGCGTAGTCAGAGACTGTGACGTACGATATTATCCCCTTTCGCAGTTGACAGATCCAAGAGAAGACGACTAATCGTTCGATCAGGGATCCCTTCAACTCGTCTATTCTCAGGTAGGTCTGAGTCTGAGAGTGTCATATCTGCGGGACAGAGCATCTCGATCCTGTCGTCAGGTGCAAACCAATCCTCCCAAGCTTTTGGCTTCTCCACCACGGATCCATGCCCCGCATAATATATGATGATCGCGGCGTCATTTTTTACGATAGCCTTGTTATTCTCAAGACTCCTGAACGCCTTGATGATGGCGGATCTCGTGGCCTTCTTGTCATGTAGGTAGGAGATATTCATATCCGGGACTTTCAATTTTGCACGGAGGAATTTTTCAAACCGTTTTGCGTCAGTTACGGCACCTTTTAAATTATACAGCCCATCATGTCCATAGTCGTTGATGCCAATGATTAGCGCAAATATCTTTTCGCCATTACTACATATATTAAGTGTTTAGTAGGGATGAGAACTCAAAAAATCAACGGCTTACTGAGTGAAGATGGTAGCTCGATTGCCCTGCACAGACAAACATCAATTATTGCAGTAGGTATTCAAAGAAAAGTCAACATACATCATTGGCCGTACCCTTAGGCTGGTCGGCGTCCTGGGTGGTCAAAGCTTTGGCATCCGACCGCTGGAGCAAGTGAGAAGTTGAGTATCCTTTGAGTTCTAGGAGTCGTCTTACGTTGTTCTTGATCTTGACCGGCGATTTGGCCTAGAGAGATAGTTAGGATAGAATCCAAAAGACACCAAAAAGCATTGGAGCGACGGGACTGGCAGAAGTTGTCAAGAATGTCTTGGGCTGTTGATATTGCGATCAACCATAATCAACGATTGTCCTTCAGCCCGTAATGACAGGGCTCCGGTTATCATTAGTATATCGCTCTGCGGGACATCAATGATGGGAGGTCAAAGCGCTCCGCTGAGTAGGGCTGAGATACAATCACTCGAGATGGAAGATCGCCAACAATATCCTGACCGCAGCCTCCTCTCGCCATTGAATAGAACATTACCTTATGGGATTTAAGGGAAGGTGTGGCATTCTGCATGATTGGATTGCAGTAGCGAGAGGTAGACTGTGCAATATAAAACCGAAGCAGGGGTGGAAGCTAGTAGCACTCTGACTCGTACGGTCGTTGTCCAGCAGGCCTAGGAACTTGCTACTACAAGCGCTCAATCAGATGGTGGAACAGATGATCAGTGGATTCCACGATAGATACAAGGTAGATTTTATATATGGTTACAATGGCCAGAGAAATGCATGAGCGCTTGAAAGACCACGTAAATAGCCAGTCGGGGTTTGGTTTACTACGATGCTTCGCCAAGCATATGGCAAAGTCTATCGAAGTCTTCAGCTTCAGCAAGCGCCTCAGGGACAAGTTTGGTTCTTAGAAGGTGCGAGTGATCATCTGATTAAGAGGTGACGTATCGCCACAGTAAGCATGTCTGCTCCTAGCGTCAAGGGGCTTGAAGTTTGACAAATTTGAAGCTCGAAGTCTCCAGAGAATGATATGCTGCATGAAATCTTGAAACTAGTGAAAAGAGAAAAGGAGCGACTGGCCGCTGAGCAAACATGGTGGTCACAGTGGCGGTGACTCGTGGGCGCTTGACTCGTCCCTATGGAATACAAGACTGGTACGCTCTATTTCAAATGGAGTGATGCCATAGAACCCCAGACACTGCGGATCGGTTACGTTCCTGTGCCTTTTTTTAATTAACCTCCTTTTTCCAACCCCGAATCCATAACCGGAAATAATACTTTCATAAATCCCACCGATGCTTATGTAAGTGTCAAATATATGCCGAGCCGGGCCAGGCAGGGACGGAAGCCGGCCTCAGCACATGGATTTAATGACAAAGGTTTTGAGAAATAGTGCAATGAACATTATTGAGATAACACTTGCAAGGCCCACATCAGGGACAGAGCCTGCTATGTTCACTCCCCTTGTGTTACATTTCTGCATATCCTTGAGTTCTGCAGAAGAAAGTTTCTATCATCCCAGGTAGACGAAGCTTCAGCCGGCCAACTCCATGGCGAGCGTGATAGTAACGGTCAGTCATATGTAAGCAGTGACAAGCCAAGTCATCGCCACACCGCATATTTTACTTTCAAGGAAATATTTCATGGGAGATTTTTTCCTGTAAACAGGAAATTTGGCGGACTTCGGCTTTTCGTCAAATCTCAGAAACCATCATCCCTCTATAAGACCTACTACTAACGTAGTAGGAATAATACTTGCAAGGTCTTAGTATCTTTTTTTTTAATTAGCTTATCTCAGAGTCACCATCCTCCTCTTCCGCTGCTCCTCTTCTCGGTTACTGCATCTTTTGGTGAGTGAAAATGCTTTCCATTGTTCACCTGTGTCGCTTGTCTTTCGTGCTCTACTATTCATCAACCCTCCCCCCCTCCCGAATCTGTAGTTACTTTACTATTATGGCCATCTATTCACATAACCCGTAACAAGGGCCTGCAGTATGAAGATCTCTGAAGATGGCATATGTTCATCTGTAATCAACCTTTGTCACAGTCAGAAAGGAATAGTAAGGTATACTGTTTGTAAAGAATCCATATCTACTCCAATCATATCTGCATTCAACCAGAGTCCCATCCAATAAGCGTCCCCACATGCACTCATTGCGATAGGGAGTAATCATCAGATCCAATGTAATTGACCGGCATTCGGTCCGGGATCCAATAGGCGCAATCTCCACAAGACTCTCAAGCTATTCAGAATCGACAGAGTGTTACTGGGATTCAATTCATTTCGCTCATGCTCATCGTGTGGTTCCCTTGTGAATCTATTGAGGTCGCCCTTAATCGTGTCAGGTTGGCCTTGGGCCGTCGTCTCTCAGCGAAGGTGTGTTACAACGAACGTGATCATGTTAGCTTCCATGACGAATTGTGAGCACTATTTTGTCTTTTGATCATGAGTCGGTTTGTTGACTGCATCTCGTTTACAGTAAATTGAGCTGGTTAAGAAACTGATAACGGAAACGTGTAGATCGACCACGTATACTGTAGGTACATTCCTTAGTCAAAAATAGTGGGGTTGAAGAGCAGTCTCGTATATGGACGCGTTCTATACTGTTAGATAACACAGGTTAACTTGTATATTAGCAACAGTACAATACCTTCAATAAATCTGGTTTATTGAATCCCGGTCGGGCATGTGATCATTGCCTGGATGCTTTGGCAATTGCTTGGCAGAGGCATCCAGCTCAACTGATCAATTTCAAAGCTGGTTCTCTGAAAGCACAGCCACTGCTACGTAATCTTTATGGAATTAATACCACCCGCGCATCTGACAAGGTTATAAAATAGGATCCTGTATAGTGTCACCGTATCACCATCGCTGAAGTGAACGGAGCACTTCTTGGACCTCTCAGGAAAATGGGATGTGTATTGACCGATAGGATGGGACACGGATACATACGGTACTATGCTGAATTTTTGCCACGGGAGAACGTTGACTGCCATTGTAGTGAACACTTTCAACCTCGGGGCACGTCGTCCGCGAAAGCCCGCGTTATGAGGTGCTAATACACACCAGATCACAAAAAAAACAACGTCCTTAGCAAAACACCGATATAAAGCAATTAACTGTACGTGAGGGTGAGAATACAAGTAAAGTTCATTACTACGCATCTCACCCGGAGAAACCAGATGCAAGAGAGGAGGG